>SJYX01023844.1:143980-239366 GCA_006410675.1 Oreotragus oreotragus | reverse complement strand
GAGGATGAGATGGCTGGATGGCATCACGGACTTGATGGACGTGAGTCTGAGTGAACTCTGGGAGATGGTGATGGACAGGGAGGCCTGGCGTGCTGCGATTCATGGGGTCGCAAAGAGTCGGACACGACTGAGTGACTGAACTGAACTGAACTGAAATACGTGCCATCTGGGAAGCCCTTGGGGACCATGATGCCATCTTAATTGGGTGGCTGGGAGGAAGGGCACTGACCCAGATGCACAAGAGCCTTCCTTAGGTGTTAACCTCGGGCTTGGTCTGGGCCACTGTCAATTGCGAGAGGGTGCTGTCTGGTGGGTGGGCTGCAGCCTCTAAAGTCTGTGTGCATAGTCCATGCTCGGGAAGGTAAGGCATGGTCACCTTGAGAGGTCCAGGAGGCTCAGATTTGAAGCCGGCCCCCAGCCAGCAGAGGACAGAGAGGTGAGCAGAGAATTCCACCTTGAGAGAGGGGCCCCCGCGAGGTGTTCAGGCTCCAACCAGAAGGTTGGAATTCAGAGCCAAACTGTACTCCCAGCAGGAACGAGAGCACCGAGGCAGAACAGGGGTAGAAGCTGAGGCCTGTATCTCTGTACTGCACAGACCAGGGGACGAGCTGCTTCTGGGACTAGACAGATGTCTAAGTAGAGGGGGCTGNCTTGCTTTTTCCATGATCCAGCAGATGTTGGCAATTTGATCTCTGGTTCCTCTGCCTGTTCTAAAACCAGCTTGAACATCAGGGAGTTCACGGTTCACGTATTGCTGAAGCCTGGCTTGGAGAGTTTTGAGCATGACTTTACTAGTGTGTGAGATGAGTGCAATTGTGCAGATGGCACTAGTGGTAAAGAACCCGCCTGCCAATGCAGGAGACTTAAGAGATGCAGGTTCAATCCCTGGTTTGGGAAGATTCCCTGGAGAAGGGCATGGCAACCCACTCCCGTATTCTTGCCTGAAGAATCTCATGGGCAGAGGAGTCTGGTGGGCTACAGTCCATGGGGTTGCAAAGAGTCAGACATGATGAAGTGACTTAGCGTGCACACACACGAATGCTCGCCAGGCCCGAGGGTGCTCCCCAGACCAGAGGTGCCCAGACCCTACCATGCGGTGGAGCCATCAGGCTACATTGACTCAGTTGCCCAAATGAAGGTCACATCTTTGACTTCAAAGCCATTGCCACGTTTGGCCTTGGTTTGTATCCTGATCCAAACAAATCAACTGTTGGGACTTCCTTGGTGTCCAGTGGTTAAGACTCCACTCTTCTACTGCCCTGGTGGCTCAGCTGGTAAAGACTCCGCCTACAATGCAGGAGACCTGGGTTCGATACCTGGGTCAGGAAGAATCCCCTAGAGAAGAGAACGGCTACCAACTCCAGTATTCTTGCCTGGAGAATTCCATGGACAGAGGAACCTGACAGGCTACAGTCCTTGGGGTTGCAAAGAGTCAGACACGCCTGAGCGACTAAGACTCTTCCACTGCAGGTGCCGAGGGTTCAATCCCTAGTCCGGGAACTAAGACCCTGCATGCCACATGGTGTGGCCAAACAAATTAACTATTAAAAATTAGGCAGTTAGGGATGTGGACTGGGTACTGAAGCATAATAATGAATGATTGTTAGGTATGATAGCAGCATTGGGATGATATAAAAACAAACTTATCTGTTAGAGATGCATGCAAAAAATTATGAATGAGATGATATGATACCTACAATTTCTTTTTAACCAATAGAGTACTGTAAAGTAAAATAAAGTAAAATGGAAGCTCTAAAAAATAAATAAATAAATAAAATGAAATGAAAAAAAAATGTTAGGGAAAGAGATGAAACAAAAATGGCAGAATGTAGATAACTATTGAAGCTGGAGAATGGTACATAGGTTGTTAATGAACTAATCTCTTCACTTGCATTCATTTGAAAGTCCATCCCTACCCCACCATGAAAGGCCTTTCTGAACATACAAACAGTGCCCTGGGATGAATTGAATCTATCCATGGTGCATTCCAGAAGCACTGGGACCCTCATCCAAGCCACCAAGCTAGACTGTGGAGGCCTCAAAGAGCCTCTTCTTGGGGCTCCCCCTTCCCTCTGACCCCTTCTCCAAAAAGCATCCAGAGTGATCTTCTAAATTCCTCAATCAGATTGTGTCACCCTTTGCCCAAAACCCTCCCATAATGATACCAAGAGCTGATCTTTGTATAGAGTTCATGAAGGCCAGGAATCATTATGAGCACTTCATATGTATTAACTGAACAATAATCACCCCCATTTTACAGATGAGGAAACTGAGTCAGAGAGGTGCAGAATAACACTCCCAAGGTCACAGAGCTAGGACGAGGAGCCAGGGTTTGCCCCAGCCAAGCTGGCTCTGACCCTCTCCCTATTCTGCCTTCAAATCAGTGAGGCCTACGTGACCTGGCTCCCAGCCACCCCTGGGACCTCCCCTCACACTGTCCTTTGTTCACCAGCTCAGCCTCTGCCTAAACCGGATATTCCCACCTCAGAGCCTTTATTCTTGCTATGCCGCCTGCAAGCATTCCCTTCCCACTTACGTCCCCACGGCTACTCCTTCTCAACGCTCAGGTCAGGGATGCCTTTGATCACCTGTCCAGTGCGGCCCTGCTTCATTCTCCCCTTGTCCCTCTCCGGTTGCCAGATGTTATCATCTTCAGAACACTCAGCATTACTGGAGATGACACTAGTCATGTGGGCCCTTGTTTTTTGTTCCCTTTCTCATGAGAAGGGAGAGGACTGTACAACAGGGCCTTGTCTATTTGCTCAACACGGCTCCCTGAGCACCAAGACCTGTGTGGTCCAATACATGGTCACCAGCCACATGTGGACAATGACATGAATATTAAAATGACATATATTGTAAAATGTTGGTCTGTCAGTTACAGGAGCCACCTGGGCTGAGAACTTGAATTGTTCTCACTGGGCAGGGCAGAGAGAACGTGTTAAGATCATTGCAGAAAGTTCTATTGGGCATTACTGGCCTGGCTGACCACGGCAAGTCACAGAAACACACCACTGGGTAAATCTAACATTCACTCACTCATTCATTCATTCAAAAGCTACTTCATTAGCACCATTTCCATGTATAACATATACCACTGGGTCCTGCTTCACTTCCTGGTGTGACCAGGCTGGAGGCAGAACCTGTGTGGTGATGCTGTTGGCAAAAAATGGTGATGACCTGCCTGTTTTTACTCAAGGGTGGTCCCATATAGCAGATTAACATGCTTGTTATTAATATAAAGGAAAACAGATGGACTGTGGGGAATGGCTGAAAGTCCACTTTTTGGATGAGTTATAACATCCTAGGAGAGACTATTGATTCTTTTCTCCTAGCAGATGTTGCTCTGCAGGGGAAGCCATGCAGAGAAAAACCGCAGGAAAGCTCACAGACCCCATCTTCCCATCCCACCTCAGCCCCTTACTCCTCACTAGCGGGGCCACGGGGAAGGCAATGGCACCCCATCCCAGTACTCTTGCCTGGAAAATCCAATGGACGGAGTAGCCTGGTGGGCTGCAGTCCATGGGGTCGCTAACAGTCGGACAGACTGAGCGACTTCACTTTCACTTTTCTCTGTCATGCATTGGAGAAGGAAGTGGCAACCCACTCCAGTATTCTTGCCTGGAGAATCCCAGGGACGGGGGAGCCTGGTGGGCTGCCGTCTATGGGGTCACACAGAGTCGGACACGACTGAAGTGACTTAGCAGCAGCAGCAGCAGCGGGGCCAGTCATTTAATCTGGGGAAACAGCACAAAATGTGAAAACCTATTATCACGTCCTCTTCCTGAGCCCAAGACAAACATCGATGATCAGTCACCTACATTAATCAATCCTGGATGCACCAGGCGGAAAGTTCCAGATCCTTCTCAACAGCACTCCAGGCAGCCACTCCCAAGCAGAGCCGACAAAAGAAACGCCAGTCTATTTGCTCCCCGAGTCCCAGCTTCATCTACAAGGTGGGGCCTGACAACGTCCACTTGTAGGATGGGTAGGAGGTTAACTGAGATGATGCATTTCATCATCAGGCATCAGATGTTTACCGAGTAGGTGTCCCTGGTGGCTCAGTGGTAAAGAATCCGCGTGTCAATACAGGAGACACGGGTCTGGTCCCTGATCCAGGAAGATCCCACATGCTGTGGAGCAACTAAATCCCGAGCACCGCAACTACTGAGCCTGTGCTCTAAGGGCCCGGGAGCCGCAACCACCGAAACGAACGGGCCCCAGAGCCCGTGCCCCGCATCAAGAGAAGCCGCTGCGATGAGAAGCCAGTGCACCCCAGCTAGAGAGTGGACCCCGCTCGCCACAACCAGAGGAAACCCGCGCAGCGGCGAGGACCCAGCAGAGTAAAAAACAAATGAGCAAATACAATTATTTAAGAAAAAAATGTTTATGGAGCCCCTGCTCGGGGCCTCATGCCTGCCCGATGCGCGCTGTGCTGGATAAAATGGCAGCCGTGATGCGTACCCACGTCTGTGGGCTGCCCTGTCCGGCTGCGTGAACCGATGCTGGCTTCCGAGTCCTTACCCAGCCTGGAAGTCCTCTCCCCCGGGCCGGCTCCGAATCCCCGCATTACCTAAGGAGGGTGACGGAGCCCATCCAAGGTAGCCCAAGGATTTAAACAGGCAGCAGATCCTCCAATAAGAGACCCCCATGCTTCCAGCACCTTCTTTTCTTATGCTCTAAATAAGCCTTGGTCGGATTAGTGCCTCGGGTTGAACTTTGCTTCCTCGGATTCCCAGACAAAAAACACCCGTCTTAACAAGCCATGTCTACCGGGCTGAGCTATATTTCCTATAAACTCTCATTTTTATCTCCTCTAAAACACACAGTAATAGCATTCTCTGGAGAATATTAAATCAAACCAACCTGCAGCTGCATTTGTTTGTGCTTTCTGCCCCCGGAAAATGCTGGCAACAGATGGGTGTGCGTTATGTAAGTGGTGGCCCTGCCGGGGCCTGCGGTCCTGCACGCGCGCCTCTGTGTCGGAACACCCCGAGTCTCGGATCCCCACAGCTGGCTGCCCCCCAGAGCGCCCGCCACGACGCCCTGACGTCCTGGCCCTCTTTTCTCTTCTCGGCACACAGGGAAGGCCGAGTGCAGGTTAAAGAAGAAAGGCAGGCTGCGACCAGAAGAGGTGAAGCTTATCTCCTTTGTAATCCAACTCATAAAAATCCTCTTTTCTTGGCCTGAGCTGTATAGTCAATGACAGGGCCGGGCTGCAGGGCACACAGGCTTGAGCAGTCAGTGCTGCTTCATTACTCGTTCCAGAAGATGCTGATGACCGCCTGCCAGGAAGTGTTGGGTGGACGGAGGACCCGGCCGGGAGCCCACTACTCAGGGCTGGGGCTCCATCCCGGGCCTGGAGGACAGCCCCGTGTACACCCTGGGTCAAAACTGGCCAGGAGGGTGGGGAGGGGAGCCTGATAGGCCCATAGGAACGTCCTCACTCATCCAGTGGTTTGGACTATTTCTCAAATTTAAACTTTAGGCATTTGTTTTTTAAAAAAAAACATAAATCAGAGAAAGCTTTTTGTTACTTTACTGGGGAGTGTTGTGTGTCAACAGATCTGGCTGGGACTGTGTCTGCCACATTAGCATCTAGATCCCCAGAGCCCAGCAGATGTTTATCTGGGAGCTGGAGGGACGGCTCTTGGGTAAAGAATCCACCTGGAGATGTGGATTCTATCCCTGGATGGAGAAGATCTCCTGGAGGATGACATGGCAACCCACTCCAGTATTCTTGCCTGGAAAATCCCATAGACAGAGGAGCCTGGTGGGGCTAGTCCAGGGGGTCACAAAGAGTCAGATCCAACTGAAGCAACCGAGCACACGTGGAGGGATGGCTGGGTGAGTGGGTGGGTGGAGAACCAGCAGGAAGAGGTGCAGGAGGGAGGAGAGGACGGGAAGGAAGGACGAGGCTCGGGGTCTCCTGGCTGGCCTCTAACCTGCAGTAGGACCTGTGGGAAGGTATCTTCTGCTCTAGGTCACTCGTCTGGATCTCAAGGAGGATGAGGCAACTGCTTACTGGCTCTTAGGGGAATGAACTCATTCATTCATTAGAAAGCCATGTTTTTCTACTTGGAACAGAACAGTGGTGAAGTCTCAGGCCCTGCTCCCAAGATGCCCCCCGGGTGATGGGGGAGGCAGGTGTGTATCCCGATCTAGGGGTGATGGAACTAGTTTATGTGGTACAGAAGTGCACAAGGGTTGGGGGTCAGGTGAGCACCCTGGAGAAAGTGATGCCTGGGTCTTCCAGGAATAGGAGGCATAGACAAGCACCTGGAGTTGAGTGAGGCAGGAGGGGCCGGGGACTAAAGTTGTGCCTACAAGGAAGGCTGGTGGAGAGCCCCAAGAGCAGCTGGCACTCTGGAGGGGGGTGTGAACAAGGGGCAGGTGCTGAGAGAGAGGCAGGCATGACATATGGGGATTAGGGGGCTCTGATGTCACACTCAAGAGCTCTGACCTGGATTTTCTGGATCAAGGAAAGCCTTTGAAGTTTGAGCACTGGAAGGACTGATGCTGAAGCTGAAGCTTCAATACTTTGGCCACCTGATGCAAAGAACTGACTCCTTGGAAAAGACCCTGATGCTGGGAAAGATTGAAGGCAAGAGGAGAAGGGGACGACAGAGAATGAGATGGTTGGATGTCATCACTGACTCGATGGACATGACTTTGAGCAAGCTCCAGGAATTGGTGATGGACAGGGAAGGCTGGTGTGCCACAGTTCATGGGGTCGCAAAGAATCGGACACTACTGAGTGACTGAACTGATTGAAATGGAGGGTTTGAAACCATAGTCACAATCAGACCTTCCAGGGGCTACTGGGGACAAACCAGAGGCCTGGGTCTGGGATCAGGGAGAGCGGTTAGGAAGTTATACTTTTCCACACCTCTTTTTGTCCAAGCATCTCCCTCCACCTGGAGATGCTTTCCCTTGTCTGCCTGGCTCAAGGCTTCTCTTCCCACTAGAGCTCAGGTGTGCTCACTCCCTTCATACCTTCCCTGACCTCTTCCAGCTCGAGGTGGACAACCTCTTCCTCGAGGGTGCAAGCTGGGAACAGCCAGCTCTGGCTCAAAGATGAATTTGGTTTGCACTATATGGTGGTTTCGTCTTCCCAGGTAGCACAGTGGTAAAGAATCTGCCTGCCAGTGCAGGAGACTCAGATTTGATCCCTGGGCTAGGAAGATCCCCTGGAGAAGGAAATGCAACCCACTCCAGTATTCTTGCTTGGAAAAGGGACACAGGAGCCTGATGGTTGCAAAGAGCTGGACACGACTGAGCATGCATGGATACGGTGGTTTCAGAAGAATTTAAGTTAGCTACTGATATTTGCAAACAAAATAGCTCAACTCAGATTTCCAGCTCCCTGGGAATGTTCGGAAGATCCAGCAGCACTGGCTGGCATTGCTCCGTAGCAAACATTAGTTAAAACTGAAAAGCGGCCTGCCACTTAACTGGGCCACGTGATGGCCAGTCTGCTGGGCTTCCCAACAGGCCCCAGTGTCTCCCTAACAAGACTGAGGCTGAGAATTGGTCCCCATTTATCATCTCGCTTGTACTATCGATTCCCTTATAGCCACTTATAAAGGAAAGTAGAATAGTTCATGCCCCCTTTTCTATTAAAAGAAGGAAAACCAAGTCCTGTCCCCCCTCACCAACTGAGTTCCCTGCAGAGTCCCCGAGGTTTCTGTTTGAAACCCATGGCACTCTGGGTTCAGCTTGATCAAGGTCTTCATCACACTGGCTCATTCATCTATATCACTTGTCTGCCGGCTCTTAGACAAGGGATACCCCAAGGCATGAACTGTGTCTTTACATCAATGTCTTCAGAATCGATCATGAAACCTGATGGTACCTAGGATGTGCTCAAGAACCAGTATTCAGTGAAGGAATAAATGCAAGTGAATATGTGGAAAACAGCTTAGAGAAAGCAGGAATGAGGACCTGGGTGCGGGTAGTGGTGTGAGGGTAGGAAGAAGGGGAGGGGCTCTGAAATCAGAGAGGCCAAAGAGGACAGACATGAAGAGCCTGGCTGTTTGGAGTGGAGCGCACACCAGGAGCGCTGGTACACCTTGGAACTAGCTGCACACACAGAGTCTGGGGCCCGCCCTAGACTTGCTGGATTGCTGTTTTTCAGTCACTAAGTCGTATCCGATCCCATGGACTGTAGCACGCCAGGCCTCCCTTTCCCTCACCATCTCTTGGACTTCGTACAAGTTCGTGTCCATTGAATCAGTGATGCCATCCAACCATCTCATTAGGACCTGTATTTAATCAAGGTCCCAAGAGAGTCATTGCAGATTATGGTTTGAGAAGCGCTGGTGAAGCAAATGGGCCTGGAGTCCAGTTGTGGGGGTTCACATTCTCACTCTGACACTCACTGGCTGTGTGACTTGGGCCACATGACATAATCTCTCTCTATATCTGTTTCCTTATCTGTGAAAATGGAGCCTCAGTTCATGTTCCTCCAGTTCCCCCCGAGGGTGACCTGGTTCCACTTTGCCGACCTGCAGCAAAGGCTCTGCTCCTGGGGGCTCTGACAGTGCGAAGTGGATGTCCCCAGCAGGCGCTGGCTACACCCAGGAGGAAGGGCAGTGGGGTGACATGGTCCTCATTTTGCAGCTGGGGGAATGAATCTGTTGTGGAAAACGCTACGTGCTGCCATCAGTCAAATGCTCAGTGAGGAACCGGAGCCTGTTACTTACACCATCAGCCGTCCAGTAATTCCAAACCTTGATCTTGGTTAGACCAAAGTCACGCAGCTGTCCCATGTTGCGGAGAACAAAAAAGAGCTGGAGCGGCGGGTGGAAGGGGCACGTCCATGGGGGAGGGTCTTTCTTGCCCTGAAATGCCAGCAAGAGAAGGACGTTGTTATGGTTAGCACATTTCTGCCTTACCCCACAGTAATCTTCCCAGTTTTGGCTCAGTCTGTAAAGAATCTGCCTGCAATGCAGGAGACGTGGGTTCAATCAGGAAGATCCCCTGGAGAAGGAAATGGCAACCCACTCCAGTATTTTGCCTGGGAAATCCCCTGAATAGAGGAGCCTGGCAGGCTACAGTCCATGGGGTCGCAAAAGAGTCTGGGACACGCTGAGCAACTAAACCACCACCACCACCCACAGTAAATGAGCAGTGACTATGGAAACCAGGGAAGGATAAGGGTGGGAAGCCAGCTGCCTCCTGTACATCATCCTGGGTGGCGTCTTAGATCTCACCCCATCTGGATCGCTCTTGGGAGCAGGCTACTGACCCTCGACCCCAACCCCACACAAAGCCGCCACAGGGGCCCCTCGGCCCTGCCAACCAGACTGAATTTAAATTGCAGCGGGCTTTATTTTAATCAACCTAATCGGCTTTGCGGGGAGAGACTGACTGAAGGGGAAAGGACGGGAAAAGAGCCACGACTTGGGCTTGTTTGATTAACCTGGCAAACAGAGCCTTTGATTTTCTTTTGTAAAACCCTGTAGAATTTTAAAAATGTAAAAATAGAAAAGAAAGAGCCTGGCTCGGGCGTCTGTTGGGACGGGGCCATGGCACTGAGCCTTGGGATTTATTCTGTTCCCTTCAGGGTTTCCAAGCCTCGGGACCCCCCTGTGCAGTTTCCGCCTGCAGGAGAAGCTGCCAAGGCCGTTCTCAAGGCCAAAGAGCGAGAGGAGCAGGGCAGTCTTGCTGGCATTTTCATTCGCACCAACAAGATTTTGTATCATGAGCGCTTGGGATAGAGGTGGAAAGGAGAAACGGGGGTGGGGAGGGGACTTCTCTCAGCCCCGGGTGCCTCCCCTCGTCTCTTTGGGCACCTCTTCTGCTCTCTGTCTGGACAAAACTCACAGCTGCTCCCCCACACCTCCACGCTGGCTCGGCCTCTGTGCCTTTGCACAGGCTGGGCGTCCGTGTGCAATACTCTCCTGCCCTGGGCTTCCCTGGTGGCCCAGTGGTTGAGAATCCGCCTGCCAATGCAGGGGACACGGGTTCCGTCCCTGGTCCGGGAAGATCCCACGTGCCGCGGAGCAACTAAGCCCGTGTGCCACAAGTGGAGAAAGCCCGTGCACAGCAACATTAAGACTCGGGGCAGCCAAAAGTAAACAAATAGACGAAAACCAAAATCAAAAACACACCACTCTACTGTCCTCACCCTGGGAAATTCAGCTCAAGTGTATTGTCACCCTCTCAGTCACCCTTCCCCTTGACACAATCACTCCCCCATCTAGGTGCCCATGGCTCCTCAATACGCCTGCGGGTATCATTTACTCGGTGCCCCACAATTCCCTGTCTTCATGTCTATGTCACCCCCCAACACACACACATACACACAAACTCAGCTTCAAAGCTCTTCTCATTCATTCCAGAACCTTTAGCGTTCAGCACAGTTCCTTGGCACCTGGGAAACGACAACAAAAACCTTTGAATCGAATTTTTGGAACAACAGTCGAATCAAGAAATGACTGAATACACGAAATTCACCTGCTAATATCTGTCCTCTCACGGAAACTTTATTTTTCCTTCTTTGGCTGTGGCGCAGGGCCTGTGGGATCTTATGTTCCCCAACCAAGGAATGAACCCACGCCCCCTGCACTGGAAGCTCAGAGTTCTAACCACTGGACCACCAGGGAAGTCCCTCCCTGAAACTTTCAAGAAGAGACTAAAATGATCTGGCCGGCAGAGCTATTTTGTTTAGCTCACTAAGTGCTGTTGTTGTTGCTTTCTGGAAAAGGCAACTTGTTGCCAAAACTTGAAGATGGAAAATATCTCCTGCCCCTCAGAGATAGATGCCTGGCTTGTCTATAGACTTGGAAGACGTGGCAACACGGGGTCCCTGACAGCTGGAGCTGAGTACACTGCCCTGGGGGCCAGGCCCCCAGTCCTCAGTACTTACTGCTGTTCTACACTCATTTCGCCTCCCTGGTTATGCTTTTGACCAGCCCCTTAAATGCAGGCATTCAAGTTTAGGGTCCCTGCTTAGGGGCTGACAACCACAAATCCCAATAAGCAACTTGCATCTCTGACATTGGCTGAAGTTGCCCCTTTTATCTAGAAGGAGCATCGCCCTGTATCTGAGGACATCTCCATGGGCTCCCGTCCCCAGGACCGCGCCTGCTACTTGATAGAGCAGAGAAGGGGGGACGCTGGCCGCCTCGGGGGTCTGCTGGCCCCCAGGAGACACGAGGCGCAGTCTCCAGCTGCGCGGAGGACAGAGGTGGCTTGTCCCAGGGACAATGGTGCCTTTCAGGAGGGGGGACGCTGCTGAGATGAGTTCAAGGGCTTCTGACTTATCCTGGCAAGTTTCTTGAGCTCTGCGGGAACTTTCAGTGCTCTGGGCAGCTGCGAGGGGTGAGGACAGCACATCTCCAAACCCAGCGGGGATGTCTCATCCCCGCTCTGAGCTGGAGCCTGGAGTGGGTCGCTGAGGCTGCCTGACAACGGCAGGGATGGAAGGCTGACCCTCAGACGCCAGCGCGGGGACTGAAATTGATTTCCCATCACATTTCTGTCAGCGGGAGGGCTAAGCGGGAATCGTGCTGTTCAGAGTCAGAGAACGTTAATCTACAGGTAACTCTGAACCTCATTAGCCACTGGGCCTTCTGACGCTTCCTTTCCACTGACAGAGTGCCTGGGAGGCAGGCTGCTGGAAGCCGCCAAAGGCTGACCCAAGGCTCACTGGGCAAACCTCCAGGTGCCAGCCCAGCAGGCAGGATGTCGGCTGCATCTGCCCATCACAGGTGGTAATCAAGAGGGTCGAACAACCATCAGGGCCTCTGGGCACTGCTGCTGTTATTCCATTGGGTTCCCTCCAAGCCCTGGGAGCAGGGAGATGTATGGTGAGTCACTGAAGGAAGATCAGAGTCCATCAAAGATGTGGTTTGCAAAGATGTGGTGGAGTGAGAATTTTTTGAAAGATAGATTTATTTGTCTGTGTGGGTCTTAGTTGAGGCAATCAAATCTTTAGTTATGGGATGTGGGATCTAGTTCTCTGACCAGGGATTGAACCTGGGCCCCCTGCACTGGGAGCGTGGAACCTTACCCAGTGGACCACCAGGGGGGTCCTTGGAGTGAGGATTCAAACTTAGGTTTTTCATTCACTCATTCAATCATTCTGTCTTGGTTTGGGCTCCCCCAGGAGCAGACCCTGAGGCAAGGATTCCAGGCTAAGGAGTTGATTTAGACAGGGAAGGACGAAGGAGCCGGTGTGTATCCATACTCCAGTTCCCATCATTGTGCCCAAACTCCAATTCCCATCTGCGAAGGTTCAGAGCTGCTCCCAGGGGCTAGACTCCCCGCCAGTTTGGACTTGCTGCAGCGGAAGCAAAGAGGGTCCTGGAAGCCAGAACACAAACCTTCCATAGGAGAGAGGTGTTTGCTGGCAGGCGGAAGAGCAGCCAGCAGGGACCGCAGTGGGAGAGGTAAAGGACCAGGGCAGGAACCAGCAGCATCTGCTACCCGCTTGCTCAACAAATTCTGAGTGCGGGGGATCCCGGCCCAGACAGTCCCGGCTCTGGGTGAACAGAGGAGGCAAACAAGTCACATTGCCAAGGGGGAAAAAAAATCAAGCAGGGGGATACATTTAATGAAGCAAACAGAAGAGAATTATTAACGGCTACCAGAATGGCAATTTTAAAATCGACGGTCAGAGAAGGCTCTCACTCAGGAGGGCTCTTTCTAACTCCTAAGGAAGGTGCTGCTGTCTCCAACATTAACCCGACACAGATCCACACACCCTCAGAGTGATGCTGGACAGCCCTCAGAAGTAGCCTCGCTTTAATAAGTTAGCATCTTAAAAGGAAACAAACTGGACTTCCCTGGTGGGGAACCTAGAGCCTATTATGCAGAGCGAAGTAAGTCAGAAAGAGAAAGAGAAATACTGTATACTAACGCACATAAATGGAATCTAAAAAGATGGTACCGAAGAATTTATCTGCAGAGCAGCAATAGGAAAACAGACACAGAGAACAGACTTATGGACACAGGGAGAGAGGAGGAGAGGGTGCAATGTATGGAGAGAGTAACATGGAAACTTAATTACCGTATGTAAAACAGACAATGGGAATTTGCTGTTTGCCTCGGGGAACTCAAACAGGGGCTCTGTATCAACCTAGAGGGGTGGGAAGGAGGATGAGGGGGACGTTCAAGAGGGAGAGGATATGTGTATACCTATGTCCCATCACTTCATGGGAAATAGATGAGGAAACAGTGGAAACAGTGGCAGACTTTATTTTGGGGGGCTCCAAAATCACTGCAGATGGTGACTGCAGCCATGAAATTAAAAGACGCTTACTCCTTGGAAGAAAAGTTATGACCAATCTAGATAGCATATTGAAAAGCAGAGACATTATTTTGTCAACAAAGGTCCGTCTAGTCAAGGCTATGGTTTTTCCAGTGATCATGTATGGATGTGAGAGTTGGACTGTGAAGAAAGCTGAGCGCCAAAGAATTAATGCTTTTGAACTGTGGTGTTGGAGAAGACTCTTTAGAGTCCCATGGACTGCAAGATCCAACCAGTCCATTCTAAAGGAGATCAGCCCTGGGATTTCTTTGGAAGGAATGATGCTAAAGCTGAAACTCCAGTACTTTGGCTGCCTCATGCGAAGAGTTGACTCATTGGAAAAGACTCTGATGCTGGGAGGGATTGGGGGCAGGAGAAGGGGATGACAGAGGATGAGATGGCTGGATGGCATCACCGACTCGATGGAGGTGAGTCTGAGTGAACTCCAGGAGTTGGTGATAGACAGGGAAGCCTGGCGTGCTGTGATTCATGGGGTCGCAGAATCGGACACGACTGAGCGACTGAACTGAACTGAACTGATGGTTGATTCGGAGAAGGAAACAGCAACCCATTCCAGTATTCTTGCCTAGACAATTCTGTGGACAGAGGAGCCTGGTGGGCTGCCGTCTATGAGGTCGCACAGGGTCGGACACTACTGAAGTGACTTAGCATGGCTGATTCATGTTGAGGTTTGACAGAAAACAACAAAATTCTGTAAAGCAATTATCCTTCAATTAAAAAATAAATAAAATTTAAAAATACTACCCAGAAGACTCCAAATAAAATAAACAGGTTATCTGAAGAAAAAAAAGAATTCGTCTGCCAGTGCAGGGGACACAGGTTCGATCCCTGGTCTGGGAAGAGCCCCCGTGTGCGGGTCAACTAAGCCCACGTGTCCGAGAGCCCATGGCCTGCCCCAAGAGACGCCACCACAGTGAGGAGCCTGAGCTCCACCATTAGCGAGTAACCCCCGCCTGCCACAACTAGAGCAAGCCTGTGCAGCAGCAAACAGCCAAAAATAAATACATCTTTTAAAGAAGGGAACGAACTATTGATGCAACAATTTGGATGGGTGTCAATGGCATTATGTTGTTGTTGCTGTTAGACACTCAGTCGTGTCCAACTCTTTGCGACCCCATGGACTGCAGCCCGCCAGGCTCCTCTGTCCGTGGGATTCTCCAGGCAAGAATACTGGAGTGGGCAGCCATTCCCTTCTCCAGGGGATCTTCCCGACCCAGGGATCAAACCTGGGTCTCCTGCATTGCGGCAGATTCTTTACCATCTGAGCCACCAGGGAAGCCCCAGGGGCATTACCCTGAGTGGGAAAAAGTCAAACTCAGAAAGGTTCCATACAGTATGATCCCATGCATATGGCATTTGGGGTGGGGCGGGGGTTGCTGTGCGGCGTGGCATGTGGGATCTTAGTTCTCCAACCAGGGGCTGAACCCACATCCCCTGCACTGGAAGCACGGAATCTTAACCACGGGACTGCCAGGGAGGTCCCTAGGACATTCTTGAAATGACAAAAATTATAGAGAACAGATTGATGGCCGCCCATGGTAGGGACAAGCAGGGAGTGGGATGGCTAGAAAGGGTCCCGTGAGGGAATTCCTTTGAGGTGATGGAACTCTTCTGTATCTTGCTCTGGTGGTGGTTACACGAATCTACACGAGACAAAATTGAAAAGAACGGATACACACACACATGCACAAACAAGTGCATGCAGGTCTGCTCGTTATACTAATGTCAGTGCCCTAGTTTTGATGACGTACTGTGGTCACATACGATGTTATCACTGGGGAAGCAAGACAAAGGCACATGGAACCTCTCTATATTTTACTAAAAATTAAGGGATTGCTCTGGCGGCCCCGTGGTTAAGGCTCCACGCTTCCACTGCCGGGGACGCGTGCCACAGAGCTTGGCCAAAAGAAAGGGAGATAAAGTTCACATATATAAAACCACCACTTTAAAGTGGACGAGTCAGTGGTTTTTTAGATGGTTGTCCAACCATCACCACGATCTGTTTCCAGCATACTTTTATTGCCCCTCAAAGAAAACTCCATGCCCTTCAGCAGTCACCCCCCATTCCTACAGTTCCCCCGTCCTTGGTACCTACTAGACTACCTTTTGTCTCTGCGGACTTGCCTGTTCTGGACATTTCATATAAATGCTGTCATACAACATATATGGTCTTTTATGTCCGACTTTCGTCTTTCAGCACGATGCTGTCTAGTGATTCAGCACGATGCTGTCTAGTTTATCCAAGTTTATTCAGGACTGTGCTCCTGTTTGCGACCAAATAATACCCCATTGTACGGACGGACCACAGATGTTTATCCGTGCGTCATCTGATGGCCATCTGGGTTGTTTCCACCTTTCGGTCATTAGGAATAACACTGCTGTGAACACTTGTGTACAAGGTTTTGTGTGACTATATGTTTTTAATTTTCTTGGATATATACCTAGAAGTGGAAAGCCTTGGTCACATGGTAACTGTACATTTATTTTTAAAAATTTATTAATTTGGCTGTGCTGGATCTTAGTTACAGCATGTGGGATCTAGCTCTCCTCACCAGGGATGGAACCCTAGCCCCTGTACTGGGAGTGCAGAGTCTCAGCCACTGGTCCACCAGGGAAGTCCCTACATTTAATGTTTTGAGGGACTGCCAAACTGTTTTGCACAATGGCTGCGCCATTTTCCTTTTACATTCCCAACGGCAAGGCATGATGATTCCAATTTTTCCATATGTTTACAATACTTGTTATTTCTGCTTTCTTTTAAGTATAGCATCCTAATGGGTATGAAGTATGTCTTTGTGGTTTTGCTTTGCATTTCCCTAATAACTAAAGAGGGAAAGACTGAAGGCAGGAGGAGAAGGGGACGGCAGAGGATGAAATGGTTGGATGGCATCACCGACTCGATGGACATGAGTTTGAACAAGCTCCGGGAGTTGGTGATGGACGGGAAAGCCTGGCATGCTGCAGTCCATGGGGTCGCAAAGAGTCAGACACAACTGACTGACTGAACTGAACTGAACTGAACTGAATGACTAATGGTGTTGAGCATCTTTTCATGTGCTTGTTGGCCATTTGTAAATCTTTTGAGAAATATCTGTTCAAAGTACTTTGGCCTTTTCTCACTGGGCTGTTTGCCTTTTTGCTCTTGCATCTGAGTTCTTTATATATTCTGGATCCAAGGCTCTTCTCAGATATATGATCTGCAAACAGTTTCTCCCTCTTCTGTAGGTCGTCTCTCACTTTCTTGATAATGCTCCTCAAAGCAAAAATGTTTTAAAATTTTGATGAGGTCTTATCATTTTTTTCTTTTGTTGTTTACGCTTTGGGTGTCGTACCTAAAACTCCATTGAAGAATTCCAAGCTACGAAGATTTGTACCTATGTTTTCATCAAAGAGGTTTATGCCCTTAAAACTATAAAAGTTTCAAGGCCTTTGATTCATTGAGTTAGCTTTTGTAGATGGTGCGAGGGAAGAGTCCAGCTTAATTGTTTTGCATGTGGAAATCCAGTTGTCCTGATGCCATTTGTTGAAACAAAATTATTCTTTCCTCGTCGAATGGGATTGGCATCCTGGTTAAAGAAGAATGACAATAGATGTATGCATCTGTCTCTGCAGCCTCAGTTGCATTCCACTGATCCACATGTCCATACGTAAGCCAGAGCCACAGAGTCTTAATTACTGTGACTTGGCAGTAAGTTTTGAAATTGGGAAGTGTGAGTCTTCCAACTTTGTTTTTCCCAACACTTTTGAGGGCTATTCTATATTCTTTGAACTTCCATAAACATTTTACGAGCTCGTCAATTTCTACCAAAAAAAAAAAAGGCAGTTGGAATTTTGATAGGATTACACTGAATCTATAGATTATTTGGGAGCATTGCACAGAGTCGGACACAACTGAAGTGACTTAGCAGCAGCAGCAGCAGCAGCAGCAGCATTGCCATATCAATAGTATTCAGTCTTCCAATCCGTGAACACAGATATATTTTCACCTTTCATTATTTGGGTCATCTTTAAATTCTGTCAACAACATTTGATACTTTTCAATGTACAAGTCTTTCACTTCTTAGAAGAAGTTTATCCTTAAGTATTTTATTCTTTTCGATGCTATTATACATAGAATTTTAACTCCCTTTTTGGACAGTTCATCACTACTGTATAGAAATACAACTGATTTTTGTATATTGACCTTTTATCCTTTAAAGTTGCTGAACTTGATGTTAGCTTTATCAGTAATTTTTGGAGATTCTTTAAGATTTTCTTGATCCTTTACAATTTTTAATAAGACCATATCACCTGCAAATATGGTTTATTTCTTTGTTTCCAACCTTTCCTAGCTTAACTTTCTTGAGTAGAGTCTCCAGAACAGTGTTGAGTAGAAGTGGTTAAAGTAGGCACCCTTGACCCATTTCTGATCTTAGGGGTAAACGTTCAGTCTTCCCCATTCAGTATGATGTTAGCCATGGATTTTCACAGATACCCTTTATCAGATTAAGGATCTTTCCTTCTGTTCTTGGTTTGTTGACTTTTTTTTGTTGTTGCTGTTGTTGACGTTTTATCATTAAAGAATGCTGAATTTGAGCAAATGCCTCTTCTGTGTCTACTAAGACGCCACGTGATTATTTCCCCCTTTATTGTATTAATATGTCACATTCAACCGACTGATTTTCATTTGTTGAAAGCTTTGCATTCTTGGAATAAGTCCCACTAGGTCTTGATACATAAATCTTTTTGTACACTACTAGATTTGATTTGCTAATGTTTTATTGAGGATTTTTACATCTGTATTCATAAGGGCTAAGATGGGTCTGTAGTTTTCTTCTGATGGCTTTGTCTGGTTCTGGTTTCAGGGTAATAGTGGCCCTGGAAAATGAGTTGGGAAGAGGTCCCTCCTCTTTCATATTTTAGCACAGTGTGTGAAGGACTGGTATGAATTCTTTAAATATTTGGTAAGATTCACCCGTGAAGCCATCTGGTCCTGGGCTTTTCTTCTTTCTTTTTTTATTGATTACTAATTCAGTCTCTTTTCTTGCTGTAGGTCTAATCAGATTTTTTTCTTCCTTCTTGAGTCAGTTTTGGTAATTCATGTCTTTCTAGGAATCTGTCCATTTCATCTGGGATATCTAACTTGTTGGCATAAAATTGTTCATAATATTCCCACAATAAAAGGGAATAAAAAAATTCCCTTAAGTTTGGTAGTAATGGCCCTCTTTTGATTTCTGATTTTAGTAGTTCGAATATTTCCCCCCTTTCTTTGCTCAATTGAGGTTTAATCATTTTATTCTTTCAAAAAAAAACAACTTTTGGTGTTGTCATTCTTTTTTCTTCACCTTTTTTTTTTTACAATTTTCTCTGAGACTGTAATTTTTCTTTTACAAAAAACTTCAAAAATGTATTGCTTTTTGTGCTGGGAATATAGTGTGAATAGGACAGACAAGAACTTACAGGTTGATGGGAGGAGTCAGATCAGAAACAAGCGAACAGGATCATTTTTTAGAGCTAGAAGTGCTTTGAAGAAAATGAGAAAGGCTGATGTGATAGAAACTGCAGTGGAGAGGGAACAGAACTCCTCCAGTTTGTAGAGTCAGGGAAGGTCTTACTGAGAAAGTGATAGCTGGGCTGAAATCTGAGTGAGGAGAAAGGAAGGAGCCACGTGAACATCTGAAGGAAGCATGCTCTCGGCAGAGGAGGTAGCAAGGGCTGAACCCAGAGGTGAGAATGAGCTTGGCAGATCAGAGGAGCAGAAGGGAGCCTTGTGGCTTCTGGAGCCTGGTGGGTGCAGCAGGCAGAGAGGAGCTGGAGGTGTGTTTACAGACAGCCTCCTGGATCACAGGGAGGCATCCCATTTCTCCCAAAAAGTCACGGCAGAGGTTTTAATCAGGGGAGGTAACATTTGTAAAAGCTCCCTTTGGGTACAGGGTGGAAAATGGAGTGGATGGAGCAAGAATGAAAGAAAGGAATGAAAGGCGCCTGTTTAATGTTCCAATGAGAGGGACTTGGGAGGAATCAGTGGAAATGGAGAGAAGGGGACAAGTCCAGGCTCCGCGTTGGAGGCAGAATCAACAGGACGGGTTGATGTGCTTGAAGGAGAAGGGGGAGTGGGGCAATCAAGGAAGTGGTGAGCTTAGCAGCTGAGCAGATGAGAATGCCATTTTCTGAGCAAAAGGCTGCTGGAGGAGGAAGAGAATTGAAACTTAGGTTATAGATCTCTGAGGTTGAGACATAGAGGAGAAGCTGACGTTCGAGTCAGAACTCAGAGAAGCAGACAGGGCTGGGTGTATAAATTTCGAGTCATCTTGAAGCCATGAGCCTGCGGGGAGGCCGATGAGAGAGATGGGGCAGGCAGGGCAGGGAGGAGGGTTTGCACCAAACACGGGGCACTCACACCCCCCACGTGTCCCCCAGTCACATCCATTGAAGTAACTTCTCTTTCAAACCCAGACTCTGCTTTTAGGTACCATCTGTTCAGCTTCCAGCAGAGCTCAGCCACTCTACAGCACTGGGGGAGTCACTCATCTTCCTGGAGACTTGGTTTTTCCGATTACCAAATGGGGAGAGCCATCCCAAAGTTCACGTGAAATTTAGCAAGGGACGTCCGAGGCCCAGTGAAATGTGATGGTTCTGAGAGGTGGTGTGCTCTTGTGGCCCTGGACCTGGCATGCACGATGACTGTCAGAGAGACCCCAGATCGGAATGGCAGGAGGAATCCAGCCCACCCACAGCTGGGCCCAGAGATCCAGTAGCTTAGGGTGAGACAGTTGTCTCATGTCCCAGCCTCAAGGCTCAAAATTAAACAAAAAACAAAAAACCCACCAAAACCCTGGGCCAAAGTCCTCACTGCTATGACAAGGCAAAGCTCGTCAGCCTCTGCTAAGCAGAGGAAAGGGGAGAGTAATCATCAGAATTGGTCCCCATCAAATCCAATGATGCTTTTTATCGCCCCTGGTGTGCTCTCTTCTGTACAGCAGACTTCCAAAATGCCACTCGCTGCCTTGTCACACAAGGGGGACCGGAGAGGTTTGGCGAGGGCTGGTCCAAGCCCCAGCAACACACGCGGGAGTCCACAGACTTGAAGCAAGAAGAGTGGAGCATCCAAGTGGCCGTGGCCCACGGGGGGACCTGTTTCCTTCATGGTCACATAGCTGATCTTTAAGAGGGTCAGACACCACTCTGTCCAGCCCTGTGGACAGGCGGTGTTTCTTGGCTATCTCACATCTACACTGCCTCTCTTTCAGTAACAGCCATGAGTTTCTTCAGGGAGGATTCCCTCCCTGCCCCACTGGGGCATCTTAGTGGAACTGGCACCAAGGTGCCTGGGCCTCCTAGTCAGGTGGATCCATCAGCCTTCCTCTCCTGGGACTGGATATCCCCAGCAGAAAGACAAAATGACAAGTCATTTAAGCAACCAATCAACCGACAAACAGGGCAGCCTCCCACCAAAAAAAATGACCAAACTTCCGGTGTTCAGGCATCCCTGGATGCTACCAAGAATCCTCAAGTTTTCCACGGGGCCAGTCCGATTCTGGCCTGAGTCTCAGTGAATATGCCAGCTACGCAAAAGGCTCGCAACACATTTTCTTTCCAAACATTTGCTATAGCGAGCCAGACTCAGGGTCTCTTGCTGGCAAAATAAGAATCACATGGATTATCCAGGCCTCTCACTCCCATTCTACAGGAAGAGGAAAAAAGCTGACTCTCAGAGAAGGCAGGTAAGATGCCCAAGGCCACAGAGTCAAGACCAGAACTTGAATATCTAGAACTGGGGATTTCAAAGCCCTCCTTTCTGGCTTCTTTTTCTTTAAATGGGCATAATATTTGCTTCACAGAGATGACATCAGTGGTAAAGAACTCACCTGCCAACGCAGGAGACAAAGAGACATGGGTTTGGTCCATGGGGGGGGGGAAGATCCCTTGGAGGAGGGCATGACAACCCACTCCAGTATTCTTGCCTGGAGAATCCCATGGACAGAGGAGCCTGGCAGGCTACAGTCCATGGCATTGCAGTCAGACACGACTGAAGCTACTTAGCACTCACTGTATTACTACTACTATGACTGGTAACAATGAAAACAGCAACAGCTGGTGTTTCAGAGCTCTTTCGGAGGCGTGGTGCCAAGTTTTTTATATTTATATTGATCCTTACTATTGTATCAAGGTAAGTGCCACTATGATCCCCGTTTCACAGATGAGAGAACCAAGTAGATGTTAGGTAAGTTACTGGTCGTCATGAAGCGGTATGTGATGATTAAGCCTGGACCAGGCCTTTTTGCTTTTCGGGTCTGTGCACTGTTATGTTTAAATAAGATTATACATATGACATACTTAGCACTGTGCCTGGCACAAGGCAAGAACTACAACTGTGACAACCATTTTCATTTTCAATTCTTTTTAAAAAATTAATAATTTGGACTTCCCTGGTGGCGCGGTGGATAAGAATGTGCCTGCTGATGCAGTGGACATGGGTTTGATTCCCAGTTTGGGCAGATCCCACATCCCACGGGGCTAAGCAACCCCACACACCACAACTACTGAGCCCACGCTCTGGAGCCCGGGCACTGCAACTACAGAAGCCCAAGTGCCTAGAGCTTGCACTCTGCAACAAGGGAAGCCGCCGCAGTGAGAAGTCCGTGCCCTGCAACAAAGAGTAGCCTTGCTGGCCACAGCTAGAGAAAGCCTGAGCGCAGCAACGAAGACTCAGCACAGCCAAAAGTAAATAAATACATAAAATTTTTGAAAAAAATCTAATAATTTGTTCTTTGGAATAGAAAAATAAGTGTACAGGGCAGGGAATTTAAAAGGTGCAAAAAAGCATCCCAGAGAAAGCCTTCCTATCGCCCCTGTCCCTTGTTCAGCACGTTGCATGACCCAGAGGCAACCTCTGGTCCCGTGTCCCAGGCCCCTCCCAGAGGTCAAGGTGATGGACGCTGAAGCCCAGAGCACAGTACGGACGCCGGTGTGGGGCAGTCTGTCTCAGCTCAGCTCAGTCTCCTGTGTCCAGCTTGCAAGTTGCAGGAAGAGGAAATGCCAGAGCTTTTCTTTCTTTCTTTTAGATACTTGAAAGAAAGCAACGTTCTGTGTTTTCTAGGTGTATTCTCTGTGTCCCAGGGGAGCAGGGCCTGGAGAGGGTACATGGGCCATGGGCCAGGCTGCAGGGTTTGCCCTTCCCGCACCTTCCAGTTCTGTGACCTTGACCAAGTCAATGCCCTTATCCCAGTCTCAGTTTTTCGTCCACAAAACAAGGGTCTCAATGACACTTCCCCTCCCCAGGTCCCGTGTCTGGTGGTGATGACTGGGGTAAACTGCAAAGGTAGATAAAGCGGGTAAATTGGCTCCTCTTTGTCCCCCAGACCCCCAAAGAAAGCCCCACTGAGCGGGGATCTGGAAAAGCGCTCGGGGAGTGGGGGGTACCGTTTGGAGGCTCTGCCTGTACCTTGTTCCCAGGCTCCTCCCCACTCTGCCCAAATGAATGGCTGAGACAATCACAACATCCTTCCCCTCCCTGCACCCACACCCTCACCGTGGACTTATCCTGGACAGAAAAAAATGCATTAAAGCACGAGGCCAAGGCTCACTCAGGACCGCCTCCACTTACAGCTAAGTTCCTGTTGACCAAGTGGCCCAGGTCCCCTGGCATGTCTGCGTTCCGGATATCCACGTCATGGGGCGACACGTAGAGCTTCGTGTTGTTCAGGTCGAAGAACTCAACTTCCGTGAGGCCCACCCACGATGTGTTGCCCCAGTTGGACAGGATTTCCATGGTCACGTAGATGGCATCTTTGATCTCTTCTGCTTTCGGTCCCGATTTGTCCTTAACAGGAAGAAAGGTAATGCCACTGGATGAAAACAGGACAGGTGGAGTCCAGCTCGACCATGACATGACAAGGTATTTGAGCTCTCAGTGCCTCGGTTTCCCCATCTGTACAATGAGGATAAGAGAAGCACCCATTACAGATGGTTACCATGGAGATTTAATGAGTTCATATTTGTAAGGCATTTAAAACATAGTTACTGTGGGGATTCCCTGGTGGTCCAGTGGTTAGGACTCTCTTCTTTCCCTGCTGGGGCCCAGGTCCCATCCCTGGTCAAGGAACTAAGATCCCGCAAGCCACTCAGTGTGGCCAAAAAAAAAAAAAAAAAGTTATCAGTGAACCCTGGCACTTAGTATTTTCTGTAAGAGTCCGCAAATAACAAAAAATGTGTAAAGGGATGTCCCTCGTGGTCCAGAGGTTAAGAATCCGCCTGCCAATGCAGGGTACACGGGTTTGACACTGGTCTAGGAGGATCCCACATATGGAGCAACTAAACCTGTGTGCCCCAACTACTGAGCCGGTGCTCTGCCACAAGAGAAATCACCACACACCGCAACTGGAGAGTAGCCCCCTCTCACCGCAATTAGAGAAAGCCCGGGCGCAGCAAGGAAGACTCAGCGCAGCCAAAGATAAATAAAATAATAAAGTAAAATTTAAAAAATGTTTAAAGGCATCAGATTCTTCCTGAATATGCACTTTTCTCACCTGTGACCAAGGGTTCATGTCCTGTAGGCACGTCACAACTTCTGCTGAATTGGGCAGATATTTGGCCTGGAGGATTGCATGGACTGTATAGTCCATGGGGTTGAAAAGAGTTGGACACCACTGAGCGACTTTCACTTCACTAGGGACTAAACTGTGTCACCTCCACCCCTCCCCGCCGCACGAATTCAGATACTGAAGCCCAAATTGCTTCAGAAGGGGATAGGGCCTAGAAAGAGATAATTAAGACACAATGAGGCTGTTCAGTTCAGTTCAGTCGCTCAGTCGTGTCTGACTCTTTGCAACCCCATGAATCACAGCACGCCAGGCCTCCCTGTTCATCACCAACTCCCGGAGGTCACTCAGACTCACGTCCATCGAGTCAGTGATGCCATCCAGCCATCTCATCCTCTGTCGTCCCCTTCTCCTCCTGCCCCCAATCCCTCCCAGCATCAGAGTCTTTTCCAATGAGTCAACTCTTCGCATGAGGCAGCCAAAGTACTGGAGTTTCAGCTTTAGCATCATTCCTTCCAAAGAAATCCCAGGGCTGATCTCCTTTAGAATGGACTGGTTGGATCTCCTTGCAGTCCAAGGGACTCTCAAGAGTCTTCTCCAACACCACAGTTCAAAAGCATCAATTCTTCGGCACTCAGCCTTCTTTACAGTCCAACTCTCACATCCATACATGACCACAGGAAAAACCCATTCTAACTGACATCCTTCCAAGGGGACACTTGGACACCAAGAGAGACACCAGGGATGGGCAGGCACAGAGAAAAGGCCATATGGGGGCACAATGAGAAGGTAGCCATGTGCAAGCCAAGGACGGGCCTCAGAAGAAAGCCCGCCTGCCAACACCTTGCTCCTGAATTGGTGAGAAGTCTCCATTGTTTAAGCCCCCAGACTATGGCACGTGGTTGTGCCAGCCTAGCAGACAGCCTATGTAATACAGTAGATCAGCGGTCTCCAACTTCTGGGGCAAGGACCGCTACAACCTGTCAGATCAATAGCAGCATTATAGATTAGAAAAAAAAAAAATACACAATAAATGTGATATGCTTGAATCATCCTGAAACCATCCCCTCACCCTCAGTCCATAGAAAAATTGTCTTTCACGAAATCGCTCCCTGGTGCAAAAAAGGCTGGAGACCACTGCAGTAGATAACACAGGACGCTGGACAGATCAGTTGACATCCCTCTGCCTGGATGGGGACCAGGAGACGACACCATCAATCTGACAATCCTATCCTGGAGATTAAGCAGGATACACGCGTGGCTCAGTAGATAAAGAATCAGCCTGCAATGCAGGAGACCCAGGAGATCCGGGTTCAGTCCCCGGGTTGGGAAGATCCCCTGGAGGAGGGCATGGCAACCCACTCCAGTATTTTTGCCTGAAAAATCCTATGGACAGAGGCGCCTGGCGGGCTACAGTCCAAAGAGTCGGACACGACTGAGTGACTAAGCAGGTGTGAACGCCCCAAGAAGGCCCGGTCAGCAGTCCCGGCCTGTGTGCCCTCTGTCAGTGGCCATTTCCGCCCATGTCTCTCCTCCACGGATTTTAATGCCCACCTTCTCGGGCAGGCTGTCTGGTCTGGGAGGGCGTGAACACCATCAATCAATGGCCATGCCTCAGAACGGCTTCCTGAGGCCCCTTGTCACCCCGACCGCAGGGCTGGTCGCCATGGATCAGCCGCTCAGAAAATGGTACCTTCCCCACATGCACATGCCCTCTCTTAATTAGCACTGTAATCTGCGACGGTCCTGTGAGCAGGAAGCTGAGCAAATGAACAGCAACTGTTCCCTACTTATTTTTTTTAATTAATAGCCAGCGAGACGTGCTAGCGCTCTCAGCGTGCGTTGGGATGAGCCTTGATTGCCAGGCGATGGGCGGGGGATGTGGAGGGAGGGAGGTCAGCTCCCCGCTCCCGGAGGGAACGTAGGGCCTGTTTTTATGAGCAGACCCCACAGCTTCCTCCTTCTCTCCCACGGGCCCATGTGGGGCCAGGGCCAAGCCCTCTGTTGCCTTGGGCCTGAGTCCCAGGCTGGCAGGAAGGTGATAAAACTCTTCTGGCCCGGCTCAAGGCGTGCGGATCGGGAGGTTAATGAACTCGTGCTTGGGAGGCGCATCGCTGCCCGTTGAGCCGCGTGGGAGGCGTGAAGAAGTGGCGCTGGTCACTGCGGCTGTGGGGTGTCGAGGGGAGGCCAGATGGGAGGCGAGCTGCCCCCGGAGCGGCTGCTGGATCTCACGCCCGGCACAATCTAAAGTGTGTGAATGCCCTCGGCAGCGTTTCTAAATGAAGAAGCTGAAGGGTCTGCTAACTAAGGAAGTGTCACAAGTGGTTGGTGCTGCAACCTGATGGTGAGTCCTGCTTGATTTAGGAGGGAGGGCTGTGAGGCGAACACTGGCTGGGAAGCTTCTGGACCCTGGTATCACTGCCCCCCTTTCACCAAGACCACCTGCTTTTCTTTTGTCAGAGTTGCCCCTTCTCCTTTCTGAGCCGTGAGATAACAAGGAGATGGATGCTTTCCTATCCCGAGGAGGAGCTGAACTGGTCCAGTCGATCAGTGTGTCCTGATGCCTGGGCCACCTGGAGGGAGTGGGTGAGTGATGGGCATGTGACCTAGTCTCAGATCTGTGTGTGGAGAAACCGCTCAGTTCTCCTGACTGTGGGGTCTCAGGGTATATCGGGGAGAAGTGGGAATCACTGGCCATCGAGAGATCATGAGGGAGCAGAGCTGGGACTGGGCCCTGAGTTGGGGCTGGGGCTCAGAGATTCGGCTGACATGGTGGAGACACACTGTAAGCTTCTGGATCAAGCCCTACCTGAGCCTGACTATGACATTCACCAACATTCACCACAAAGAAATCTCTCATTTTTCTTCTCTTTTTCGTGTAAGTCAGTTTGCCCTGGGTTTCTTGTCTCCTATAATATAAGGAGACTTGATCCATCCAGGTTCTTTTTTTTTTAATTAATTACTTTTTGGTTGTCCTAGGTCTTTGTTGCTGCGTGCAGGCTTTCTCCAGTTGCAAGGAGCAGGAGCTACTCTCTGTTGCATTGCACAGGCTTCTCACTGAGGTGGCTTCTCTTATTCGGGAGCACTGGCTTTGGGCACGAGGCCTTCAGTAGTTGCAGCGCTCGGATTCAGTAGTTGTGGCCCTCAGGCTCTAGACCACTAGCTCGGTGTTTTGGCACTTGGGCTTTGTTGCTCCTCAGCATGCAGAATCTTCCCTGACTGGGGATCGAACCCACGTCCCCTGCATTAGCAGGTGAATTCTCCAATGTATCACCAGGGAAGTCCCATCTAGGTTCTTTTTAATGTGACTGAGGTTTCCCCACACTTAGGATCTTTATAGCTAAGAAAGCAACTACACCATACAGGGAGAATGCTGCTGCTGCTAAGTTGCTTCAGTCGTGTCTGACTCTGTGCGACCCCACAGACGGCAGCCCAGCAGGCTCCCCCATCCCTGGGATTCTCCAGGCAAGAACACTGGAGTGGGTTGCCATTTCCTTCTCTAATGCATGAAAGTGAAAGTGAAGTCACTCAGTTGTGTCCGACTCTTTGNTTGCTTCAGTCGTGTCTGACTCTGTGCGACCCCACAGACGGCAGCCCAGCAGGCTCCCCCATCCCTGGGATTCTCCAGGCAAGAACACTGGAGTGGGTTGCCATTTCCTTCTCTAATGCATGAAAGTGAAAGTGAAGTCACTCAGTTGTGTCCGACTCTTTGCGACCCCATGGACTGCAGCCCACTAGGCTCCTCCGTCCATGGGATTTTCCAGGCAAGAGTACTGGAGTGGGGGGCCACTAGCTTTGCTTTCTGTAGATTTTTCTAGAGGGCATATTTCCTGGTTCCCCCTTGCCTTGGTGCCAGGCACCAAGCCACTTGCCCTCAGAGACCTTTCCTGTTGCAGCCACACAGTGGGCCCTCGGGCTGTGGATTATTTACCCAATTGGACTCCAATCCACTCCCAGGACCAGACAGCTTAAGAGGCTTGTCTAGGATCACACGGCCTCTGCTGCTAAGTCACTTCAGTCGTGTCTGGCTCTGTGTGACCCCATAGAGGGCAGCCCACCAGGCTTCCCCGTCCCTGGGATTTTCCAGGCAAGAGTACTGGAGTGGGGTGCCATTGCCTTCTCTGCACACGGCCTCTAAATGACGGTAAAGACTCCAAGCCAGAACTCCAGTCTAGGTTGCAGCAGGGCTCCTTCCGATGTCATGTGAGCTTTAAGTGTGCCTTTGGGAGGACCTCCTGTTGGGAGACTTCCTGTTTGGGAGACTTCTTGGCCGTCTCCATCGGCCAGTCACAAGGTGAGTGACTGCTGTACCAAACAGTTATAAGAAAGGCTTGGGTATAGGAAGTGGGGAGAGGATGTGTTGGACACAAACCATTTGACTAAAAAGAGAAAAGCATCAGCTGTTATTCCTCCATTCTGATGCCATCTTGCCCTTTCACTCTTCATGTCTCAGCTCCATCAAACCACTCAGCCAGCCATATCTTTGCCCACTTGCTATAATAATATTGGACTCCATGAAGATGGACATTACCTTTTGCAGTTAATTTTATGTCCTTAACATTTTCTATCTGTATAACCTCCATAATGAAATGTCCATCCTTTTAGACAATTACCTTGTGCCCATATATCATACTTGCCTGATTAACTGTATTATTGTGAGACATATATGTTATTTCTGTGTTTTTTTCCTCTCACTTTTGCCTACTTTCAATACTTTTGGAATACACATTTTTGTGCCTATATATTTTTTAATTTCTGTTGAGTGGTTTCTGTAAGGTAAAGAAGTAGGCTTGTCAGGCTGGAAGACATAAATATTTCTAAGGCTTTTCCTAAGTCTGTCCTTTCTGCTTTTCAAAAGCTTTCCACTCTTATTTCTGTTGCTGCCAGCAGAGTAAGATGGTCAGTTTTACTGTCACCTTGCCAGTGCTAGAGGTGATCATCAAAAATAATTTAACTCAGATATCAATGGAATGTTAAGGTTGCCCTAATTTTTATCAGTGATGCTGGATATTTTTCTATTAAACAGGCTACTTATATTTCCTCCTGGGTGGACAGACGTCTGTCCACTGAAACTCAATGCTTCATTACATGGATGTCTGAGTGCTGGGGAGGCGGGTGGAGGCCTGGGCAGAAAGATAAGTTTATTGCTGTCAGAGCAGTTCCCAACTGATAGAAACGATCGTCCTGAGGGGCCCTTTTTCCCTCAGCCTGCAGGCAAGTTGAGAATACCCTGGGAAAGCCTCACAAGTCAAGGTTCTCACCTCTGGGTCCAGCACTTGCTCCTCTGAGGGTGAAACAACCCAGCTGAGACGCGCGGAGTCACTTTCAATGGCCTGGAGGACTTTCAGAAGCTTCTGCTGTTGTCTGAAATGTGATTTTTGTTTTAGCAAACAAGTAGTAATAAGTGATAACACAATAGACAGCATTCCCATTAAGGGTACCACGCTTACTTTTCCATTTCAGAGAGAAGTAACAATTTGAGAAGAAAATACTCACACCCAGCAGAGAGATCAAAGGCGCACATGGGCTGGTTTCCTCCCTTTATAAATAACTGTACAATTAGCCCCGAAAAAAGGGCCAAGTAAGAGAAACTGCCTGGGGCCAGAGCCAGCTGATCTCCTTAAGCAAACTTTCAACCTGTACAAGTCTAGATGGGGAGATGTCCCTGGTTGTCCAGTGGTTAAGCATCCACCTTCCAACACAGGGGACTCCGGTTCGATCCCTGATCAGTAAACTAAGATCCCACTAAGACGTCCTTAGCAGGGCAACTAAGCCCATATTCAGTAACTAGAGAAACACTGTATGCCACAACAAAGACGCAGTACAGCCCCCAGAGTCTAGAGCAGGGTCACCCAGTAGAGCCTGCAGGTCAAACGCAGCCCACAGCCTGTCTCTATGTGGCCCGAAAGCTAAGAATGGTTTTATGGTGTTAAATGGTTATTAAAACAAAACAAAAAGTGGAAAGCCTAAAGTATTTGTTATCTGGCCCTTTACTGAAAGGCGCTTGCTTCCCTGGTAGCTCAGATGGTAAAGAATCTGCCTGTGATGCAGGAGATCTGGGTTCACCTCCTGGGTTGGGAAGATCCCCTGGGGAAGGGAATGGCTACCCACTGCAGCATTCTTGTCTGGAGAATTCCATGGACAGGGGAGCCTACTGGGGAACAGCCAATGGGGTCGCCAAGAGTCAGACACGACTGAGCAACTGGCACTTTCATGACTTCTTGTCTAGGCAGCTTCGGTTCCCTGAGCCCAACCTGCCCTCCCCTCCTTTAACGAAAAGGTTTGCCAGTTCCTGACCTGCTCAGCACCTCTAGTTTCTGAGGACACAGCATTTGAAACCCAGAAGAGGGTCATCTGCAAACACACCCCACTTGTGCTGTTTAAGGCTGAGAATCCCCAAGACCCTGGAGCACAAAGGACCTTGAGGACAAAGAAAGAAGCATTTGGAAGAAGCACTTGTAAATAAGACTGTATCTGATGTGATACATCCTCATGGCTCAGCCCTTTCGCTCCTGGAGGAAACTTCAAGTTCTGATTTATGGTCATAGGGGTACACAGCGTGGTTTCCAATCTGGGGTCTGCAGACTCATAGAGGAATGGCCAGCAGTGCTTTTACCCTATTCAGAATTTTTCTAGAAATTATCAAAGGCAAACTCCCTCTGGGCAGACACAGATCCAGAGCGTAGGCAGCTTGGCCAGGAAACTCTTCCTTCATGCAAAGAAAAAGCCCCCATCTTTCAGGGCTGATGCAGCCCCAGGCCAGAGCCTCAGCTTAGTGACCACCACGCAGGCTGGACTCCAGCTGCTCTCACCCCTCCGCACTAGCACTGGACAGCCTACCATGTGCCCACTCTCCACGGCGGCCTGGGGAGTGTGGCGGGGTACGAGTGCCTTCTTCGACCTACTGGCTGGTGCATCTTTCTGAAGATCGATGTTGCCTGAAGACTAGAGGAAAGCCTTTATTTTGATAATAAAACCTGACAGCGCCAATCACTGAAGCTACGTGTAAAGGGAATAGAAAGCGGAGTTTGAACCAACTCTGAATAGAGGAAAAAAGGTTCAAAGGGCACTGCTTTGGGTCACTGCCTGCCGTGTGGGCCACTTCACTGGAAAGCTCTGAGAAGTTTGAAGTTTTACACTGGCTGAACCAAACCAAACCAAACAAGCCAAGAGACGGGTCTGAAAGCAATCAAGTAAATTTCATGCTTCTGGGCTGAAAGGATGGGGAGGCGGATGCAGTCTAAGCGACCAGCTTTAAATGGTCTGGAATCATATAGGAAATGCAAAGAAAAACCTCAGTTAGTAAGATTCTCATGGCTGCATGACTATGCTAAGTCGCTTCAGTCGTGTCCGACTCTGTGTGACCCCACGGACGGCAGCCCACCAGGCTCCTCCGTCCACAGGAGTCTCCGGGCAAGAATACTGGAGTGGGGTGCCATTTCCTTCTCCAGCATGACTATGCGCTGCTTGTTTTCGCTTTGAAGCTGCTTAGATAAGTACCTGCTCCCCAAAAGGCCGATTCTGTCAATGGCTTCGCTGACGGCTCTGGCTCCCCCTGCTGCCCTGGCTGGCTCCTGTGTGCTGGTCGCCGTGGTGATGGGAGGCAGCTGAGGAAGGATGCAAAATCTCATGAGACAGATGTCTGAGGCGACCCTCCTGGCCCAAGCCACAGCAGAGCCATGGTCAAAAGGACACGATCCACAGATCATCAGCCCCGTTGTGGGCAACTGGGAGCTGGAATGAGGGTGACAGCAAGTGCCCGGGGCTGATTAGGTTTCTAGAAAACCCTCACACGATCTTCGACAAAAGACGGGGTCTCCGTTTCTTATGATCTGGGAAGTCCCAGGGAATGATCAGCTTCAATGAGCTATTGAAAAATTTCTCTCTCATCAAAACCTTTGCCCACCTCCAGTGAACCTCTGTGCTGTTTGCTACAAAGTAATGGGACTCTGTGGAGAATTCCAGTAACATTAGACCCTTTGATTTTCAATCCTCCAAGCCTTTTCCCCTTCTTTTTCATTTATCATCTGAACTAAAAATGTGCTTTGGTCTCTATCTGCAAGTAATTGTAGTCATTGGAAGCTCAGGGGTCAGGTCATCCAGAAATCCTGGACCACAGGGTAGGCAGTGTGGCAAACCTGCCAGAAATATTGACTGGCAACAGTTTCAGAGGACCAGGAAATAATAGAAAGAGCAGGAGGGTTGCAAAAAGAAAACCACAGTGTTGCTCTGGGGTGCTGCCCTGCCTAGCACTCTATTTCATGAACTCTCTCTCCAGTTCCCCACTGCCCACCCCCTACTTCCCCTGCCCTCTTCTCCTAAAGGAGTTCCTCTCCTCCTGGATCAGGCTAGGCTCACTCCCACTTCAAAGCTTTCCCCCTGTTCCTTCCACATGGAATGCTATTCTCTTGCCGGCTGACTCCTTCTTAATAGACAGGGCTCAGCCTAGATCAGTTGCCCACCAAGGGGCCTCCCCAGACCACCCCGTGGGAGGCAGCCACCATCCCAGAGTCTCTCACCCTCACCTTTAGCACCTTTTATTGTCATCTCTGAAGTCACTGGGTTATGGATGGCTTAACTGCAATGTTGTCTGCAAGCTCCCTGAGGCCAGGGGCTAATCTGGTCTGTCTCGGCCACCTCTGTATTCTGAGGATGTGGAATAGCCTTGGGCACACTCTAGCAAAGACATTCCCAGCTGATTATTAACTCATATCCATCTTTCCTGGGGCCACCTTTGCTGAGATTGGCCTAATCCAAGTAGGTAGATATATATTTATCTAGGATACTAAGATTCAACCAGTCCATTCTGAAGGAGATCAACCCTGGGATTTCTTTGGAGGGAATGATGCTAAAGCTGAAACTCCAGTACTCTGGCCACCTCATGCGAAGAGCTGACTCATTGGAAAAGACTCTGATGCTGAGAGGGATTGGGCGGCAGGAGGAGAAGGGGACGACAGAGGATGAGATGGCTGGATGGTATCACGGACTCAATGGACCTGAGTCTGAGTGAACTCCGGGAGTTGTTGATGGACAGGGAGGCCTGGCGTGCTGCGATTCATGGGGTCGCAAAGAGTCGGACAAGACTGAGCAACTGAACTGAACTGAAGATCTGTTTTTGTATTATCTTGTGAAAAAATAGAAGCCTAACAAGGGACTGGGAGTCAGCAGGCCTGGGTGAGTTCTAGCTTCCGCTCATAATCATGGGCAAAGCGCTCCAGCCTGCGTCTCCCGAGCTGGGAGATGGGCAGAATGCCAGCATGCTCAGGAAGCACAGTGAGGGCCTGCTGGGACCGTGGCAGGGAGGCCCTCTCGAGACTGACGGGCGTCGTTGGGCACGGCGCTCTGCTGTTCCTCTCAGGACTTCACTGACCTCAGGGGTCTGCTCCTTGAGGAGACTGGTCCATGACTTTGCTCGTGGTCCCTCTGTGTCCTGGAATGATGGAATCACATGATCTGAGGTCAGAATAAAGCCATCCACTGCACCCCCTTCACCGACAGAGACAAAGACCCTCTTGCGATCACAGATGCAAATGTCGGGGGCAGAGGGCTGAGCACCAGGAAAACAGGCAACAGATGATGCTTGATGATCGCCCCAAAGAGCAGCCCGAGACAGGGCCTGGGGAGCAACTGGTGGTGGACGGGGCTCTAGGCTTGTAGGCACTCAGACCTCAGCCACTTCCATAGACAGACATGCCCCAAGAAAGCCCCTCTGATTCCTGGGTGCCATCCGCCATGTCTAGAAAACAGGGTCATGAAACCAGTCCTGCCTGTCTCAGGACTACTGTGAGCATCAAGCGGGACAAGTTAAGGCAAAAGATTTCAACAGGTGAGTTGGGGAACATGCTTCTAAGAAAGGATGTGGACACCGAGGGATGCCCGAGGCCCCCGACTCCACCCCATCAGCCATCTTTCTGTTTGCTGCTCAAATGCCAAGGCTGTGGGCGCCAACTTAAACTCCTGTAGGGCCGGGGGTGGGGGAGTTTCCTGAGCAGGATGGCCACCTCATGCGAAGAGCTGACTCATTGGAAAAGACTCTGATGCTGAGAGGGATTGGGCGGCAGGAGGAGAAGGGGACGACAGAGGATGAGATGGCTGGATGGTATCACGGACTCAATGGACCTGAGTCTGAGTGAACTCTGGGAGTTGTTGATGGACAGGGAGGCCTGGCGTGCTGCGATTCATGGGGTCGCAAAGAGTCGGACAAGACTGAGCAACTGAACTGAACTGAAGATCTGTTTTTGTATTATCTTGTGAAAAAATAGAAGCCTAACAAGGGACTGGGAGTCAGCAGGCCTGGGTGAGTTCTAGCTTCCGCTCATAATCATGGGCAAAGCGCTCCAGCCTGCGTCTCCCGAGCTGGGAGATGGGCAGAATGCCAGCATGCTCAGGAAGCACAGTGAGGGCCTGCTGGGACCGTGGCAGGGAGGCCCTCTCGAGACTGACGGGCGTCGTTGGGCACGGCGCTCTGCTGTTCCTCTCAGGACTTCACTGACCTCAGGGGTCTGCTCCTTGAGGAGACTGGTCCATGACTTTGCTCGTGGTCCCTCTGTGTCCTGGAATGATGGAATCACATGATCTGAGGTCAGAATAAAGCCATCCACTGCACCCCCTTCACCGACAGAGACAAAGACCCTCTTGCGATCACAGATGCAAATGTCGGGGGCAGAGGGCTGAGCACCAGGAAAACAGGCAACAGATGATGCTTGATGATCGCCCCAAAGAGCAGCCCGAGACAGGGCCTGGGGAGCAACTGGTGGTGGACGGGGCTCTAGGCTTGTAGGCACTCAGACCTCAGCCACTTCCATAGACAGACATGCCCCAAGAAAGCCCCTCTGATTCCTGGGTGCCATCCGCCATGTCTAGAAAACAGGGTCATGAAACCAGTCCTGCCTGTCTCAGGACTACTGTGAGCATCAAGCGGGACAAGTTAAGGCAAAAGATTTCAACAGGTGAGTTGGGGAACATGCTTCTAAGAAAGGATGTGGACACCGAGGGATGCCCGAGGCCCCCGACTCCACCCCATCAGCCATCTTTCTGTTTGCTGCTCAAATGCCAAGGCTGTGGGCGCCAACTTAAACTCCTGTAGGGCCGGGGGTGGGGGAGTTTCCTGAGCAGGTGAAGCAGGCCAGGGGCAGGGCTTTAGGGAGTGGTGAGGACTGCTGAGGCCGGAAGGGCTCATGCTCTGGGAAAGAGGGTCTTTCCAGAGAAGCCAGAGATGGCTGTTGTCTCCATTCTTGCTCTGACCCACTAGTCTACAATCCTGGTTTAAGGTGTTCAGGGTTTGCAGGGAAACCAGCAAGGATTGGAGGCACTTAGGACGCAAAAGACGGAAAGCAGGCGGAGGAAATGGGGACTTGGATAGGTCAGCAAGAATCAGGCAGTGGACAGGCTAATTAGTCTGAGGTCAGGGGTGCTGCACAGCTCTCTCTCCTCACCACGTGCTCTTGGCAAGCACGACTCAGACACTGCCTGGTCCCTGAGTAGCCAGAGTCCTCCTCCATCTTTCCCACTGCAGGGAACGCACCTGCGGTGGGCTGGCAGGGAGCTCAGCCTTCCTGCTGAGGATCGCTCTCTGCAGGGCTTCATTTTCGACCTGGATGGCTCTGAGCACAGCCGAGGCATCTTCCTCTCGGTCCTCAGCCTCGCGTACCAGTTTCCGGGTTGCGGATAGGGGTCTCTCTCGGCGGCTTCCAGGTCCTGGGGGCGGAAAGCAGGGGGTTCTGCTTTAGACTGCATTCTGGGAGGGTGCTCCAAATCGATTAGACTCAAATTGAGGAACATTCTATAAAACAACTGGCCTGTACTCTCCAAAAATGTCAAGGTCAAGAAAGACAAAGATAGCCTGGAGAGATGCTCCAGATGAAAGGGGATGGGGCAGAAAAGGTAGCTGAATGCAATAGCGATGCTGGGGGTGGATCCTGGGTGGGCAGACATCTCACTAAAGAACATAATTGTAGCAAGTGGAGAAATCCGAGTAGAGTCTGTGGTTTGGATAACAGTATTGTATTAATGCTAAATATCCTGAATGTCACATGCAAGTACACTGTAGCGAAGGAAGATGAATGCCCCTGTTCTTAGGAGATACCTACTGCAGTGTTCAGGGTAAAGGGGGCCGCTGTCTACAATTTAATCTCAAATGATTTAAAAATACATACAGAGAGAGCAAATATAAAGCAACCACAGCAAAATGTTAGCAAGTGGTGAACCTGGGGGGATGGGGGTGCTGGTTTACTGTCCTTGCAGTTTGCCTTTACATCTAAAATCGAAATAAAAAGTTAAACAATTAGACTTCTAGCAAAGTGCCTGTAAAGAATAATTCCTAATATTGTGAAGAAGAATGGGTGGTTCGCAATCATTGTGCTTTATTTTGTTTTTGTGTGGGTAACAAGAATTACAAAGAAATTACTCTTCAGTTGAAGAAAAAAAAAGTATTGCAAAACTGAAGTTGACGGTAGAAGTTCTAATGAGTGGCACACTGACTTTATAAAGTGATACGCAAAAAGTACCCAATAAGACTTGTTGGAAAAAAAAATACATTCTGTTATGTTCTGTTGCTATTCTCATTTAGTCAGTAAGTTGTGTCTGACTCTTTTGCGACCCCATGGACTGCGGCCTTCCAGGCTCCTTCTGTCCGTGGGATTTCCCAGGCAAGAATATTGGAGTGGGTTGCCATTTCCTCCGCAAGAGAGTCTTCCTGACCCAGGGATCAAGAAAGACAAGTCTCCTGCCAGGTGGGTTCCACCGGGGAAGCCCTGACACGTAGGTACTGTCGTTGGGTGATTTGTTCAGCCAGTGGAATACTATGCAGCTGTGAAAAAACAAAAGGCATTCTAAAATATCTACAGATAAATATGACGACTTGAATTTGCTTCACAGTCTGGTGGGGAGTGGGTGAGGTCACACATGAAATTGGCCATCAACTGACTATTGCCTAGGTTAGGCAATGAACAGGGGGGGTGTCTTATGATAATATCTCAATTACTCATATTTGGATTCTTTCTCTGTTTAAAAAAAATATCTCTATTTAAAAATAGAACTGCTCAAAATGTTGCCATTGGGGTGTTTAAAGACGCTTTAACCTACTGAATTTCATCCTCTGGGCAAATATATATTGAGTGCCACTCTGCCAGGCTCTGTTGTTAGTAATGGGGACAGCGGTGACCAGACAGCCCAAGACTCTCACCCTTGTGGAGGGAGGCAATAGCTGGAGAAACAATAAATAGTCTAGGGTGTTCCATGTCAGGAGATGATACGGAAAAACGATAAAAGCAGAGCAGGGAAACAGAGATGGAAAGTGCAGATGGCAAGACGGGCCTCGCTGAGCACTGGGGAAGTGTGGTCCACACGCCAGTGCGAAGTGAAAGATCTGAGAAGGGGTGGGGAGGACAGGTCACACAGGGCCTTGGAGGACACTGTAAGGTCATAACTCGGAGAGAACTGAGGAGTCAGAGAAGGCTCTAGAGCAGGGGACCTGATCTGACTTAGGTGCTGAGTGGAGACCAGAGTGAAGGGAGATGAAGGGGAAAGCAGAGGGGCCAGGCTCCTGCAGCTGTGCAGGGGAGGGGGCACCCAGAGTGTGGTCAGTTTCTGCGTGTACGTTACAGATGGAGCCAACAGGATTTCCGGCCAGAGTGGACGTGGCGGGTACAGAAAGAGAGGAGTCAAGGATGACCCCAAGACTTTGGTCTGAGGAAGTGGATGATGGGGTTGTTCTTGGTTGAGCTGGGGAGGGCTGTGGGAGGAGCAGGTTTGGAAGAGAAGAGCAAGGGCAGCTTGGAACCAAGAGATGTGACTGGCATCAGGGTGGAGCTGTCCAGTTGGCCTGTACACACACGCGAGTGTCAAGTTTGGGAGGGTGGTCTGGGCTGGGCTGGAGACGTGAATTCAACGTAGGCAACTGGATGGCACCACTTAACAACAGTCTCCAGACCTCCCTGGTGGCCTCGTGCTTAAGATTCCACCCGCCAACGCAGGGAACATGGGTTCGAGCCCTGATCTGGGGAGATCCCACACACCAAGGAGTAACTAAGCCTGTGCACCACGGCTACTGAGCCTGGGTGCCTAGAGTCCATGCTCAGCAACAGAAGTCACCGCCGTGAAGACTAACCCCTGCTTCCCGAGACTCGTGGGCAGAAACAAAGACCCAGCGCAGCCAAAACAAACAAACGAAATCCACAGAAACACAGCATCAGGACTGACATTAACGCTGGCTTATAACCAGATAACTGGGAATTAACATGTATGAATGCTCTGGGGTTTTATTGTTGTTCGGTCACTAAGTCGTGTCCAGCTCTTTGCGACCCCATGAACTGCAGCACACCAGGCTTCCCAGTCCTTCAACATCTCTCAGAGTTTGCTCAAACTCAGGTGCATTGAGTCGGTGATGCCATCCAACCATCTCATCCTCTGCCGTCCCCTTCTCCTTCTGCCTTCAGTCTTCCCCAGCATCAGAGTCTTTTCCAATGAGTCGGCCCTATGCATCAGGGGGCCAAAGTACTGGAGTTTCACCTTCAGCATCAGTCCTTCTCATGAATATTCAGGGTTGATTTCCTTTAGGATTGACTGCTTTGATCTTGCTGTCGAAGGGACTCTCAAGAGTCTTCTCCACACCACAGTTCAAAAGCATCAATTCTTCAGTGCTCAGTCTTCTTGATGGTCCAGCTCTCACATCAGTACATGACCAGTGGAAAAACCATACTTTGACTATATGGACTATCTATATATATCTGGCCTGGTGCAATGACTTGTTAAAAAAACCAGCAGCCTTCAATCCCCATGACCTCAGTAAACAGGCACCCATGGTTAGCAAAGATTCAGCTGGACCCCTTTACCCTCCTGCAACTCAACGGAAAAGACTCTGATGCTGGGAGGGATTGGGGGCAGGAGAAGAAGGGGACGACCGAGGATGAGATGGCTGGCTGGCATCACGGACTCGATGGACCTGAGTCTGAGTGAACTCCGGGAGTTGGTGATGAACAGGGAGGCCTGGTGTGCTGCGATTCATGGGGTCGCAGAGTCGGACACAACTGAGCGACAGAACTGAACTGAACGGAATGTTCTGTCAGATTTCACATCTAGATGAGAGCTCAAGTAGCAACATCAAGAATGGCGTTGGCTGGAGAGGGAAAGAAACACACAGCAGCTCTACTGGGGTGGCTTCCAGGATAGCCAGATCCTGAGCTGATGGAAAAGGTGTGGCACGTGCATGCTTATCCAGTCATGCCTGACTCTTTTGTGACCCCATGGACTGTAGCCCAACAGGCTCCTCTGTCCATGGGATTCTCCAGGCAAGAATACTGGAGTGGGTTGCCATTGGGCTGATGGAAAAACTAAGCTAAAAGGAAGGGACACCAATTTCTACCAGGCATCCAGTAGAGGGGCTCTGAAGGTGAACGTCCAGGGACTAAGGCAGGCACTCTGAGTAACTGAGACTGAATCTGGGGGGTGGGGGAAGAAGGAGGGAGTTGGGGAGATGGGGGAGGAACAGCTGAGCCACCCCCAAGCTCCAGCCAACACTTACCAGATAGATAGTGCTGTGCTTCTAGTGCCAGCTGTTTTTTCCAAAGAAAAGCTAGAATCTGAAATGAAAGGCTAGAATCTGAAATGAAAAGCTAGAATCTGAAGTGACAGAGGACGAGATGGGTGGATGGCATCACCGACTCGATGGACATGAGTTTGAGCGAGTTCCGGGAGTTAGTGATGGACAGGGAAGCCTGGCGTGCTGCAGTCCACGGGGTCGCAGGGTCAGACACGACTGAGGAACCAAACTGAACCCTAAATTGTATTTGTTCATAAAGTACTCCCGTTTTTAGGAAGCATGAAAGCCAACAGAACTCAAGGGCTGGTCTGATACAAGTCATCCAAGTCCAAGCTACTCCCCCAGGCAGGTCAAGGGCACCCAGAGGAGCCTTTGTGGGCCTTTGGGCAGCAGGCTGGCCTGGGCGATAGCGGCTCTGATGGACTCCTGCCGTGGCTCCAGGGCTGCTCCTGGGGACAGGCGGTAAGCACTGCCGGCAGCGTGACCCGGGGATGCCGGTCTCCCTGGTCAAGGCTGCTTTAACTGTTTTCCTTTCTTATCAGCTACTCGGCCTGCTCTTCCCCTCGAGGGATGAGCAGGTGAGAGCTGGAAGGAGCTGATTCAACAAGCTGATGAAGGTGGGGACCCTCATTGCTATGGAAGCACAGCAGGTCCAGGGGGTGTGGTGAGGCCACTGGCATCTTCCTCACGCAGGTCCCTGAAGCAGCTGGGGGATGGAAAACAGGGTGAAAGGAAGGCATAGCCGTGGGCTCCTCTGGAGCTGGAACTGAGGAATCCTGAAGCATCAATGCACCCTCACCCCACGCGGAGCTGAAGCAGAAATGGGCTCCCCACAAGGCACAGGCATTAATGCCACAGGCTCTCGACTGTCACTACGCTGTGAGATGAGATGCTGGTCTGGGTGGGTGGGGGGTACAGATGAGGGAGAACAGGCACACCCCATCCTCAGAGACCTCCCTGTCACAGGGCAGAGACAGACACGGATCAGTACCCAGGACACAGCGGCAGTAGGTGACGCGTCCTGGGAGGAAAATCCAGGCCGGAGATGACAGGCGGGGAAGGAAACGACTTCAGACCCTCAGTCAAGGAAGGTGACATCTGAGTGGAGACCTGAAAGTGGTAAGCCTTGTGAACACCCAGATGGGGAGGCTCCTCCAGGTCAAGGGGGCAGCAGGTGCCAAGGCCCTGTGGTGGGTGGGGTTTGGCACACTGAGGAATGCCCCGGGGGCTGGGCTGGGGGAGCGAGGGGAAGTCTGGTGGGCAGCACGGGTGGAGAGGTCTCAGCTGGGCTCTCATGGGACCCCGAGGCCACCTAAGCCTTAAAGGCCTCCTGCTACTCCAGGAGACCATGCCTTCCTGTTTAATGCTACACCCTGGTTCCCAGTGCGATTAACGGATGGAAAATGATTTCAACTCTGAACCTCGTCAATCTCAGTATCTGCGAATGTCAATAAAACATTGTTCCCTCCACCATCTGCAATAAAGCAGAGCTGAGAAATTCAAGGTCCCTTCAGATCCTAGAGAAGACCCCAGAAATAAGGGCTGAAGAGTTTGTGTACAGTTAAACAAACACATCAACACTCTGATCTAGGGGTACAAACCCCAGTGTCAGTGCGAGATTCTGGCAACACAAGGATAAGGAGAACCTGGGCGATTCATAAGTTCCTTCTTTTTTCCTTTTGGATGTTTGTGACTTTTTCTTATTAAACTTTTTATTCTGTACTGAAGTATAGCCAATGATGGAACAGGAAATGGCAGCCTACTCCAGTATTCTTGCCTGGAAAATTCCATGGGCAGAAGGACCTGCCAGGCTACAGTCCATGGGGCCGCAAAGAGTCAGACATGACTGAGCGACTGAGCACACACACATAGCCAATGGACAGTGCTGTGATCCTTCCAGGCGGACACCAAAGGGACTGAGCCACACATAGCACAAGTATCCATTCTCCCGTAAGCTCCTTCTGCATTTCCTGCTTAGAACACTTACAAAGTCAGTCAAAAAAGAGGCACTACGTGGTGGCCCGCGCCTTTTTACTATCACTACAAGGGACTTCCCAGGTTGTTCAGAAGGTAAAGAATCTGCCTGCAACGTGGGAGACCCGGGTTCGATCCCTGGGTTGGGAAGATCCCCTGGAGTAGGAAATAGCAACCCGCTCCAGTGTTCCTGCCTGGAAAATTCCATGGACAGAGGAGCCTGGCAGGCTGCAGTTCAAGAGGTCACAAGAGTAGGATACGACTGAGACTGATCGAGTAAACCACCACTACCACGTGTGCAAAAGCCTCCTCCTCTTTCATCTCAGTGACCTGGGGCTGGGGTGGAGCGGCGCATCTAAGATAATTATCTGTGGCCGTACACTTGCCTCAGTTCAGTTCAGTTCAGTTCAGTCGCTCAGTCGTGTCTGACTCTTTGCGACCCCATGAATTGCAGCACGCCAGGCCTCCCTGTCCATCATCATCTCCCGGAGTTCACTCAGACTCATGTCCATCGAGTCCATGATGCCATCCAGCCATCTCATCCTCGGTCGTCCCCTTCTCCTCCCGCCCCCAATCCCTCCCAGCATCAGAGTCTTTTCCAATGAGTCAACTCTTCGCATGAGATGGCCAAAGTACTGGAGTTTCAGCTTTAGCATCATTCCTTCCAAAGAAATCCCAGGGTTGATCTCCTTCAGAATGGACTGGTTGGATCTCCTTGCAGTCCAAGGGACTCTCAAGAGTCTTCTCCAACACCACAGTTCAAAAGCATCAATTCTTTGGCGCTCAGCTTTCTTCACAGTCCAACTTTCACATCCATACATGACCACAGGAAAAACCATAGCCTTGACTAGACGGACCTTAGTCGGCAAAGTAATGTCTCTGCTTTTGAATATACTATCCAGGTTGGTCATAACTTTTCTTCCAAGGAGTAAGCGTCTGGACCCAGTTTTACCTGCACAAACCCTTCTGCCCTGAGTGTCTTTCATTTGGGAGGGAACGCTCCTGCGACAATATGGTTGTTGGGTCCTGCCTGTGCCCTTTGAGTCATATTATGCTAAGAAGATGCTTTTAAAAATTAAATCAGCCTTTCTCCCAGTGAAGGTCAATGCCGCAGCTCCACTACCAGAGTCCTCCCCACCCATGGCTGCCCAGAAATGTGCACACAGGGCCCGCGTCCTCCTGATTCACACTCCCGCTGCCGGGCTGTGTAGACTGCATTTCTTCATTGCACACGAGGGTGCTGCCTTTTGACTTCATTGGAAGTTCCCCTTGCTCCTTTGGGTGAGCTGTTTCTGCACCGGCCTGAGGCCCATGTGAGGGTGGATTTATTCTCATCACAGCTGTGGAGAACAGTGGATTTATTCACACAATAGATCAGTGCCACCAGCGAAAGCCAAATGGTACATTTAAATTCATCCCAAAGCTGCTCTTTTCTGGTCGAAAACTACCCCTCTTCTGTGAACTGCACTTTCTCCTCGCTTCGCTAGAACTTGGCTTTCATCTCTGGAAACAAAAGAGCGTATCAACTGAGGAGATTTACCGTGCATGCAGCACGTGTCACAGAGAGGGCGTGAGACATGGGCTGTCCGGCTGGCCCTCCAGCCAGGCAGCTTCTCCCCGCCCCCCGCTGGCTGCGACGCAGTGATTCAGAGTCTTCGCAAAATGGCCCCTTCCCACAGGCAAGCGGTCTTTGAGGTCAGCCCGGAATCCGGTCAAATGCCAAACATCACATCTGAGAATCACACAGCTCTAGTATAGAGCTCATAGACCCGAAGCCCAATGGCTGAGGCAAGCCTGTAGATTGTGTTGAGTGACTTTCGTAATTGGAAACAGATGTTAAGTTTAAATAAATTTTTTAAAAAGAGGAAATTCACGTGAAAATCGGGATTCCTGGCTGCTCTTGAAAAGTCATGTGATCTGACAGCCCCCACCGGCATGCCTACATGGCAGCTATGCGGTGGGGAGCGCGCCCCCTGTGGGCAGGGCTTTGGCCCCCCAGTTTCCACAGTGGTGGCCACATGCCCCTCAGCCTGGCAACTGCATGTTGCGTATGGTGAAAAGTCTAGGGAAATGGCTGACTTCGCCCCGTTCTGTCTTGAGCTGCCCACACTCCCTCTGAAATCCAACCAGGAGGGGGATGGGGCTGCCTGCTGGGAGGACCGCTGACATCTGAGTGCTCCAGAGCCTCTGTGCATTTTAACCTGACTCACTGAGCATACACACAAAGCCTCATCCAGTTAGCTGCTTCCCATGGCTCAGGAGACTGCGACAAATGACCACAAATGACTCCCACATGCAACATGCCACATCGTGCTGTGACACTGCCACACCCTCCATCAAGAGGTGAGTCCTTGCTCAGTTGCTTCAGTCATGTCCGACTCTGCAACCCTGTGGACTGTAGCCCGCCAGGCTCCTCTGTCCATGGGGATTCTCTAGGCAAGAACACTGGAGTGGGTTGCCATGTCCTCCTCCAGGGGATCTTCCTGACCCAGGGATCAAACCTGGGTCTCTTAGGTCTCCTGCATTGGCAGGTGGGTTTTTTACCACAAGCACCACTTGGGAAGCCCCCCATCAAGAGGTAGCTGGAGCCTATTTCTCTAGCTGGGCTTGGCCTGGTGTTTCCTTTGGCCAACAGGTCCTTCGCAGTCACGACTGAGCAGATCCTTTAAAAAGCACTTGCATGCTGAGGTGTGTCCTCTCTGACTGCCTAGAGACCCCCAGGTGCTGGATAATGAGACCACATGGAGCAGAGACAAATTGTCCCAGCTGAGGTCCTCGGGCCAGGGGGCCTGCCAGACACTGTGAGTGAGGCCATGTGAGATCCTCCAGCCCACTAGCTCACTATGGAACCAGCCAGCCCACCCGCAGCAATAATAAAAAGCACTGTTGCTTGCAGCCACTACAGCATGGAGGGGATTGTCAGGCAGCAGGAGATAGCTGATACACCTGGCTTGTCAAAGCCTGTGCTCATCTCTAAAGCTTGTTTGGGGGCCTCTAGGGGCAGATGCTCTCTGCAGCCCTTGCTTGCTTGCTTGCTAAGTCACTTCAGTCGTGTCCGACTCTGTGTGACCCCATAGACGGCAGCCCACCAGGCTCCCCCGTCCCTGGGATTCTCCAGGCAAGAATACTGGAGTGGGTTGCCATTTCCTTCTCCAATGCATGAAAGAGAAAAGTGAAAGTGAAGTCGCTCAGTCTGTCCGACTGTTAGCGACCCCATGGACTGCAGCCCACCAGGCTACTCCGTCCAATGGACTTTCCAGGCAAGAGTACCGGGGTGGGGTGCCACTGCCCTCCCCGCTGCAGCCCTTAACACTTATCTTTCCGCTGCTGTCTCTTTGTGAGCTCAGGAATGCACATGATTTTTAATGATGCTCAAGGAAGGTGTCAGCCCCCATCTCCTCATCACTGACTAAGCAACTTCTAGTCTTTCCTCTTGCATATTACAGTTCTTTGCTCCGTACCTGGCCTCTGAAGAATCTGTAGCAAAATGTCCTGTGTGGTTAATTTGTATATGAAATGAGCAGCAGTTGCTTTCAGGCTCCAGAGACAGTGACCTTCACGGCATCCATGCTTTCCTTCAGGGAACCACCTCTTCCCCAGCTTCGGCAACTGCGCTTACCCCTACTCCTGGCCCTGCCTGGGCCCACAAGAAAACAGGTGCCTCTCCCTGGCTGTGGAGTTTAGAGATCAGTTCCGAGGAGAGCTGGTTCTTGGACTCTGCTGGAACTATTAGGACCATAGGAAGAGGAGCCGCCAGGGACCATCTCTGGGCCATGGCGAGACTACAGATGTGGCTCCCAAAGTGTGGTCCTTGGAGCAGTAAAATTAGTGTCACCTGGAACTTACTAAGAATTAAAACACTTATGTTCCACCCTAGATGCGCTGAATTAGAAATTGGGGCAGGGTCCAAAAATGGGGTGTTAATTTGCTTATTTATCAAATAATTATGATGCATGTTCAAGTCTGAGATGCACTGGATTAGAGAAGAGTAGAGCTAAGTGATAAAGAAACACCTTCCTGGTGATGGCATCATCTGAACACCTGGATCCCACCATGCCTGAAGCCGAACTATAGTCCCAGACTTTGCAGATCTGTGAACAATACATTTTCCCTTGTTGCTTCAGCCGGTTTGGATTTCTGACCCTTGCTGTTAATCGTGAACACTGACACGTGTTATGAGACGCTGGACTTTGGCAGAATGGTCTTTCTGCAGCAGGTCTTCCTGACAGCAATGCTAACTGCAGGGCTGTCAGAGTCTTCTAATTCACTCATGCTGAGGGGTGTTACTTTATTTCTACGTTGGCAGCTTGTCTGGGAAAAGTGGTTCAGATATATCACTTCCCTAAAGCACTCTGACACCTTGGACAGTAAACTTTCTACATTAAAGACTAATGTTCTCTCACCCGCAACAAGACAACAGGTCCTTTCCTGGAAGGCTATTTGATCGAGACCAAAGTAATCCAAGACATGAGGCCCTTTCATTAGAAGCAGGGATAATTATAGTGATAGAGAGGAATTAAACTCTCGTGGAGTTGCCTCATATGTACATTTAATTGACACAAATTCAATTTTATGACTTTGGCCACAGATAAAGGGACAAGGAGAGAAATAACTCTTTTAAGAGTGCAGGCCATAGGTTACACTTATGGTAATGGCAGCTAGCTAGCTAATGCAGATCAACCCATCCCTGGAACACAAGCAGAAAACCTGGACCAAATAGTATTATGAAACTCTGTTTATAAAGAGAAATCTGTTTGAAGGCATGGGGAGTGAATAAGACTATGAAGGGTTACAGGCAGGAAATGAGAAACCCAGAGAGGTGAACTCAGCACCCGGGAAGTGCTTTCCCTCAAGGTGCTGCTGATTCTAAGAGCTGCTGCAAAGCTGAGGAATAGAGCAGAGCTGGTGACAGACTTGGGGCTACAGTCTGCGAGTCAGAGTGACCCAGAAATAGTCAGGAGTGAAGGGCACAGCAATATAAGCAAATCCAAATTACAGTTGACTACTGTAACAACAACAGTAATAATAATGATGATGTCTGGTGACGTTTAATATTTACAGAGAATTAAAATGCATGACAATAAGCATTTAATTTTGGAGAGGGGTAAATGGAGTTAGACTTGTAAGGTCTCCACTGAATGAGAAGCAGTAAACTTGCTAATTTAAAGGAGATGCTAATAAGTCAAGAATGCATGTTGCAATCTCTGGTAATGACTAAAGGATAATAAAAGAATGTATAACTAACAAGCTAATAGAGAAGAAAAAAAGAGGGATAATATAAAGTAATCAGTTCAGAATAGGGCAAGAAAGGAGAGGAAAAGGAACATAAAAGAGGCGGAACAAATAAAAACAAACAATAAGATGGTAGATTTAAAATCAAATCTATCAGCAATTACATTAAATGTAAATGGACTAAATGTGCCCATTACAACACATAGATTGTTAGAGGATAAAAATAAAAACCAATTACATGTTGTTTACAAGAGAAAACCCCAGTTAAGGATGCAGAAAGTTTGAAAATAAGAGGATGAAAAAAGATGCACCACATAGAAGATTGAAAAAAAAAAAAGAAGATACACCACATAAACACTAACCAAAAGAGAGCCAGTTGACTTAAAGACAAAAGCGTTTTTAGAGTAAAAAAGAGACAATACATGGTGATAAAAGATTCAGCTCACCAGAAGACATAAAAAGGCTGAGTTTGTATGCCCCTCACAAAAGACAGTCCCCCACAAACAGAAAGTAAAGCATCTAAGCAGTACAGATTTTTCCTGGAAGAGGGTGTGGGTTTCATTCTTCTGTCTTTGCAGCAAGTCAAGGTCCTGTGCCTCTGGAGGCATGGCCCTCCCAGGGACCTCAGCCCAACGCCAGTGCTTAAAAACACATTTTTCCTACAACCCAGACTCTAAACATATCCAACTGCTTCATCTGGGGCTCGGCCAAGAAGCTTTGGTCGTCCCCACCCTGGAGGAGCAAAGACTCTCTTGGGCTTAAGGAAAGATAATATGTCTCTATGGGGGTTTCTAGATAGAGCTGCGTATATGCTACACTTGATCATCAGCTAGAGGGACTCCAAGGGTAGATTTGGCACCTATACCTCCTTGACCTTTGGAACCTCATCCGTGTGTGACATGTGGCTCCAATGTCATCCCACTTCAGTGTGAGGGTTTTGGAACACAATGGTTTTCAACTTTCTTTTCTTCAAATTCGGCTTCTGTAGGAGCATGCACCTTTATCAGATAAAGGCTGAGCTCCAAATCTGTAGAAAATGAGGATTCCACCACCTCAGTCCTCTTTAAGGGAATCAATGGGACAAGCTAAGAACCACATACTGGGGACAGCTGGTAATCCGATATTTATCAGATGGACCCACTGTGTATGCGAAGGCACGCTTCTTTGCCACGGTGGCCAGGAAGCTCACAGTCACGACTGTGACCCCACCTCAGGCATTCATTTGTTTACCCCCTGGTGTCATCTTATTGTTCCTAGTCTTGTTTTCCCTTTCCCTTCATTTCCTTACATAGTTGTTAAAATCTTCTTGCACTACCCAATTTGTTATGTCAGAACTTCCTGGAGAAAGGCAGATTATAAATAATTAATGAAGCTCCACTTCTCAAAATGCTACACATCAAGGTATGTGTTACCTGTTGACTTGTTGAAAACAAACCCCTAGGACTTGTGGATGTCACCTTATTTGGAAATAGTGTCTTTGCTGATGACCAGGTTAAGACGAGGTCGTTAGGGTGGGCCTCAATCGAACATGCCTGGTGTCCTTATAAAAAGAGTAAACTTGAACCCAGAGACAGATGTGTACGCAGGAAAGCACCAGGTGAGCGCTGGCGTTATGTTGTCACAAAGCAAGGGACTATCGGAAGGTAGAGAGAAGCCTGAAGCAGTTTCATCCCTAGTGCTTTCAGAAGGAACGTGGGCCTGCTGACACCTTGATTTTGGACTTCCCAACCTCCAGAAATGGGATAATAACTGTCTATTGTTTAAACCAATTAGATCTTGGTACTTTGTCACAGCAGCCTAGGAAACTAATATAGTATTCAAAATGACTTTACTTGATACATGATTTAACTTTAAAAATAATAACAGTTAGGGGACTTCCCTGGTGGTCCAGTGGTTGAGAATCCGATTTCCAATGCAGGGGACACAGGGTCAAGCCCTGATTAGGGAAATAAGATCCCACATGCTGCAGGGAATTAAGCCTGCATGCCACAACTAAGAAATAAGGCAGTCAAATAAATACGTAAATAAATATTTTACAAATACTGTTATATATTTATATTACTGAATATTAGAAAAAATAGACCAAGTGACTCCAACCAGTGGGCTTTAGGTATGTCATTCTTTAGGACTAGGCGGATGTAGGTGTGTTACAAGCCAACAGCGGTTTAGTTGGCACCTGAGGGGCCATGTGATAGAGTGATTAGGGACAGACACTCGGCAGCCAGGTTTCTAAGATTTCTTAACCTCTCCGTGCCTGGGTTTCCTCTGTGTAATAGTATTGATTACAGCAGTACCTACTACACAGGGTTGTTTGGGTGATTAAATGTAAGATTAACATGTGTGGTACAAAACTCAACCTGGGAGCTGATTCAGGCGGTTTATAACTGCTGGCTCTTCACTGTATTACCCAGAAATGTACGAATCTAGTGATCGCAGCCCACGCATGAAGGAGAGAGGTCCCAGCGGGCCCAGTAGGCAGCCGGGACCACCACCAGGCTGCTCCCACTCTATCAGGGCCTCTGGAAGGTTCCTACACAATGGCACACTACCTTTGGCTTCATTTCACACCTTGTTCTGGAGAAATTTAAAAGCCGTTATTAATTTTTCACGTGGAGTGAATACCAGCAGTACAGACTGGAGTCCTGTCGAGTTGAGCAGCAGTCAGTGGAGCCAGACTGGGTGTAGAAGGGATTGTTACACTCTCCACCAGCTGACCTTCAACAAGGGCTTGCTTTGAGCAGGGTGCTCCTCTAAGCTGACTACCCATCCAGCCTTTTAATCCTTATAGTGACCCTTAGGGCAGAGTGCTCTTCTTTAAAAAAAAAAAATCATTTACTTATTTAGGCTGAGCTGGGTCTTTATTGGTGCATGGGCTTTTCTCTAGTTGCCGCGAGTGTGGGCTACTCTCTAGCTGTGGTGCCCAGGCTTCTCATTGAGGTGGCTTCTCTTGTTGTGAGATTAGCTGGGAGATTAGCTGTTCCCAGGCATATGGAATCTTCCCAGATTAAGGGTTCAACCCATATCTCCTGCACTGGCAGGCAGATTCTTTACCACTGAGCCACCAGGGAAGCCCCAGAGGGCTATTCTTAGCTCCATTTGAGAGATGGGTGAAGGAGGTCCAGAGAGGTTAAGTAACCTGCCCAAGGTCACAGAGCTGGTAGGCAGAAGGGCAGGATTTGTACCAGGTGGTCAGGCTGCAAAGTCTGCCAGGTCTATTTTCTGCCAGGGTTGCTGGGCTGGCGGGCTCTCAGCCCAGAGCTGCTGGTGGCCCTCTCACCACGTCTAAGAGCTTTTCTGAGAATGAAGGGCAAAAAGGAGAAAGCTGAGCTGGGAGGTGGGGAGAGGCAGACTGCTGACACATTTTAATCACTGGGTCCGGCTGCGCCCGTGATCACACCACCTTCAGAAGTTCATTTACATGGATTGATGTAGACGCTTTCCCTTCAGTCCACTCTTTTTATCACTTGCTATCTAAAACGCCTTGTCTTGGACTTCCCTGGTGGTCTGGTGGTTAAGAATCTGCCAGTCAATGCAGGGGACATGGGTTTGATTCCTGGTCTGGGAAGATTCCACATGCTGCAGAGCAACTAAGCCCCAGAACCACAACTACTGCAGCCTTCGAGCCCTAGAGCCTGTGCTTAGCAAGGAGAGAAACCACCACAGTGAGCAGCCTGTGGCCCACAATTAGCCTGCACAGCAATGAAGACTCAGTGCAGCCAAAAATAAAAGTAAGAAAATTNAAAAAAAAAAAAGAAGATACACCACATAAACACTAACCAAAAGAGAGCCAGTTGACTTAAAGACAAAAGCGTTTTTAGAGTAAAAAAGAGACAATACATGGTGATAAAAGATTCAGCTCACCAGAAGACATAAAAAGGCTGAGTTTGTATGCCCCTCACAAAAGACAGCCCCCCACAAACAGAAAGTAAAGCATCTAAGCAGTACAGATTTTTCCTGGAAGAGGGTGTGGGTTTCATTCTTCTGTCTTTGCAGCAAGTCAAGGTCCTGTGCCTCTGGAGGCATGGCCCTCCCAGGGACCTCAGCCCAACGCCAGTGCTTAAAAACACATTTTTCCTACAACCCAGACTCTAAACATATCCAACTGCTTCATCTGGGGCTCGGCCAAGAAGCTTTGGTCGTCCCCACCCTGGAGGAGCAAAGACTCTCTTGGGCTTAAGGAAAGATAATATGTCTCTATGGGGGTTTCTAGATAGAGCTGCATATATGCTACACTTGATCATCAGCTAGAGGGACTCCAAGGGTAGATTTGGCACCTATACCTCCTTGACCTTTGGAACCTCATCCGTGTGTGACATGTGGCTCCAATGTCATCCCACTTCAGTGTGAGGGTTTTGGAACACAATGGTTTTCAACTTTCTTTTCTTCAAATTCGGCTTCTGTAGGAGCATGCACCTTTATCAGATAAAGGCTGAGCTCCAAATCTGTAGAAAATGAGGATTCCACCACCTCAGTCCTCTTTAAGGGAATCAATGGGACAAGCTAAGAACCACATACTGGGGACAGCTGGTAATCCGATATTTATCAGATGGACCCACTGTGTATGCGAAGGCACGCTTCTTTGCCACGGTGGCCAGGAAGCTCACAGTCACGACTGTGACCCCACCTCAGGCATTCATTTGTTTACCCCCTGGTGTCATCTTATTGTTCCTAGTCTTGTTTTCCCTTTCCCTTCATTTCCTTACATAGTTGTTAAAATCTTCTTGCACTACCCAATTTGTTATGTCAGAACTTCCTGGAGAAAGGCAGATTATAAATAATTAATGAAGCTCCACTTCTCAAAATGCTACACATCAAGGTATGTGTTACCTGTTGACTTGTTGAAAACAAACCCCTAGGACTTGTGGATGTCACCTTATTTGGAAATAGTGTCTTTGCTGATGACCAGGTTAAGACGAGGTCGTTAGGGTGGGCCTCAATCGAACATGCCTGGTGTCCTTATAAAAAGAGTAAACTTGAACCCAGAGACAGATGTGTACGCAGGAAAGCACCAGGTGAGCGCTGGCGTTATGTTGTCACAAAGCAAGGGACTATCGGAAGGTAGAGAGAAGCCTGAAGCAGTTTCATCCCTAGTGCTTTCAGAAGGAACGTGGGCCTGCTGACACCTTGATTTTGGACTTCCCAACCTCCAGAAATGGGATAATAACTGTCTATTGTTTAAACCAATTAGATCTTGGTACTTTGTCACAGCAGCCTAGGAAACTAATATAGTATTCAAAATGACTTTACTTGATACATGATTTAACTTTAAAAATAATAACAGTTAGGGGACTTCCCTGGTGGTCCAGTGGTTGAGAATCCGATTTCCAATGCAGGGGACACAGGGTCAAGCCCTGATTAGGGAAATAAGATCCCACATGCTGCAGGGAATTAAGCCTGCATGCCACAACTAAGAAATAAGGCAGTCAAATAAATACGTAAATAAATATTTTACAAATACTGTTATATATTTATATTACTGAATATTAGAAAAAATAGACCAAGTGACTCCAACCAGTGGGCTTTAGGTATGTCATTCTTTAGGACTAGGCGGATGTAGGTGTGTTACAAGCCAACAGCGGTTTAGTTGGCACCTGAGGGGCCATGTGATAGAGTGATTAGGGACAGACACTCGGCAGCCAGGTTTCTAAGATTTCTTAACCTCTCCGTGCCTGGGTTTCCTCTGTGTAATAGTATTGATTACAGCAGTACCTACTACACAGGGTTGTTTGGGTGATTAAATGTAAGATTAACATGTGTGGTACAAAACTCAACCTGGGAGCTGATTCAGGCGGTTTATAACTGCTGGCTCTTCACTGTATTACCCAGAAATGTACGAATCTAGTGATCGCAGCCCACGCATGAAGGAGAGAGGTCCCAGCGGGCCCAGTAGGCAGCCGGGACCACCACCAGGCTGCTCCCACTCTATCAGGGCCTCTGGAAGGTTCCTACACAATGGCACACTACCTTTGGCTTCATTTCACACCTTGTTCTGGAGAAATTTAAAAGCCGTTATTAATTTTTCACGTGGAGTGAATACCAGCAGTACAGACTGGAGTCCTGTCGAGTTGAGCAGCAGTCAGTGGAGCCAGACTGGGTGTAGAAGGGATTGTTACACTCTCCACCAGCTGACCTTCAACAAGGGCTTGCTTTGAGCAGGGTGCTCCTCTAAGCTGACTACCCATCCAGCCTTTTAATCCTTATAGTGACCCTTAGGGCAGAGTGCTCTTCTTTAAAAAAAAAAAATCATTTACTTATTTAGGCTGAGCTGGGTCTTTATTGGTGCATGGGCTTTTCTCTAGTTGCCGCGAGTGTGGGCTACTCTCTAGCTGTGGTGCCCAGGCTTCTCATTGAGGTGGCTTCTCTTGTTGTGAGATTAGCTGGGAGATTAGCTGTTCCCAGGCATATGGAATCTTCCCAGATTAAGGGTTCAACCCATATCTCCTGCACTGGCAGGCAGATTCTTTACCACTGAGCCACCAGGGAAGCCCCAGAGGGCTATTCTTAGCTCCATTTGAGAGATGGGTGAAGGAGGTCCAGAGAGGTTAAGTAACCTGCCCAAGGTCACAGAGCTGGTAGGCAGAAGGGCAGGATTTGTACCAGGTGGTCAGGCTGCAAAGTCTGCCAGGTCTATTTTCTGCCAGGGTTGCTGGGCTGGCGGGCTCTCAGCCCAGAGCTGCTGGTGGCCCTCTCACCACGTCTAAGAGCTTTTCTGAGAATGAAGGGCAAAAAGGAGAAAGCTGAGCTGGGAGGTGGGGAGAGGCAGACTGCTGACACATTTTAATCACTGGGTCCGGCTGCGCCCGTGATCACACCACCTTCAGAAGTTCATTTACATGGATTGATGTAGACGCTTTCCCTTCAGTCCACTCTTTTTATCACTTGCTATCTAAAACGCCTTGTCTTGGACTTCCCTGGTGGTCTGGTGGTTAAGAATCTGCCAGTCAATGCAGGGGACATGGGTTTGATTCCTGGTCTGGGAAGATTCCACATGCTGCAGAGCAACTAAGCCCCAGAACCACAACTACTGCAGCCTTCGAGCCCTAGAGCCTGTGCTTAGCAAGGAGAGAAACCACCACAGTGAGCAGCCTGTGGCCCACAATTAGCCTGCACAGCAATGAAGACTCAGTGCAGCCAAAAATAAAAGTAAGAAAATTGAAAACAAAAAGATAAAACATCTTGTTTTGTATTAGTTCTCCCAGTTGGGTGGGGTTTGATAAGGGTTAATCACTGAATGCCTGGGTGCCCCCTGCTCACAGTCCCCTGGCCAGACCTCCAACCATGACCCCCAGAACCAGTGCTCTCAAGGGTCAACACAGCTCACACTCAGGACTGAAAGGAGGGTCCCTCATCCACCCCAGGATGGGGAGCAGGCTTCTGCTCAGCACTGACCCTCCGCCCTCGCCCCCACCCAGCCAAGTGGTGCTCCACTTGCCCTGGGACCTTGCTTGGTGATGAAGCCAGTTTGGCTCCTTCCCTTTCCAGCCCTCTTCCAGGAACCACCTTCCAATTCGATGACTTGTTCTGGAATCCTTATCTTAGAGTCTGGTTCTGGGGAATCTAAACCAAGACAATATTCACATAGCAGGGAGCGAACGCTCAGTAAAGTGGAAGGACTGTGGCCCCTTCCTCTGCCTCCTACCATCTGCCTGAGCTGCTTGGAAAAGGGCTTCAAGCTTGGAGTGCACTGGTCCAGGCCTGGGTGTGGCTAGTGGTAAGGAACCCACCTGCCAATGCTGGAGATGCCTGGGTGGGGAAGACCCCGTGGAGGAGGGCATGGCAACCCAACAGTATTCTTGCCTGGAGAATTCCATGGACAGAGGAGCCTGGTGGGCTATAGTCCATGGAGTTGCAAAGAGTTGGACATGACTGAAGCAACTTAGCATGTATGCATGTGTATATAAACTATATAATGTATATAAGTACATTATAAGTAAACATATAGTAAATATAATAATTGCTTACAGTGGTGGCTGGCTCAAGGCAAGTGCTCAATCATTAGACACCCTGATTTCATTAAAAGGGTATCAGATGAATCTTTCACCAAAAACTCCTTTGTACCTTTAGAATGCAGTATCATCTGCACACATTGTTATCCATATAAAGTAAGAAAATTCATTTAAAAGTAAAAAGAAAAATAAAACAAACTTTCAGTCATAACCACACCTTAGCTATAGACCCAGAAAGCAACTATGGCCATTAATTTTATGAGTCCACTCAAGTGAGCCATGCAGAGTCCAGCTATTCAGTCAAAGCCAGTAGTTCTGGCTTGCCACAACTAGAGAAAGCTCGCACACAGCAACAAAGCCCCAGCACAACCAAAAATAATAAAATAAATTAACGAATTCTAGAGAAGTAAAAACATAAATTTCTCCCTATAAATATATACATCCTATTGGTTCAGTTTCTCTGGAGACTTTTTTCTTTTTCAAAGTTTTTCTTTTTCTTTTTTAATGTGGACCATTTTTAAAGTCTGTGTTGAATTTGCTACAATATTGCTTCTGTTGTGTGTTTTGATTTTGGGGGGGCCATGAGGCATATGGGATCTGAGTTCCCAGACCAGGAATAGAACCTGCACTCCCTGCCTTGGAAGGCAAAGTCTTAACCACTGGACCACCGGGGAAGTCCTTCTCTAGAGACCCTGACTAATGATATATTTGCTAAAGATCAGCTCAGGCCTGGGGAGGAAGGGTGATGAAGCAAGGACTCCTCCTTCATGGCACCCCAATGAGAGTGATGCAAGCCCAGCGCCAAGCCCGATCATGGACCCCAGAACTCTTACTTGAGCACGCCCTGTCTTGATCTGGGAACATGGTCGGGGGCTGGGGACTCAGGTGTGGCTCAGGTTTGCTGGGAATGAAGACCTCAGCGTTGTCCTTCCGCTTAGCAGACAAATTCCTTTCCTTTTTATTACCTGTAAAAACACAATTGTTTATATGTCAAACACGGAGTGCAAGCAGAGATGGCACACTCTGCTCAGGCATCTGTCTATTTGTCTGTTCACTTATTCATTCAACAAATATTAATGGAACCCCTGCTCTGGCACCATGCTAGTTTGGAATTCGAGGTGTGAATAATGCAGAAAACAAAATAAGTTTGCTGGTTTAAATAACAGCTAAAAAAATAGTTAGTACGAGTGGGCTGTGAATTTGGCAAAAGAACTATGAAGGTTTGAACGTGACTCAGGTTTGGGGAGGGGCCTTCCCAGGTGGTGCCGTGGTGAAGAACCCGCCTGCCAATGCAGGGGATGCAAGAGACACGGGTTCAGTCCCTGGATGGGGAAGATCCCCTGGAGAAGGAAAAGGCTACCCACTCCAGCATTCTGGCCTGGAGAATTGCATGGACTGTATAGTCCATGGGGTCACAAAGAGTCGGACATGACTGAGCAACTTTCACTCACTTCACTTAAAAGTGGAAGAGGGACAAAGTTTCAGCCTGGGATGATGAAAAAACTTCTGGTGAAAGACAGTGGTGATGGTTACATATAGTGTGAGTCTACTTCATGACACCAATTTGTGCTCTAAAAAACAGTGAAGAAGGGAGCAGAGGACATGGGTTCAGTGCTTGGTCCAGGAAGATTCCACATGCCACAGGGCAACTAAGCCCATGGGCCAGAAAAAGAGAAGCCGCCGCAACTAGAGAGTTGCCTCCAAACGCAGCAATGAAGATTCAGTGCAGCCAAAAGCAAATGAATAAATTTTTTTCTAATGGTGAAGAAGGTAAAAGAATAGAAATGTTATGTGTAGAATGTTACAATATTATATACAGAACGTTATAATAATAAAGGAATGCTCAAACTACTGCACAATTGCACTCATCTCACACGCTAGTAAAGTAATGCTTAAAATTCTCCAAGCCAGGCTTCAGCAATATGTGAACCGTGAACTCCCTGATGTTCAAGCTGGTTTTAGAACAGGCAGAGGAACCAGAGATCAAATTGCCAACATCCGCTGGATCATGGAAAAAGCAAGAGAGTTCCAGAAAAACATCTATTTCTGCTTTATTGACTATGCCAAAGCCTTTGACTGTATGGATCACAGTAAACTGTGGAAAATTCTGAAAGAGATGGGAATACCAGACCACCTAACCTGCCTCTTGAGAAATCTGTATGCAGGTCAGGAAGCAACAGTTAGAACTGGACATGGAACAACAGACTGGTTCCAAATAGGAAAAGGAGTACGTCAAGGCTGTATATTGTCTCCCTGCTTATTTAACTTATATGCAGAGTACATCATGAGAAACGCTGGACTGGAAGAAACACAAGCTGGAATCAAGATTGCCGGGAGAAATATCAATAACCTCAGATATGCTGATGACACCACCCTTATGGCAGAAAGTGAGGAGGAGCTAAAAAGCCTCTTGATGAAAGTGAAGGAGGAGAGCGAAAAAGTTGGCTTAAAGCTCAACATTCAGAAAACGAAGATCATGGCATCCGGTCCCATCACTTCATGGGAAATAGATGGGGAAACAGTGGAAACAGTGTCAGACTTTATTTTTTTGGGCTCCAAAATCACTGCAGATGGTGACTGCAGCCATGAAATTAAAAGACGCTTACTCCTTGGAAGAAAAGTTATGACCAGCCTGGATAGTATATTCAAAAGCAGAGACATTACTTTGCTGACTAAGGTCCGCCTAGTCAAGGCTATGGTTTTTCCTGTGGTCATGTATGGATGTGAAAGTTGGACTGTGAAGAAAGCTGAGCGCCGAAGAATCGATGCTTTTGAACTGTGGTGTTGGAGAAGACTCTTGAGAGTCCCTTGGACTGCAAGGAGATCCAACCAGTCCATTCTGAAGGAGATCAACCCTGGGATTTCTTTGGAAGGAATGATGCTAAAGCTGAAGCTCCAGTACTTTGGCCACCTCATGCGAAGAGTTAACTCATTGGAAAAGACTCTGATGCTGGGAGGGATTGGGGGCAGGAGGAGAAGGGGACGACGGAGGATGAGATGGCTGGATGGCATCACGGACTCGATGGACGTGGGTCTGAGTGAACTCCGGGAGATGGTGATGGATAGGGAGGCCTGGCGTGCTGCGATTCATGGGGTCGCAAAGAGTCGGACACGACTGAGCGACTGAACTGAACTGAACTGATGTATATTTTACCACAATAAAACACACACAAGTGGAAAACGGCTGCATCACGGACTCGATGGACGTGAGTCTGAGTGAACTCCGGGAGATCGTGATGGATAGGGAGGCCTGGCGTGCTGCGATTCATGGGGTCGCAAAGAGTCGGACACGACTGAGCGACCGAACTGAACTGAACTGATGTATATTTTACCACAATAAAACACACACAAGTGGAAAACGGCTGCTGATGAGGAGGGTCAAAGGGACATGTGACTACAAAAGAAAGCCACAGAGAGGCAATGCTGCTAGCTTTGGAGGTGGAGGAAGGGGCCAGGAGCCAAGGTGCGCAGCAGCCTCTAGAAGCTGGAAAAGGCAAGGAAACAGGTTCTCCCCTGGAGCCTCCTGTTGACACTGTGATTTTAGCCCGTCACACTTACAACCCACAGAACTATAAGATAATAAAATTGCATCATTTTGCTCATTTGCTACAGCAGCTGTTGAAAACTGATACATACTATTGCAGACTAAGGCGCTGAGGTTCAAGTCTTTTTTCCAAGGTCACAGAGCTAGGAAGTGATGGAATCAGGGTTTGAGCCCTCCCCTTAACCACTTTTGGCTTCCCTGGTGGCTCAGATGCTAGAGAATCTGCCTGCAATGCAGGAGACCCTGGTTTGATCCCTAGGTGGGGAAGATCCCCTGGGGAAGGAAATGGCTACCCACTCCAGTATTCTTGCGTTGGAAGTCCCATGGACAGAGGAGCCTGGCGGGCTATAGTCCATGAGATTGCAGAGTCGAACACAACTGAGCAACTTAAAGCAACTTAACTGAGCAACTGCACACGTGCTAAACCACTTTATTGCCTTCCTACCGGCTTCCTCTTCTCCATAAGATGGCCCTCCAGCAGTTGCGGAGGTCTACCTTGGCCATCAGAAGGCTATACAAGGCTATTTCCTGGGGCACCGAAGGACCCAGCCTCTCGGTGCAACCCTGGAACCCTCATGCCTTCATGGAAAGGAGGCTGGGACACTCAATTTGCACCATGTCCCCGCCTGCCCCTCCCTCCTTTCCCAGGCTCTCTCAGTTCCAGCCACGCTGGCCCTTTCTCTGTCCTCGGGTACACCAAGCTCTTTCCCTGTTCAAACCCTTTATGCTTGCTGTTCCCTGGACCTGGAATGCTGTTCCCATGGCTGCCCCTTCTCCTCATTCCTGATTGAAACATCACCTCCTCTGAGAAGGCTGTTCTCACCATTCCAGCTACCAGCATCCTTCTCTGACCCTGATTCCCCAGCCAGTGTCCTGTTTTATAACATTCACAACTTTCAAGACCATCGGGGTACCATTCTTTTCTCCTCCTTGAATTTCTAAGCTGACCCTGACCCAATTCTCCCCTTTCCAGTTACTGGAAAAATAACTTCTGTCTTTCTCTATGCCACTCACTCACTCACTGCTCCTTGCTCACCGGGAGGATGACTAGGATGGGAGAGAGTGGGGGCAGGAAGCCATCGGGGCTCAGTCCTCCCCTCTGGGCAGGGGAGGGGGGCAGGGGTTGCCCTCAGGTCACATGGTCCCCTTCCAGATGCCATTAGCTTCTGGGGCCATGGGTTTGTCTATAGCGGAGGGGCAGTACTGCCTAGCTACCAATCCTATCAGTTGGAAAGGTGATCATTTGCTCCTCATCTATCCCATGGCTATCTCTCATTTGTTTCACAACTTAGAAGGGGAAACAGAGGGGCCTGGGGTTACTTACTGGATTCTCAAAGCCCAGTCATCACTTTGTAATCTCACCTGGTTTATTTATTCAGCCTTAGGCAGGAGGAGAAAGGGATGACAGAGGATGAGATGGTTGGATGGCATCACTGACTTGATGGACATGAATTTGAACAAGCTCCAGGAGTTGGTGAGGGACAGGGAAGCCTGGTGTGCTGCAGTCCATGGGGTCTCAAAGAGTCGGACACGACTAAGCGACTGAACTGAACTGAACTGGAAGGTTAACAGTACAAGCTCGGGGCTCAAACTGCTGCAGATTCACTTCTGCTCTGCTCCTTCCTGGCTGTGTGACCTTGGATGAGTTATATGACATCTCTGTGTTTCATTCTCCCCATTGGCAAAACAAGTGCAATGACAAGACTTTCCTTGGGTTTGTGGGGAGGATTGAATGAGGGATTATATGTAAAGCCCTTGGAACAGTGGTTGGTTCATATCAGTAACAACTCAGTGTTGGCAACTGTTATTATTTATCTGGTTATGTGCTTATTGTCAGGGTTCCCAGATGGTAGCAGCGATAAAGAACCCACCTGCTAAGAGACGTAGGTTTGATCCCTAGGTCAGGAAGATCCTCTGGAGGAGGGCATGGCAACCCACTCCAATATTCTTGCTTGGAGAATCCCCAGGGATAGAGGAGCCCGGTGAGCTATAGTCCATGGGGTTGCTAAGAGTCAGACATGACTAAGCAACTAAGCATGCACGCATGCTTACTGTCTGTTTTCTCTGCTAGGATTACGTGATGTAGGAGAATGACTGGGCTCACCCTGTCCTGGCGTAGTACCTGGGCCATGATACACGCCCAGTAGATGAATGAAGGAACAGCCCAGAACCAGGCACATCTTTTCAGGTTATTGCTGACTGCTCTTGAGTAAATGCTCAGGAGTGGCTCAGAACTCCAATCCTATGCTAGAGTCTGGGGGGACCTTGTAACAGGCCTCCCGCCTGCTCCCCTCTGTGGGAGCTTGTCCCCTGCTGAAGCTAAGAAGCTGCAGATGAAAGCAGTGGCTGAGGGTGGCAGTAGGGGGCATGTGCCCTGCCCTCCACCCCTATCAGACATCACCATGATCAATGTGGGGCCTGCCAAGCAATCTGTTAAAAAATGTAAAATGGCAGAAAAGTGAAGTTCTCTCTTTCCGCTTATGGGAAAGTATCGCTCTTAAGGGCTTCCCCAGTGGCTCAGCAGTAAAAGAATTGACCTGCAATGCAGGAGACCCAGGTTTGATCCCTGGGTCAGGAAGATCCCCTGGAGAAGGGAATGGCTACCCACTCCAGTATTCTTGCTGGGAAATCCCAGGGACAGAGGAGCCTGGGGGGCGGGGTGGCTACAGTCCATNGAATTGACCTGCAATGCAGGAGACCCAGGTTTGATCCCTGGGTCAGGAAGATCCCCTGGAGAAGGGAATGGCTACCCACTCCAGTATTCTTGCTGGGAAATCCCAGGGACAGAGGAGCCTGGGGGGCGGGGTGGCTACAGTCCATGGGGTAGCAGAGTCAGGCATGACTTAGGGACTAAACAACAATGACTCTTAAACTGCCTGGGGTCCAACTGCTCTCCTTCAATGACCTGGTCTTTCACACCTGGAAGTGAATGTCATGCCCACACCACATCCCCCACTTCCAGGACAGAGGCCCAGTCAATCTCTTCATAGCCTTTCCCTCCTTCTGTCCCCTTGGAGGAAATACAGCCACAGCAAGGATGCAGCCCCAGTGGGTCTCACTCAGAGGTGCATCAACACTCCCCCGATCACCAGACGCTTTAGTAGGGTGGCATGAAAGTGTCGGTTGCTCAGCTGTGTCTGACTCTTTGCGACCCCATGGACTGTAGCCCACCAGGCTCTTCTGTCCGTGGATTTCTCCAGGCCAGAAGTGGAGTGGGTTTCCATTTCCTCCTCCAAGGGAACTTCCTGACACAGAGACTGAACCCAGGTCCCCTGCATTGCAGGCAGATTCTTGACTGTCTGAGCCACCCAGCAGGTAGGGTGGGGGCAGGGGTGGGTGGAGGGGGCATAAGTCCTTGCTTTACTTGACAAAGATCCCTGAATGACTGAATGTGCCAGGTGAGGGCTGCATGCTGGAGATGCAATAGAGGGGAAGGGCTGGACTGTGCCCTGGTAGTGGAGCTCACAGGCCAGAGAGGAAGAAAGGCAACTGGGGGCAGGGAGACCAGGGCCAGAGGATGCTACAGGAGCGGAGAAGGCAGCAGCCTGCTGGCTGGGCTGGGAGTGTTAAGAAGGCTTCCTGGAGGAAGCAGCCTCTGGGAAAAGCAAGGAGCTGGGTTTCAAGGGTCAGAGTGGAGAGGAAAGGAAAGTAGTGATCTCTGTGGAGGGAACAGCCCAGCAAGGAGGAGAGAGCGTGTCCAAGGGACAAATGTTTTCCTGTCTGCAGACCTCAACTGTGGGGTGTAGATTTTCCAGATCTGCCTGTTATTACGTCCCCTCCAAGACTCATATGGTCAAATCCTAATCCCCAGCAACTCAGAATGTGACTGTGTTTGGAGATAGCATCTCTAGAGAGCTAGTTAAGGTATTAATAAAATGAGGCCTTTAGAGTAGGCGCTAATCCAACATGACTGGTGTCCTTATAAGAAAAGGAGATAGGACCCAAGAACAGGGGACTTCCCTGGTGATCCAGTGGTTAGGATTCAGTGCTTCCAATGCAAGGGGCCCAGGTTCGATCCCTGGTCAGGGAACTAGAGTCTACATGTGGCAACTAAGAGTTTGCATGGTGCAACTAAAGATATTGCATGCTCCAATGAAGACCCGGTGCAGCCAAACAAAAATAAATAAATAAGATAAGGTCATAGGAAAAAAAAAAAGAAGACACAGGAACACACAGAGGGAAGTCCAGGTAAGGACACAGGGAGAAAGTGGCCATCTGCAATCCAAAGACAGAAGCCAAAGAAGACGCCAAGTTTGCCGGCACCCTAATCTTGGACTCAAGCCTCCATAACTATGAAAAAATTCTTAACTGTGACTGTTGAAGCCACCTCTGGTCTGCGCTTGTTATAGCATCCTGAGCAGACCAGTGCACTCACTGCCTGACTTCAAACACTCCCTTATTTCTTTTCTTTGGTTCACCCAGTTTTGGGAAAAATGAGCTCAGAATGGAGAGGGAGGAGGAAGCAGAGGCCATGCCAGCTGGGGATCAGAGACGAGGACTATTGTAGATGGGCCCCTCCCTGCCAAACCCACCAATAGTTTTGCTGACTTTACCTTCTAGGGTTTTTTTTTTTAAGATTTTTTTTTCATGTGGGCCATTTTTAAAGTCTTTGTTGAGTTTGTTACAGTGTTGCTTCTGTTTTATGTTTGTTTGTTTGTTTGTTTTTTGCTGCAAGGCATGTTGCACCTTAGCTCCCCGACCAAGGATCAAACTCACAACCCCGGCACTAGGAGGTGAAGTCTTTACTGCTGGGCTGCCAGGGATGTCCCTTCTAGGGTCTTTCCTGAAAAGCCTTCTCTAGTGGACCACTGCCATGGGTGCCCATCTGTTTTCCGTCTCCTTCAGATGCTCTTTGATTTTTTCTTTGGAAACTCCTATCTCTGTCCGTGTGGTCTGGGTGGTGATAATCATACCCCCAGTTCTGTTGGCTGGACCTGGCCAATCAGAGCCACAGTGACTAGTTCAGAGATGCCACCCTGTATGGGTTCAAGAGGCAAGCCTGGGGATTTTCTAGAACTTTTAGGAAGAAAAATCCACTTTCTGATCAAGTTGTCAAGCCAGTGTCTCAATTCTGTGTCTATATGTGGAGAACCCATGTAAGAATGGTACCAAGATGAAAGAAGGCAGAGATAAGAGGAAGAAGGGGAGGGGAGGAGGGAGGAGGAGAGGAGATATGAGTCCTGCTATAGTCCCGGAAATAAACCCACAATACTCATTGGAAGGACTGATGCTGAAGTTGAAGCACCGATACTTTGACCATCTGATGCAAAGAACCGACTCATTGGAAAAGACCCTGATGCTGGGAAAGATTAAGAGTAGGAGGAGAAGGGAGCAACAGAGGATAAGGCGGCTAGATCACATCACCAACTCAATGGACATGAATTTGGGCAAACTTCGGGAGATAGCGGAGGATAGAGGTGCCTGGCATGCTACAATTCACGGGGTGGCAAAGAGTCAGACACGGTTTAGCAACTGAATAACAACAACACAGTCCTGGACTCCTCAGTTATCCAAGTCAATAAACAGTCCCTTTCGCTTAAGTCAATTTCATCAGCCAGTTGGTGTGTAGATACTGATAAACATCCTACAATGCGCAGGCAGGACAGCCCCCTACAACTATCTGCCAGACTTTCCCATCTGGAATTTCGGGGTCATTTGTAAGCCTTTGGGAGCCTTCACCTTTGGCAGCCAGCATAGACCGGAACTGATATACACCCTGGCCTGTGAGACAGTCTCTGCAAAGCTGAAAATCAAAGCTGGAAATTTAAGCCCTCCTATTAGAGACATCAAAGGCAAAGAAATGCTGCATAAGACAGAGCTTACTTTTGGAAGTCGGGTTAAACTCCAGCACTATGAGGGTGTCTGGGCCCTGGGGAGGGCGTTCTTCTGTCTCTGGGTCCTCAGGAGCATCTTTCTGCACCGAGTCCCTTGGGGAAAGAGGGGAGTCATCTCTGGGACAGCCCACTAGCACCTGCTCCTCGGGCTCCGGCTCAGGGAGTACATCTTCTTCGATAGAGTCATCCTCATCACTGGAACCATCCTTTTCTTTCCTTTGTAGATTGACACTAAGTTCCAGGCTTTTTCTTAGCTCCTGCCAAAGTCAAGAAGAGAAGGAAAAAATGAAATATGTTCCTTTGAGGAAAAACGCCTTTGAAAATAGATCACAGGGATCAAAGAACTATTTCCATCAAACTAACATTTACTAAAACCGTCTCAACCCATATGTCATCCTTACTTTGAAGATGAGAAAATAAAGGGCCAACGAGCAACTCCCTTCTGGACTGAGCAACATTTATAGTACTAATTGTGGTTTCACACGCTGAGGATGCCACTAAACTGAGTGTGACAATTTTGACGTAGGGGCTTGTTAAAACAGACTGTGGAGTCCCATCCCCTGAGTTTCCGATTCAGTGGGCCTGGATGGGGTCTGAGAACTTGCATTTCTAACAAGGTGATGCTGATGCTGCTGGTCCAGGGACCACACCTTGACTATGAAATCCCAAAGGTCTCCAAATGATCCTGGTATTCCAGGTGGTAAAATGTCTGGCAGATGGTTGTGGGGGGCTGCCCTGTACACTCAGAGAAGGCAATGGCACCCCACTCCAGTACTCTTGCCTGGAAAATCCCATGGATGGAGAAGCCTGGTGGGCTGCAGTCCATGGGGTCGCTAAGAGTCAGACATGACTGAGCAACTTCACTTTCACTTTTCACTTTCATGCATTGGAGAAGGAAATGGCAACTCACTCCAGTATTCTTGCCTGGAGAATCCCAGGGACGGGGGAGCCTGGTGGGCTGCCTGCCATCTATGGGGTCGCACAGAGTCGGACACGCCTGAAGCGACTTAGCAGCAGCAGCCCTGTACACTGAAGGATGTTTAGATGCACCTATAAACATTGTAACATTTAGTTCCCAACTATAGAGGCTTGCTTTTTTTTGTATGTGTTTCATCTCCATGAGACTGTGGATTTACAATCTTGAGACCAAGCATTAAGGTCTATACTTATGGTGATCAGAAAATTTATCCCTGAAGCCAGGATAATTTGGAAACAGAAAAAGGGTACTCCTGCCTTTACACTGGGACAAAAGTACACCCTGGACTGTCTGGGGAAACCAGTGTGTTTTGTCAGTCTAGCGGTGTTCTCCCTGTAGCCTCTGTCATAATTAACATAGATATGAGACCATGAGAAACAGTCAAGTTTACGGTTGACCATAAACTTAAGAGCTGTGTGGTAGGCTGAATGACGGGGCTTCCCTGGTGGCTCAGCTGGTAAAGAATCCGCCTGCAATGCAGGAGACCCCAGTTTGATTCCTGGGCCGGGAAGATCCCCTGGAGAAGGCCTAAGCTACCCCCTCCAGCATTCTTGCCTGGAGAACCCCATGGACAGAGGAGCCTGGCGGNACGGGGCTTCCCTGGTGGCTCAGCTGGTAAAGAATCCGCCTGCAATGCAGGAGACCCCAGTTTGATTCCTGGGCCGGGAAGATCCCCTGGAGAAGGCCTAAGCTACCCCCTCCAGCATTCTTGCCTGGAGAACCCCATGGACAGAGGAGCCTGGCGGGCTACAGTCCATGGGGAGGCAAAAAGTTGGGCAAGACTGAGCGACTATGCACAGCACAGCACAGGCTGGCTAACAACTCCCTAAAGATGCTGAAGTCCTGATCCCTGGACCCAGTGAATTTGTGAGGGCTCATGAAGTGAGACCATATAGAAAACTTTGATCATCTTAGAGAAATCATCCTAAAAAGCCTGATGATAGAAATATGGACATCAAAGATGTTGCTGGTGAGGGTTCAGGAAATAAGCAACATGTTATTGGGAACTAAAGAGCAGAAAATCTTGTTATGTGGCAGCAGAATCTTAGCCAAACTGTGTCCTAAAGTTCCTATGTGGAACTTTAAATGATACACTTGAATATTTAGCCGAAGAGAGTTCCAAGCAAAGAGTTAAAGATACAGTCTGGTCTCTTCTTGCTGCTTACAGTAAGATGCTAGAGGAAAGGGACAGACTGAGAAAAGAACTGGGATTTGATGATTTGGGAAGCTCTCAGCCTATCCACATCACAAAAGATGCTAGAATTAGGAAAGTCACTGTAAGTAAGTCCTGGGTATAAGTGGCTGTGGCTCAGATGGTAAAGAATCCACCTGTACTGTGGGAGACCTGGGTTCAATCCCTGGGTTGGAAAGATCCCCTGGAGAAGGGCATGGCAACCCACTCCAGTATTTTTGCCTGGAAAATCTCCATGGGCAGAGGAGCCTGGTGGGCTACAGTCAATGGGGCTGCAAACAGCTGGACGTGACTGAGTGATTGAGCACAGCACTGTTAGAAAAGCCTGCTCTGGAGGAAAAATGAAGGGTGTGGCTGGACAACCTTTGGCTAGAACCTCAGAAGGAGCCACAGTTTAGAGTATTCAATAAAACTGAGGATTCTTTGAAGAGATGAGACATGTGACTCATGAATCCCCTTAGACAGCTCAGTGGAAGCCAGGAATAGAGATAGGATTATCCATGAAAGATCTGTGGTGGAGTCTCTTGTTCACTCTCTAGGAGTGAATCCTAGAGACATACATAGGAAATTCACGTGGTTTTTGAGAATGTCATACCAGCAGAAACACTGCCAGCTTGGACTGAATGAGAGGGAGAAAGGACAAAATAAAAGAAAGCTGTCAGACTCCCAAAATTCTACAGGCAGGAAATAGGTTGATAAAACTGTGTAGCTGCAAACACACGCTACCCTTCATGGAAAAGGAAGAATGACTCTCAGGGTGGAAACCTGGGCCACAGAGAATTATTCCCATCCCTTGAAACCTAATGGAGTTTGCCCAGTTGGATTTCAAAACTGCTTGGGTTTGGTGACTCTTTTGTTTGTTTTCCTTTAATTTTCTGTCTATTGTCATGAGAACATCTGTAATTGTAATCCTGTGCCTGAACCACCACTGTATTTTGGGGCAGATATTTCATTTTCTAGTTTAGAAGTTCACAGAGGGAGAGAAATTTTGTTCTAAGGAAAGTAACACTCAAAGTCTCACTCCTACACAGTTTAGATGTAAATGATGAGATTTGAGAGTTTTGAGAAAATGATATTTAGAAGATATTTTGGACTTAAGCTGGCACTATAATGGGTTGAGACTTTGGGGACCCTTCAGATGGATGGATGTATTTTGCACGTGGACATGAATCTCTCAGGGCCAGAGAGCAGACTGTTGTGGGCCCCAAAGATGTCCATATTCTCATCCCCTGGATGGTGAATGTCACCTTATGTGGCAGACAACTTCACAGATGTGATTAAGTTAATGATCCTGAGATGGGGAAGATTATCTTGGATATCCAGGGAGGGTCTATGTAATCCTAAGGGTCTTACTAAGAGGAGGCAGGAAGATCCGCATCAGAAGGAGAAGATTTAAGGATGGAGGCAGAGGTTAGGAAGGAGAGAAGATGCTACACCGCTGGCCCAGAAGGAAGAAAGGGCACAAGCCAAGGTGGCCTCAAGCTGGAAAAGGCAGGGGATGGATTCTCCCCTAGAGCTTCTAGAAAGAACACAGGTCTGAGGATGTCTTGACTTTAGACCATGAAGCTGCATTTGGACTTCTCAGCTCCATAACTTAAACTAAACCACTAAGTTTGTGCTAAGTTGTTAACAACAACAATAGGAAACTTTTTTTTGGGGGGGGCCGTGCCATGAGGCTTGAGGGACCTTAGTTTCCCAATCACTTGGCCAGACGGTGGCCTGGTGGCCAGACGGTAAAGAATCCACCTGCCATGCAGGAGACCCGGGTTTCATCCCTGGGTCAGGAAGATGCCTGGAGAAAGGAATGGTTATCCACTTTAGTATTCTTGCCTGGAGAATTTCAGGGACAGAGGAGCCTGGCGGGCTTCAGTCCATGGGTTTGGGTTGCAAAGAGTCAGACACGACTGAGTAACTAACACTTTCACTTTTTTACAGTTTCCCAGTCAGGGATCAAACCCAACCCCCGGGCAGCAAAAGCACCCAGTCCTAACCATTGGACCACCAGGGAATTTCCCAGGACGCTAATACAGCTATCTACCTATTACACCTCTCTTCCTCCCACCCTGCCCAATGTCAAGTATCAGTGCTATTTAGTGAACAAATGGAACGCTGCCTAGCACATAGTAGATGCTTGACAAATATTTGATGAATGACTAATTTATGTCAGTGACTGGGTAGGGGTGGAGAGCACCCACCTGCCTCGGAGGTGACATTAGTGATGTAACTCATGGCAAGTAACTTAACTTCCCTGATCTGCATTTTGATATCCCTAAAAAATGAGCTAAAAAAATCCCGACCTCACTGAACTGTTTTATTAAAGTAGTGACGTGAACTGTGGATGATTCTGCCCCCCAGGGGATATTTGGCAATGACTGGAGATGTTTTTGGTTGGAACTAGAGGAAGGGAGTGCTAGAGGCAATGGGTAGGTAAAGCTGCTAAACAGGGATGCCGCTAAACATTCTAGAATGTACAGGACAGCTCCCACAACAAAGAATAAGCTGGTCAAATGTCAGTGGTGGTGTGACTGGAAGAGCGTATGTGAAAGGGAGCACGTATTTACCAAAGGCATTTAAAAAGATAATAGCAAGGTCTTCTAACTGAGCGTATTGACATGATCCATGCAACCCGCATGGAAGCCAGACTGAGGTCGTGGCTCGTGTCTTCAAAGTCTGATCGTGGTGGGCAGTTGGAGGACAGAGTTACTGCTCCTCCACAGGGAAACGTGAGTTCCTGCGTGGCCTGCTGTTTAACAGCAGAGGCACTGACTGTAAAGCAGTGATCCTTTACAGTGGAATAATGCTCTGCACTTGACAAAACAGTTTCAGCTCCTTCTCTCATTTGATCCTCACAATACCCCTGCAAGATGGGTGGGTGGGGTGAAAGTTACTCTAATGATAACATGAACTCCTGTAACAACAGGATGAGCAATCGGCTCCTGTTCTTAGCCCACTCTCCCCCCAGTCTCAGATGGGGTCCTCTTCAGTTTTATGTTCTGCCGAGGTGAAGGCAAGGCTGAGTGAGAAAACAGAGGGCAAACTCCTTGGGACTTCCCTGGTGGTCCAGTGGCAAAGACTTCCTGCTCCCAAATGCAGGGGGCCTGGGTGCCATCCCTGGTCAGGAACTAGATCCCACATGTTGCAACCAAGAGTCTGCATGATACAACTAAAAAATCCCACATGCCACAATGAAGATCGAAGATCCCATGTACCACAACTAATACCCATGTACCGCAACGAAGACCCAGCACAGCCAAACAAACCAATAAGTATTAAAAACAAACAAACAGCGGGCAACCCCTCTTTCTGCCTCCCTAGTATTCTCATCCAGTTATGTGAGTCAAAATGATTAAATGGGTGCCAACAAATGGGGAGATTCCTAGCTGCGAGACTGCTGCGCCTTCCAGGAAATCTTGATCAGTCTCAGGGCCCAGAATCCTGCCTACTAATGTCTAAGGCTGAGGAGAGCCATCCATCATCCACTCCCAGTTCCAGGAAATATTTGGATGGGACATTGGGATTGAGCTTCCCTGGTTGCTCCAACGGTAAAGAATCCACTTGCAGTGCAGGAGACTGGGGTTCAATTCCTGGATTGGGAAGATTCCCTGGAGAAGGAAATGGCAACCCATTCCAGCATTCTTGCCTCGAGAATCCCATGGACAGAGAAGCCTGGTACAGAGTCGTTCATGACCGAGCAACTAACCCTTAGGATTCTAGAACCCACGGCCAGCTGAGCAGGTTTCCTCCAGCCTCTTCGTTACCTTCTAACGAAGGTGGCAACCTCATAGTTTAAGTGACTGAATTTCTGGAGTCCCCCCGAGTTGGGGTCTATAAACTTCAAGCAGGTCCAACTTGTCACAATGATTAGATGGCAGAGTCATGACGTGTACCCTCAAGCCCTGATCCCTGCTCCTTCTAGATTAGAAGTGAAGTCGCGCAGTCATGTCCGACTCTTTGCGACCCCATGGACAGTAGCCTACCAGGCTCCGCCGTCCATGGGATTTTTCCAGGCAAGAATACTGGAGTGGGCTGCCATTTCTTTCTCCAGGGGATCTTCCCAAGTCAGGGATTGAACCCGGGTCTCCTGCATTGCAGACAGACTACCGTCTGAGCCACCAGGGAAGCCCCTCTTCCGGATTATCCAACTGTAGAACAGACACTTTCATGGTCCAAGGGTGAAGAAGACGCACCCACTGTTATCATCCTTTTATTTCCGCACACAGGCGTGCTGCCCTAAGGGCTGAGGTAACGGTGGGGAGTAAGCAAAAGGAAAGGGAAAGTGTTAGTCGCTCAGTCGTGTCCCACTCTCTGCAACCCCACGGACCGTAGCCCGCCAGGCTCCTCTGTCCATGGGATTTCCCAGGCAAGAATTCTGGAGTGGGTTGCCAATCCCTTCTCCAGGGGATCTTCCTGGCCCAGGGATCGAACCTGGGTCTCTTGCATTGCAGGCAGATTCATAACCATCTGAGCCACCAGAGAAGCAAGATGGCAAAGGCTCAGACAATCAACGCATAAAGAAAAAGGAACTGTTTCCCTGGTGCTCCCAATGCGGGGGGCCTGGGCTCAATCTCCAGTTAGGGAACTAGATTCTGCGTGTCCCAACTAACGTTCATTCATGCCACGATGAAGACTGAAGGTCCCAGGTGCCATAACTAAGACCTGGCACAAAGATAAATATATAAATATATTTTTAATTAGATAGATAAATAAATAAGTATTTTTTTAAGTTAAAAATCACTACGGCTCTTGGATGCCAAGTGGATTCTGAGAGGCGGGTCAGGATGGAGGCAGGGCAGACAGTTGCAGGTAAAGAGGAAAGTGGTGGCAGAGGTGGGGATGGGAGACGCATTTTTGAGACGCATTTTTGAGGCCGAGACACAGAAACGCTGACTAGAAAGGAACCACGTGCATATCCTCCACTGCCGTCCATCTAGAAATTTATCCTTCAGCCTTCAGCAGCATAGACTGTTGAGGCGTCATTTATAATAGAGAATGATCTGCATATTCATCTGTCAGAGATGGGTTACATTACTAATAGAGCAGGCATCCATGGAGCGCCAGGTAGCCCTTACAGAGAATAAGGCAGATCTTGTGTGCTTATTCAGAAAAACACAGGTTTAAGTAAAAGAAGCACGTAGATAAATGTACCTATAAACCTGATTTTTAAAATAATTATCATATTTACATGTATGAAAGTGAAAGTGTTAGTCATTCAGTCGTGTCCAATTCTTTGCGACCCCATGGTGACTGCAGCCATGAAATTAAAAGACACTTACTCCTTGGAAGAAAAGTTATGACCAACCTAGATAGTACATTCAAAAGCAGAGACATTACTTTGCCAACTAAGGTCCGTCTAGTCAAGGCTATGGTTTTTCCTGTGGTCATGTATGGATGTGAGAGTTGGACTATGAAGAAGGCTGAGCGCTGAAGAATTGATGCTTTTGAACTGTGGTGTTGGAGAAGACTCTTGAGAGTCCCTTGGACTGCAAGGAGATCCAACCAGTCCATTCTGAAGGAGATCAGCCCTGGGATTTCTTTGGAAGGAATGATGCTAAAGCTGAAATTCCAGTACTTTGGCCACCTCATGCGAAGAGTTGACTCATTGGAAAAGACTCTGATGCTGGGAAGGATTGGGGGCAGGAGGAGAAGGGGACGACCGAGGATGAGATGGCTGGATGGCATCACGGACTCGATGGACGTGAGTCTGAGTCAACTCCGGGAGACGGTGGTGGACAGGGAGGCCTGGCATGCTGCGATTCATGGGGTCGCGAGAGTCGGACACGACTGAGCGACTGAACTGAACTGAACTGGACTGTAGCCTGCCAGGGCCTGTCTGTCCATGGGATTCTCCAGGCAAGAAAATTCTGGAGTGGGTAGCCTTTCCCTTCTCCAGGGGATCTTCCTGACCCAGGGATTGAACCCTCGTCTTCTGCATTGCAGGTGGATTCTCTACCATCTGAGCCACATACACATAGGCATACAAAAAGCCTGGAAAAAATAAACATCAAACTATTAACAACACTCTTCATTGGGGGTGGCATTATGGGAGCTTTGTTTGACCTAAATGTTTTACCTTAAATGGCAATTAATTTTTATTTCTGTACTTTCGGCTGTGCTGGGTCTTCACTGCCACGCTCAGGCTTCTCACTGAGGCGGCCTTGCTTGTTGCAGAGCACGGGTTCTAGGAGCGCGGGCTCAGCAGTTGGGGCTCTCGGGCTAGTTGCCCCGCAGCATGAGGAATCTTCTTGGGTTAGGGATCAAACCCATGTCCTCTGCAATGGCAGGCGGATTCTAATTCACTGTACCACCAGGGAAGCCCAGTTTTACTTACTTTTTCATTGTAGGCATTGTTCTCAATTTTATAAATAGAAAAAAAAATAGGTATTTACATTTACGTTTAAATCCTGCTCCTTCCTCCTGAAACTAAATTCCCTATAGGAGTGGTAGGAACAGCAGTGTGGAGGACCCTCAACAGTCAGTTGTCTGAAAAGTCCCTGATCTCTAGCCCTGGAACATCTTCCCTCCGAAAGAGTGATTCAGAAATGGGTGAGCAGTAGCACTTGACACCATCAGATGATGGAACAGCCTGACTTCCTGTATCCAATCGACAGTGGTCCAGATTCGAGAGGAACAGCATCATCAGTCTTAACAGGAAGAGACTGTGGGCATGTGGAGTTGGTGATGGACAGGGAGACCTGGCATGCTGCAGTCCATGGAGTTGCAAAGAGTCAGACATGACTGAGCGACTGAATTGAACTGAACTGAAATACACCACTCACAAGTCCTTCTCAGGAAGAACCGCCAGAGGACAAGATCCAGACAAAGAAAAGTCAAGTCAAAATAAAGAACATGGGGGCTTCCCCCGGTGGTCAAGAATCCGCCTTGCAATGCAAAGGACACCGGTTCGATCCCTGGTCAGGGAAGATCCCACGTGACTGGGGCAACTGAGCCCGGGTGCCCACGCTCTAGGGTCTGTGCTCTGCAATAAGAGAAGCCACCACAGAGAGAAGCCCTCTAGAGAGTAGCCCCCACTCGCTGCAGCTAGAAAAAGCCCTTGCATAGCAAGGAAGGCCCAGTGCAGCCAAAAACAAACAAACAGACATTAAAAAAACACAGACCAGTGACGCTGTGATGAAAGGTCTAATAGTGAACACCGACGCCATTTAGTGATTAAAGAAATACAGGGCACCCTTGAACAACACAAGGGGTCGGGGTGCTGACCCCCCCAAGGGGTTGAAAACCCATGTACTGCTCTCTCTGCCTCAAAAGCAAAGGAACTGATCAATGGCTTGCCCAAGAGCAGGAAGCTGAAGCAGTCTGGATAGATAAGGACTCAAATCCTAGTTCTTTTAATTTCACATATTGTCATCTATAATGGAGCATAAACTCTCCCCTATACTTACAGATCTATAAAACAAAAATATAAGAACTGTATTTATTAAAAAAAAAAAAAAAAAAAACCTGTGTACAAGTGGACCCAAGCAGTTCAAACCTATGTTGTTTAAAGGTCAACAGTATTAGACAATCATGCGTATGCAGGTCATGAAATGTAACACTCTAAGTCTAAGCTCTTAGCTAAGCTCACAGAACTGGAAGAGGGCAGGCAGTGTGGGTGTACCCTGGCATCATTTTCCATAGCAGATGAATCGGTTCAAATCCATCTTAAGTGGAAACAAGAGTTTTTTAAAAATGACAACAGTGGCCTCTTAATATTTTGTTCATAATTTATTAAACTGATGGGATATTTTAAGAAATCTTACTTGTGATAAAGAAATCTGAATTTCAATCATCCCTTCTGTTTCAATTTGGTTTTGCTCCTTTTAAACTAACTCAAATTTAAATGTCATAATTGTATTTACTATGCATATACACATATATAGTAAATATATATGTATTATACATAAAAGGAGCCTAGATTCTGTATAGCTGCTATTTTCTTCACAAAGGAAAATAACACATTTGCTCACACTGAAAGAGCAAAATTTAGGAACCCAGGCCCTTATAATGCCCATGTGATCGAAAACCATCTGTTCCAGGGGCAAAGGGGAGCTGAACTAAGTAGACACATTCCCTCGAGAAAGTTATTCAAACCCTTTCCATCTGGAAAGATGAGGACCTTGGGCTGGTGGCTTTGAAAGACAACCTGCCGACACTTCAAAGGGACACCATGCTGGGCCATCTACCAGTGGCTTTGAAGCTATCATCCCGAAATGCCTCTGTGAAAACTTACTTTACAGCTTTGCTTCAAAACCTTGTTATATGCAATTTCAATGCTCAGCCCTTAAAATGTTCAGTTCAAGCCCTTTCAAAAGAAAGCCTTCTGCATGGAGGCCAGCTGAAAACACCACAGGTGGAAAGCAGATGACGGGGTGGTATACAAATTGGCCTCCTTGCTGGAGAGCCAGGGAGGAGATGGAGGGAAGGAAGGATGCTGGACCAGTAGCTAAAATGCAGCTAAGGTTTGATGGTCAGTGGATTAGTGCCTTACATTCCTGGTCTTCTCTCTTTTCTGTTGGGTTAGGAAAAGAGCAAAACCAGGCAGGTCACCATAACACACGAAATGTCTGCGATAGTCGTGTGTGCATGTGTGTGCTGGTAGTGCACACATGCATGCTAGGTCACTTCAGTCGTATTCTACTCTTTGAGATCCCATGAACTGTAGCCCACCAGGCTCCTCTGTCCATGGGATTTTTCAGGCAAGAATACTGAGGGTTACCATTTCCTCTTCTGGGGGATCTGCCCCACCCAGGGAATCGAACCCATGTCTCTTACATCTTGGCAGACGGGATCTTTAGCACTACCACCACCTGGGAAGCCCCTGCAATAGTAGCAACAGCAACCATAATATCAACAACATCAGCTTGCCAATTACAAAGCTTTTGCCACATGTCAGGCACCAAGCTAGCCCCTCTGTGAGCCCCATCTCCCTGCAGTCTCCCACCATCCCTGTGTGAGGGTGTCCTTATCTTTTTTTTTTTTAATTTTTGGCCACACTGGGGGGCATGCGGGATCTTAGTTCCCCTAACCAGAGATCAAATCTGTGCCCCAGGGAAATCCTAGGTATCCTTATCTTACAGGCTCAGTTCACTTACATAGCAGTCCAAGGTCATGAGGCTAGAAAGGGCAGAGCCAGAGGTTTGGATTAAAGATTGTCTGTCTCAAAAGTCCAGGTTTTTCATCCCATGCCCACATTTATTCCCTGCCTGGCACCAGTGCCTTGGAAGCCAATGGTCTCGAGAGGGAGATGAAAGTCAGGTTCTCTGTGATCGTCAATTGGTTTACATGAAATTTATCACACCTGTCTGTAAGAGCTTTTGACACAAAGCTGCCGTGAGGCCACTACATGTGTTAAAGCGTGTGTTTGGCGTTAGTGGATGAAGCATTAAATCTGTAACCACAGTTAGAAAGGAGAACAGCCCAGTAAGTTCTGGGCGTGGGTTCCGGGCCCGACTCCAGTCACCCTAAGTCCCCAGGCACGTCTCAAGCCCCCAGCTCTCATGTGAGAAAAAACTGCCCTGACAATCTGACAAGGTTGTGGAAGTGATGCAATAACAGATATGAATTAGTGTTTCATGATTGCTGTAACAGAGGTCTAGATTTTACAGAAAATTTAACACTGAGATGACAGCATATTCTTTTTTCTTTCTCAGACCCTATTGACACTGCCGACAAGAAGATCAGAGGTTTGGACCGTGAAGCCACACTGGATACTTTAAGAGAGTCCTCAAGAGGAAGCAGCAGTCTCTGGGGAAGAGGTCACAGATGCACACTGAACCCCTCATCTCTTATTCGATCGGCAATTTTATAAAAACGGAGTTCACATACACTGTTAGCTGCAATAGTTTCCAGTAACTCCTACTGTTTGATAGGAACCATTTTACAGATATTAACCTTCCCAGAAATGATTTTTACCTACAGGAAGGGGTTAATTAGCTAATTTGTCCTCCCTTTCATTCATTTCTTGTTGAATATATGTGTCCCCATAAGCAGGTCTGATTGCTAAGTGCTAGGGACAGAGTGATGAATAAGACAGTATCCTTGCTCTCATGAAATTTATAATCTGGCAACAAAGACGGCTATTCCATAAGAAATTACAAGCACAACAAGTGTGAGGAACCCACATCTGAGGCTTACCAATCTACACCTCAAGCCTGGTGGCATCTAGACCACAAAGTTACCAGAATTAAGTGACAAGCTCTAATTTCAGGGTCCCTGCTGTGTCTTTTTAAATCACGTTTCCTTACATCAGTTTTCACAGAACCATGGCTAGAAAAATTTGAGTTTTATACCCAAGCGTCAGTTACCAGTGCAATGTTTCTGCTCTTCTGCTACTTTCTTGCACCACCCCCCGCCCCAGTCAACCTTGGGTTTACTTTCAGTGATTTTCATTCAAAGATAAACTGATGTTTGAAGCCCTTCCCCCAGCGTTCCAGTCTCAAATGTCCACTATTATGAAGGGGAACGCCATCCTCGTCTGAGGGTGTGGAGTGATGTAAAAGAAAGGGCGCAGACTCAGGAAGCAGACGGGCACCATTTCCTGGCTGGGATGCTCTGGGCCAGCCCTGTGGCATCAGTGTGCTCTGGACACCTCGTCTGAGCCTGCCCGGTCGGGGGATTGGCGGGGCGGGGGGGCTGAAAGATCATGAGAAGGACATTGTATAGGGATGGCGGCATAGAGACCAAACGAGCCAGAATGCTGCTAGAAATTCTGAGGAATTCCTGAAAGGCAAGAAAGCAGAGATTACACTTAGGAAGCAGGAAGAGCAGAGGAAACGACAGACTAAAACAAGGGCAGGAAAATCTTCCACAGAAGGAACTGTGTGTGTGTGTGCGTGTGCACCCAACGCGAGTCCAGAGTCACGGTGGAGTGAGAGGAAATCCTGGAGCATTCACGGGGGCCTGTCTTAGGGCCAGTGGCCCCTCCCCAGCTGTATTAAGTTGAGAGATGTTCACCTGCAGGCTGAGGCCTGAATGCAGGCACTGGGGCAGGGAGGCAGGGCAATGCCCCAGGAGGTCATTGTCCCCAAGGCAGACTAGGAGCTCCCATTCCTGGAAGGGGAGCCCAGGTACACAGCTTCCAGGAGTGTGTTGTGCCCCAGCCAACATCAGGGTCAGGTTACACCGAATAGAACAGGCAGAAGAAGAAGGATTCTCCGACACAAAGATGAGCAGACAAGCCAGAATGACCAAGCATTTATCCAAATCCCGAAGACTGGCACAAGACAAAACTTACCAAAAGAACAAGTCTCCAATGAAGGCAGGTCGACAGAATAAGTAGAGGAAAGGGCTTTGCTGGTGGTGCAGTGGATAAGGACCCGCCTGCCCATGCAGGGGCCATGGGTTGCTCCCAGGTCTGGGAAGATTTCAGGTGCGGCATAGCAGCTACGCCCCAGAGCCCATGCTCCGAAACAAGAGAAGTCACGGCAATGAGAAGTCTGACCACAACAGCAAGTAGCCCCCGCCTGCTGAAACTAGAGAAAGCGACAAAGACCCAGTGCAGCCAAAAGTAAATTAATTTTTAAAAAAGGAATAGAGGAAGACCTTAGAACACTGAAAAATAATGTCCCTGGAGAGACTTAAGAGGACATTTCGTCCACGAAAAAGAAACAACGAGAGATCTTGGGCTTCCTAGGTGGTGCTAGTGGTAAAGAACTTGCCTGCCAATGCAGGAGATGGAAGGGACGTGGGTTTAATTCCTGGGTGGGAAATATCTCCTGGAGGAAGGCATGGCAACCCACTCCAGTATTCTTGCCTGGAGAATCCTCATGGACAGAGAAGCCTGGCGGGCTACAGTCCATAGGGTCACAAAGAGTTGGACATGACTGATGTGACTTAGCACGCACGCAGAGATTTTAAGTTTTAATTTTATCATTAACATTTTAAAAAAGATAAATAGCAGGGAAAGCTATTTAGTGTGCTACAAATTCAAGCCAAACCATTTCATAAGAACACAGTATAAAAAGACAAGAAATATGAAAGAAGACTTAGGGGACTTGCAGATATGGGCCAACATTTGTCCAAGAGAAGTTCCAGAGGATAGAACAGAAACAAGGAAAACAGTAACAATAACAACAACAGTAATAATAAATGGGCATTTTCCAATGCTAAGGAAAAACATAAGCCTTCAGACTGAGAAGACCCCCCTAGTCCAGACAAGGACTCAGGATGGCTTTTTCCTTCATAATAGTGGACATTTGAGACTGAACTCTAGGGGAAGGGCTTCATACATCAATTAATCTTTGAATGAAAATCAGTGAAAGTAAATCCAAGGTTGACTTGGGGGGTGTAAGAAAGGAGCTGCTGCTGCTTCTGCTGCTGCTGCTAAGTCACTTCAGTCGTGCCCGACTCTGTGTGACCCCATAGACGGCAGCCCACCAGGCTCCCCCATCCCTGGGATTCTCCAGGCAAGAATACTGGAGTGGGTTACCATTTCCTTCTCCAATGCATGAAAGAGAAAAGTGAAAGTGAAGTCGCTCAGTCTGTCCGATGGTTGGCAACCCCATGGACTGCAGCCCACCAGGTTACTCCGTCCATTGGATTTTCCAGGCAAGAGTACTGGGGTGGGGTGCCATTGCCTTCCCCAAGGAGCAGAAAAGCAAAAACATTGCACTGGTAATTGATGCTTGGGTACAACTCAAATTTTTCTAGCCATAGTTCTGTGAAAATTGAATAAGGAAATGTGATTCAAAAATACACAGTAGGGACCCTGAAATTAGAGCTCGTCAGTTTATTCTAGGACAAAGATAACAATACTGATATATTCATTTGGTAAAAGGAACAACCTGTTAGAAAACACCTTGACTCTATAAGCACATGATGAAAGAGATTTGAAATATATAAAGCAAAACAGAAAAATAGAAAATTGACAAGTTCACAGAAATCACCCAGATTAAATAGACAAAAATTGAGTAACACTCTATTGCAATGGTTTGCTACTAAGCATAAGAATTTTCTGGGAGTCCTATTAAAAATAAAGATACTGATGAGCACCTTGCTCCTTTCTCAACTCAGTTCTATATCTTTTAATGGAATATGAGAATTTATTTTCATTTTAGATTTAAAGTCTTTTATTTTAAATTTATTTTAAATAAGAAGCTAGTGATTCTGATAAAAAGTGATCTGGGACTATACTGGGACTTGCGTAATTGCCTGGTTAAATAGCACAATTAATAGCTTGCTTTAATCATGAAAACTTTACACCAGAAAAAGAATGATTATTCTTTTGAAATACCATAGGACATTCACCAAAAAATGATTTGGTAGACCCACAAAGTCTACAAAACTTCCAAAACAACAGAAATCAAAGAAGCCAATCTCTAATCAGGATGCAGCAAAATTAGAAACTAATGCAGAAAGACAAAAATTCTCTATTTAGAACATTTGTAAAACTCTTCTAAACAAACAGGAAAAACACTCTAAAATCACAAAGCAATTGGAGTAAACAACAATGAAAACACTTATATACATAAAAAAAATGTATGAGATAAGGGAAAAGCAGTATTCAGAGGAAAATACGTAGCCTTAAAATCGCTGTATTAGAAAGTAAGTCTAAAAATAAGTGAATTAAGCATTTAGAGTAAGAAGCCAGGTATGGGACGGGGATGGAGGAGAATCAAAGCAATAAACTAAAAAAGTTTAGGGAAGGAGTCAAGATAAAAGTAGAAATGAGCTGAAATAGAAAGCAATAAATGAATGAATGACAAAATAAAGGAAGAAGGCATGCTCAGTAGAACTGAAAGCTGGGCCTGGTTTGTCTGGGTAGAGAGAGCTTTTCCTATTTTATTCAGTTTACTTCTTAACTTCTTTTCTAATGGGAAATGACTCGTATATTAGATGTTATATAAAATGACACAAAATAATATGAAAATACCTAAGAAAGTCTAAGTAGGCTATAAATACAAGAAATAAAAAAGATTATTTATTCCAGTATTGATTCAGAGATCATTTTACATTTTTATGAAGATTGAAAAGGATGCTTTAGGAAGTCAAATACCATTCAGTATCTTCACTTACAGGAATGCTCTGTTGGGTGAAAGGATTACTATGTTTCTCAGATCTGGACCTGCATTTCATGGATATTTGTGCTTGTTCAGCATCACTCCACATGAATCATTCATGCTCATCATTGAATTATTTCTGCTCAGCTGGCTTTGTGCTGTCTGATCTACCTTCTCAGGAACCAGTCTAATGCCATCAGCCAGGTGGTCCTTTGGTCTGAGCTGTCCGCCTAGGTATTTCTAGGTACATTCATTCAGGATACCATGCCCATGATGGTTCTGGGTACCAGAGGGGCTAACTCAAGTACCACTGGAAAGGACAAAAAACTCAGGAGGGAACAAAACTTTCATTGTCTAAATAAAAAGTTACAAGCTGGTGGTCTGTAAACCAAATCTGACTGGCAGGCACATTTTGCTTGGTCCACAGAAAATCGTGAATCAGTTTTGCTGTTGTTGTTGAGTAGCTAAGTCGTGTCTAACTATCTTGTGACCCCATGGACTATAGCCCACCAGACTCCTCTGTCCATGAGATTTCCCAGGCAAGAATACTGGTGTGGGCAGCCATTTCCTTCTCCAGGGGATTGTCCCAAGCCAAGGATTGAACCTGTGTCTCCTGCATTGCAGGTGGACTCTTTACCACTAAGCCATCAGGTTTCATCACTGAAGCCCTTGTGAATTAGTTACCAACATAAAAATTTGGGAGAAAATCACAACACAAACAAGCCCAGACACTTGGCTTCTCTTATAACTAGAAAGGCTGGTATCACTGGGATCCTATTTCCATATAATGACAAGTCGGCCAAGCTATGTAGAGACCATTCCCTCTGTCCCTGCTATGCCCTGCCATGCCCTGACATCCAAGCCAAGTGCTGTCCTTCTTCCCCCCAACCCCTGCCAAAGAGTCACTCATGTCACTTAAAATATTCATTTTAATTAGCACCATCTGCCAGGAATCCCAATATTTCAGAATCCAATCTACATCTCCCAAAATGACTCTTCTACCCCAAGCAGCACAAAAATTCTTTTGTCGGATTATGGGTCCTGATTCATAGTTTGGAAAATACTGTCACCATAATTACAACTTAGCGGTGTGATGACTGAACTCAGCTATGTGTGGGCTGGCCAGGGGGCCTAATCAACATCTCTGCCACGCTCGCTCATTGATTCAATCAATTACTCAATTCACTTGCTTTACAAAGATTTGCAAACTAACTCTAGGCCAGGCACTCTTCTAGGGACCAGAGACACAGCAGGCAATGAGACAGCACAGGTCTCTGCCAAACTGAAACTTAGATCTGGGGTGGGGGAAGGGTGTTGCAAGCCCTAAATATGTAACTTGCAAACAGCCTCCAGAAATAGTCCTGAGATGAGAAGGGGGCTCCATGCACTATGTATCCTCTGCAAAATCCTCTGGATTTTGGCATATGGGAACATCTATAAACTCCCCCTGGGATTTATGATTTCAGAGCTGACAGGCCCAGGAAATACCTAATCTATTCCTTTTTGTCACAGGGGAGGAAATGGAGCTCCAAAAAAGTGTGAGGTAGCCAAGGCCCTCCAGAGTTTATGACGTGAAGTGAAGTGAAGTCGCTCAGTCGTGTTTGACTCTTTGCGACCCGTGGACTGTAGCCCACCAGGCTCCTCCATCCATGGGATTCTCCAGGCAAGATGGGAACATCTATAAACTCCCCCTGGGATTTATGATTTCGGAGCTGACAGGCTCAGGAAATACCTAATATACTCTTTTTTGTCACAGGGGAGGAAATGGAGCTCCAAAAAAGTATGAGGTAGCCAAGGCCCTCCAGAGTTTATGACATGAAGTGAAGTGAAGTCGCTCAGTCATGTTTGACTCTTTGCGACCCGTGGACTGTAGCCCACCAGGCTCCTCCATCCATGGGATTCTCCAGGCAAGAATACTGGAATGGGTTGCCATTTCCTCCTCCAGGGGATCTTCCTGACCCAGGGATCAAACCCAGGTCTCCCACATTGCAGGCAGACGCTTTAACCTCTGCACCACAAAGTCCAAACTACCCTCTCCAGACTTGCTGAGTCTAATCTTGCTCTTTCTCCTTCCTAAAACAGGAGCCACAAACTCCCACATCTTCAGAAAATGTACTATTGTGTGAAATAGTAATGGGAGCCTTGGTATTAGACAATATGGAGTGGTGAAGACCAGGGCAAACTGAAGGGTTCAGGCCCAGAATAAAAGTTTTCTAATTCAAAATAAAACAGCAACAATGATGATTACAGTACAACACCAGGCCAGCCAATGAAACATGCTTGTATGTTGAAGCTGGCTATTGAGGTCACGTGTCCAAGCCCTTCCCTTTGGATGCATTTTCCATTTATTGATACCTATCTACCCTTCCTAGGTTTCCCTAGTGGCTCAGTAGTAAAGAACTCTCATACCAATGCAGGAGATGTGGGTTTGATCCTTGGGCCAGGAAGATCTACTAGAGAAAGAAAGGGCAACCCACTCCAATATTCTTGCCTAAAAGATTCCATGGACAGAGGAGCCTGGCAGGCCAGTGGGATCACAATGAGTCTGACACATTTTAGTGGCTGAGCACCCATGCATCTACCCTTATCTTGAATTTGAGCACAGTTTTTTTCCAAGTCATAACTGATTAAAATATCAATAACCTCAGATATGCAGATGACACCACCATTATGCAGAAATCAAAGAGGAACTGAAGAGCCTCTGGATGAAAGTGAAAGAGGAGAGTGAAAAACCTGGCTTTAAACTCAGCATTCAAAAAACTAAAATCATGGCATCCGGTCCCATCACTTCATGGCAAATAGATGGGGAAACAATGGAAACAGTGACAGACTTTATTTACTTGGGCTCCAAAATTACTGCAGATGGTGACTGCAGCCATGAAATTAAAAGACGCTTGCTCCTTGGAAGAAAAGCTATAACAAACCTAGACAGCATATTAAAAAGCAGAGCTATTACTTTGCCGACAAAGGTCCATCTAGTCAAAGTTATGGCTTTTCCAGAAGTCATGTATGGATATGAGAGCTCTTCCATAAAGAAAGCTGAGTGCCGAAGAATTGATGCTTTTGAACTGTGGTGTTGGAGAAGACTCTTGAGAGTCCCTTGGACTGCAAGGAGATCCAACCAGTCCATCCTAAAGGAGATCAGTCCTGGGTGTTCATTGGAAGGACTGATGTTGAAGCTGAAACTCCAAAACTTTGGCCACCTCATGAGAAGAGCTGACTCATTGGAAAAGACCCTGATGCTGGGAAAGATGGAAGGCAGGAGGAGAAAGGGATGACAGAGGATGAGATGGTTGAATGGCATCACTGACTCAATGGACAGCTTGAGGAAGCTCTGGGAGTTGGTGATGGATAGGGAGGCCTGGCGTGCTGCAGTCCGTGGGGTCGAAAAGAGTCGCAGAGTACTGAGCGACTGAGCTGAACTGAACAACAACAGCAAATCTTCTCTTACATGCCCCTATGTTTTATGAATTGCTTTTCCTCAAGCTTGAGACATATTTTGAACGTGTGACATGTTTTGAATGTGACCAAGGTGAGAAAACCAAATATGAAGGGTGCATATTCATTGTCTTAATATAATAATTCCTTAATAACACAAAACAAATTTTGTCTCTCTAAAATTCACCTCTTTAAATAACCTAAATAAAATAATTTAGTCAAAAACCTAAATAAAATAATTTTATATTAAAACACTTCCAAAATATTGACTTCCTTGTCTTCTTAAAAAGAGTATGTATAGTAAACATAATTTAGTCTTTTCATAATATGTGTGGTCAATATTCTGGATAGAAATTGATCTGTAACCCAGGAGATATTGCCAGGAGCTATTATGCTTTCGCATCTTTCATTTATTAAGTGACATCCTCTCCCGGCTGAGTTCGCAGAAGTGCAGGATGTGGTTCGAAGACAACGGCAGAGCCCCTCCCATCCTTTTCTGGCTTTTGTGAACCTTTGGAATTTTGTGGTTGTTTTATTCTTTTTCTTGACAGTTATTTTAATTTTATATGATGTAGAGGAAATTTTAACTTCTAATTTTAACATTTCTTTCTTTTAGAGTCCCCAAATCCAAGCCACAAACTTCAAATGATCTCAGAAACTTTCCTTCCATTTGAAGTCAACTCTAATCTTTGGTCCTGAATATTCTGAATATTCTAAAATCAGTCTTGAATATTCACTGGAAGGACTGATGCTGAAGCTGAAACTCCAATACTTTGACCACCTGATGTGAAGAACTGACTCATTGGAAAAGCCCCTGATGCTGGGAAAGATTGAAGGTGGGAGAAGGGGATGACAGGATGAGATGGTTGGATGGCATCACTGACTAAATGGACATGAGCTTGAGTAATTCCAGGAATTGGTGATGGACAGGGAGGCCTGGCGTGCTGCAATCGATGGGGTCTCAGAGAGTCGGACACGACTGAGTGACTGAACTGATCTTCAGACCTTCTAATTCGGAATCCCCAGGAGTTCGTCTGTTAAAAACTATGTGACCGCCCATAAACAAGTCTCTCAGCTTAAAAAAATAGACCTAATACATGCATCTTAAACAAATATGCTTAGTGATTCCTGTGCCTATCAAATTTTAGGGTCCACGGCTCGCTCTCTCTCTCTCTTTTCCTTATAATGGTGGTTCCCAAAGTGAAGTGAAAGTGAAAGTCGCTCAGTCGCGTCTGACTCTCTGTGACCCCATGGACTATACAGTCCATGGAATTCTCCAGATCAGAATACTGGAGTGGGTAGCCTTTCCCTTCTCCAGGGCACCTCCCCAACTCAGGGAGAGAACCCAGGTCTCCTGCATTGCAGGCAGACTCTTTACCAGCTGAGCCACAAGGGAAGCGGGTTCTCAGATATTGCTGCAAAGTATAATCACGCAGAGAGCCTAACAAGAGGAGTCTGTTTGAGCCTAAACAGGATCAGAATCAGAACCTTTGGATGATGGAACCTGAGCATTCGTGCTTATTTTATTTAGGTAGCTTTTTATTTTTTCTTTTGAACTAATTGCAGACAATACCAAGCCATCCTGTGTACCCTTCATCCAGTCTTCCCCATGGTAACATCTCATATAATGATAGCACAATCTAGAAACTGACATCAATACAATCCTANCCTGAGCATTCGTGCTTATTTTATTTAGGTAGCTTTTTATTTTTTCTTTTGAACTAATTGCAGACAATACCAAGCCATCCTGTGTACCCTTCATCCAGTCTTCCCCATGGTAACATCTCATATAATGATAGCACAATCTAGAAACTGACATCAATACAATCCTAAGTTTTTTTAAAAAAACTAGGTCTTAATTTTTCACTTTTTTTCTATGTCTTTCTTTGGTGATGCTCAGCTCTATTGAAGCAGCTTACCTCCTCCTTAACGAGCTAGCTTCTTAAAAACTTAGTTTGAAAAAATGTAAAACCCACAAAAAATTTATCAGCAATGTGTAATAGAAGGGTGCAATGAATACCCAAATACCCAGCACCTACATTCGTCAATTCTTCACCAGTTCTGAGAACAAGGACCTTCTCTTACATTACCACAATACAATTATCAAATTCAGGAAATTTAACATCAAGAAGCAAAAACAACGTAATGCAATTCCTGGCCTGTGATTGCTAATTTCATGGAACAAGGAGTCCTGGGGTCAGGGTTTCCAGTCTGGGCTTCTCTGAGACTTAGACAAGCGACAGCATTTCTCATGTCTGTTTCCTCAAACTATAAAAGGAGAATGAAGATACCTAGCACTTAACTCGCAGCATTCATGAAAGCAGTGATGGATGATTTGTTCTCCAGTCAGTACTGGGCACTGAGTAAGTGCTCATTTAATGAGAGCTTTGACTATCACTCAAGAAAACGACGAGAGTGATGCAGATGAACCTGGAGTCTGTCGCACAGAGTGAAGTAAGTCAGAAAGAGAAAAGCAAAATAGCGTATGTTAATGCATATATATATATATGGAGTCAAGGAAAATGGTATAGATGAACCTATTTGCAGGGCAGGAACAGAGGCACAGATGTAAGAACGGACTTGTGGACACAGCGGGGGGCGGGGGCTGAGCTGAGAGAGCAGCACCGATACATACACACAGCCATGGGTGAGATACAGCAGCGGGAAGCTGCTGCACAGCACAGGGAGCGCAGCTCTGTGCTGTGATGACTCAGAGGGCTGGGGTGGGGGGAGGAGGGAGGCTCCAGAGGGAGCAGATATATGGATACATACGGCCGATTCACTGGGCTATACAGCGGAGGCCAACACAACGTTTTAAAGCAGTTGTAGTCCAATTTAAAAAAAGACAAGAAAGGCATGGTATCAAGTCAATTCTCTTATGTGTTGTTTGAAACCTGGTGGGTGGACCAGAGATTTTTTTTTTTTTTTCACATCCAATTCTGTTGTGATCTGTGCTGTGTTCCCGGGTGTAAATGGAGATTCTCTCATGGGGGTCTATCCTATGGCCCAGCTATTTTAGTACAAAGAAGACCCTGACCCTTGACAGTTAGGATCTGAAAGTCCATCTTACCATTACATCCTGAATAGTTAAGAGGATCCTTTCTCTGTCCATACTGCTTGGAGGGTCGGGGCGTCCTTTTGTGTTCGGAAGGGAGAAATTAAAATCACAGGGCGTGGTGCTGGTGGGAGATTTGGTATCCTAAGGACAAGCAGAAAGAACTGGGCGTGGTAAAAGCAACTTACATCCCTGCAGATGAACGGGGTCCTCTTTCCCCTCTGTTGGTCTCCATGCCTCCCCTCATTCATCCTCACTCTTCATCTGTTGGAACTCACCCCTGCTTTACCAACATCGCCTCGAGACACAGCTGCTAAGTGGACCAGGATTCACACTAGGGACCACCAACAACAGAGGCCCTGGGTTCAGATGTCTGAGCGATACGGGTATTGTGGGATGGCCCTGGTATGCTGTTACCTAAAAACTGTGGGGTTATCAGAGCCCGGATGGTATAATCCCATTTATGTGAAAAGAACAATAAAAAAGAAAGAAAGAAAAAGGCAGTTGCTTAAAGGTTATTTATATGGTAATCTGAAACTGCAGAAGTTCCCAACCTAGAGAACTGCCCTAAAAAAAAAAAAAAATCCCTTAAGTCTCACCGTTGAAATTAATGGAGGGTGACTGAAGGGATTTACTGAAGAGCCCTGCTGGGGACAGAGTGGGACAGGTGGGTCACTGGGGAATGCTCCACCAGTGGGGGAACCACCACCTAATCTACATAGCACCAACAGGTGGGTGAGATGTCATGGGCCACAGCAGAGTTCGTATGTGGCAGCTCTCCTGGTGGCACACGGGTTGGCACAGGTTTCTAGGTGTCAGGACGCAACAGTGACTTCAAAGCCCTGAATTGTAATTGTGGGCTAATATCTAATTCACGCCACTCCAGGATCTACACGATGCAAAAAAAAACTCAAGAAGGCTTTCTGGAAGTTGCCACAGTGGGCAAACCTTCTTCCCATTACCTGTCATGCTCTCAGGGACTGACAAGATAACTAACTGCAGAAAACACCCACTCATTGGGAACAGGCCAGGACCAGGACATTTCAGATCAACTATCTCATGTTGGATATGACTGATATATACTTTCAAGGAACATAACGTATATATGCAATTTTCAGTCTGGATAGTCATGTACCTACCTATTCACAGTAGCAGTCTCCAGGGCAGTGGGATTATGAGAGGACTTTTACTTTTCTTTGTATCATTTTGAATTTTTAATATTGATCACACATTATCAGAGGGAAAAGGATAACTTAATCATAGAAAACAATATGTACTTTCATTCCTGGTCCTTAAATGGAGCCAAAGGCATTTCGATGGAGACTTATTAACTGTTGAAACACATACCCCAAAGAGAGCCAACGTGACCAGGACTGGGCACTTGAGCAGAACGCTCTGGAAAGAAAAAGAGGTGCCCTCCTTCCCCTGGAGCTGTTAGGCTGCTCAAAACCCTACAACGGATCCTCCTCTGACGCACGGTAGAAGCCCACAATCTCGAGCACAGCTCTCAAAGCCCAGTGTCCTCTGAGCCTCGGCTCTGTCTCTGGCCTCAACCCCTCTTCCTCGGCCCCCTCGCCCACTCAGCTCCAGCCACACCAGCCTCTGTGCTGTCTTCCCTCCTTGGGGCCTCTATGCCTGCTGCCTGCTGTGTGCGGAAGCTCTGCTCCACCTGCTCACTTGCTGGTTTCCTTGAGGCCCCAGGTCACACAGCACCTCATCAAGGGCAAGCCCCCTCCTCCCACGTAACATGGCAACCTCTGCCCACTTCCTCCAGCTCCTCACTCTGCCCTAGTGTTAAAAAGTGTTAGTTGCTAAGCTATGTCCGACTCTTTGTGACCCCCATGGACTAGCCCGCCAGGCTCCTCTGTCCTTGGAATTTTCCAGGCAAGAATACCGGAGTCGATTGCCATTCCCTTCTCCAGGAATTCACAGTAGCAGTCTCCAGGGCAGTGGGATTATGAGAGGACTTTTACTTTTCTTTGTATCATTTTGAATTTTTAATATTGATCACACATTATCAGAGGGAAAAGGATAACTTAATCATAGAAAACAATATGTACTTTCATTCCTGGTCCTTAAATGGAGCCAAAGGCATTTCGATGGAGACTTATTAACTGTTGAAACACATACCCCAAAGAGAGCCAACGTGCCCAGGACTGGGCACTTGAGCAGAACGCTCTGGAAAGAAAAAGAGGTGCCCTCCTTCCCCTGGAGCTGTTAGGCTGCTCAAAACCCTACAACGGATCCTCCTCTGACGCACGGTAGAAGCCCACAATCTCGAGCACAGCTCTCAAAGCCCAGTGTCCTCTGAGCCTCGGCTCTGTCTCTGGCCTCAACCCCTCTTCCTCGCCCCCCTCGCCCGCTCAGCTCCAGCCACACCAGCCTCTGTGCTGTCTTCCCTCCTTGGGGCCTCTATGCCTGCTGCCTGCTGTGTGCGGAAGCTCTGCTCCACCTGCTCACTTGCTGGTTTCCTTGAGGCCCCAGGTCACACAGCACCTCATCAAGGGCAAGCCCCCTCCTCCCACGTAACATGGCAACCTCTGCCCACTTCCTCCAGCTCCTCACTCTGCCCTAGTGTTAAAAAGTGTTAGTTGCTAAGCTATGTCCGACTCTTTGTGACCCCCATGGACTAGCCCGCCAGGCTCCTCTGTCCTTGGAATTTTCCAGGCAAGAATACCGGAGTCGATTGCCATTCCCTTCTCCAGGCAAGGGAATCTTCCCAACCCAGTGATCGAACCCAGGTCTCCTGCACTGTAGGCAGTTTCTTTACTGTCTGAGCCACTATGGAAGCCCTACTCTGCCCAGTGGCATACTATATATTTGTCTGCTTTATCTCCAGGATCTAGATGGTGCCTCGGATGTGGTGGGGACCGTGGTATATGCAACACGGTCTTGTCTAAGGGGAGAGCTACCCCCCAGCTCCACACATGGCTGTCATTAAAGAACGTGATTCCCAAATCTTTCGATTTTTCAAGAAAAGCCCTCAGTGCAGATTGACATGGAATCTCCTGATTCTTAAATGTCAGCTAGTAATTCACATCTTTCTAAAAAGCACAGTCAACAGGGGAGGCGGGTGGAGGCCAATAGAACATGCTTGCACATGCCCCATCTGTGAACTCAGAGCACCAAGAAATTGAAGTTCACTAAGGATCTGATGGAAGGCGAAAAGGCTGGTGTGTTTCAACAGTGAAGGTCAGATGAAAAGTACACACGTGGACAGCGATTCCTTTTGCTCCACTTCAGGCTGCGCTTGCAAACAGTGAGGGGGACTGAGCATATTTAGCCAGGCGTGTTTTTTTTTTTTTTTTCTCCCTTTCCCTGTTCAGATAGCATCTCTTAAGGCTTCTGCCTTTGCTGAAAACTGGCGTGGCCATTTTACTCTTTCACTTAGGAGGAAAATAACTCCAAGGGGAAATTGACTGTGAAGCCTCATGGAGGGCCCCCTCAAGATGGGGAAAAAAGGGAAGGAGAAAATACAATCAAGCACTCACGGTGGAAAAAAATTAAGTGCGGGCGAGTGGGGCAATGCTGCTCCAGAGCAGGCGCACCCAGGAATGCTAATGGAGCTAACAGCTTGTGAGGGACAGGCTGCCTGGTGTTGCAGGGAGCTTGGGAGCTTGCAAAGGAAGGAATATATGTTCATTTAACGGGGCAGGGGTGGCGGTGAGGGGTACCAAATGGCCAAAGCAGGAGAGAGGATTAACATGCTTGAAAGCCAGGCAGACGTTCTGAGACAGGGCGGGGCTGGGGCTGTGACAGACTGAGCTTGGCTTCAAACCAGCCTCCCCAGTGAAGGGAAGCTGAAGGCTGTTAGCACAGACTCTTGAGCAGGGAACCTTTTGGTTGATTCAAAAGCAAGTGTGTGTGTGTGTGTTGTGTGTGTTGTGTGGGAGGTGGGTGTTGAAGGCAACAAAGTCCACAGTTTTGCCTGCTGTTAAAATCCCATTTCTACGGACTGTTTACACAGACAAGGTCATTGGGTCCTTCCATAGAAAATAACGTTTTTTTTATCCAGGAAGAACAAAAATTTGCAATTAACGTTCAGATTTTCTGCAGCCGGAATATGAAACAAAGTGATCCCTTGTTCCTTAATTGTCCTTCCTTGACGAGCAAAGAAGGGAAGACCAACATGCAACGGTGATCAGAGGAATGTTTCCAGGGTGACATTCCTGTCTCCTTTGTGAGTCATTTTCATTCTAGAGAAGCAGGTTTCAGGTACAGAAGCGGCGGGTGGAAGGAAGAGTCTGTCCTGGGGAGGCTGTGGAATCTGCAGCTTGGGTCCACGGCCGAACAATCTCATTCTCAGCAAATGGGGCAGGACTGGCTCAGCAGCTTGACTTTGCCTCCTCTCTGAAATTCAGCTTGTACATAACCGTGGCGATAATCTACACACTCATCCTAATTGCAAAATCAATGCCCTTGAAATAAAACCCCATCCTCCATCCCCACCCCTACCCTGCTCACTGTGCACACTGTCCGGCTGGCCGCCCTGCTCCTCCGACCTCATCACCTCCTAACTCCCCTTTGCTCACATCATGCCTGCATCGTGTGCCTTGAACAAACCCAGCCTCAGGTCCCCTGTGCCTGCTGTTCGCTTGGCCTGGAATGCTTTCCCCAGCCGGCTCTGTCTGATCCATCAAGTTCCAGCTGAAATGTCACACCTGAGAGAAGCATCCTTTTCCTTTCTATCATCTAATGTTCCCTCTTGCCCACACTGTCCCATCTCCCCTTTCTGATTTCTCCCCCCAGAACATATTATTTATTTCTTGATTTTCTTCTTTTTTTTTTAGTTTTGTATTTCACTTTTAATTTTTACTTTGCATGTCTTGAAAGGTTTCTGAGTTTTTTATTTTATTCTTTATAGTCTGTCTCTCCCTCTGGAACATAAGTTGCTTAAGAATAGGAGCCTTGTCAGTTTTTTTCTTTTCTGTGTCTCTGATGCCCAGGATTGAGCCTGATGCTCAAAAGTGGGTATGCAACAAATGCATGGTGAAAGGGATGGGATAAATCCCAGTCACAATTCCAAGGATTTCAGAAATGAAATGGCAATTGGAGGAAGGGAAGGGAAACACCTCAGGGGTCAACCTTGTCAGCTGCTGGATGGCCAGGGACTCTGAGTACAGCTACACATGGGCCTCTGGGTGTTGCCATCTGTGTGGTTCTGCTGGCCTGGGCAGTGGGGGTGACAGAGGGTTGGATATTCAAAATATTTAACAGCAGGTGCATGCATACAGGGTTTCCCAGGTGGCTCTAGGAGTAAAGAAACTGCCTGCCAATGCAGGAGATGCAAGAGACGTGGGTTTGATCCTTAGGTTGGGAAGATCCCCTGGAGAAGGGTATAAAAACTCACTCCAGTATTCATGCCTGGAGAATCCCATGGACAGAGGAGCCTGACGGGCTACAGTGCATAGGATTGCAAAGAGGTGGACACGACTGAAGTGACTTAGCACGGACGTATACAGGTGCAGACAGGTTATCAGCTCGGCTTACCTCCCCTCCCCTCCAGCTTTTAGGAACCAGGTAAATGCCACTCCCTCCAGGAAGCCTTCCCAGATCCTCTCCCTCCTGGTCCCCGTATGCCCTGCCCTACCTCTCACCTCTCTCTTTCAGTAGACGGATTATATGTCGGTGCCTCTTTTAGGTCAGACACCAGCCTTGCTGATCTCTGGATGTGGGTTCCCAGCAGAGTGTCTAGCATGAGCTTTGTATGCTCATTAAAGTGTAGAAAATAAGTGCAAGAGGGAAGGAAGGAAATAAGGAACTGTTAGCACCCCTGAGAGCTGCTCTAGCCCTGAACTGAAGCCGGTCCTACCTGTGGACGGTCCCCAGAAGCATCCTTCACCTTGACAGTCACACCCCCACTTGGCTCAGAATCTTCAGCATAGTCCGTAGGAGGCTGGATGTGGAGCCGCGGGCCAGCTTCTGTTCTGATCTGCACAGATTTCTAGGCACAAAAAGTCAGACCGTTTCAGATATGGTGAAACGAGCTCCTTGATTCCTCTGAGGGGCGAGGGTGGTAGGGACTCGGTCGTGGGAGGTGGTCAGGGTCCGGGTGCACCTGACTAGGTGTCACCCCGGGCAGGCCGGCCAAATGGGTTGAGCCACTCCCAGTCAAGTCTTCACTGGCTCTTACGCCCAAAGTGTGTACAGTAGAATTTTACAGTAATTCTTTGCTTGGACATATCAGGAGAATTTTAGTAGGTGTTCAGCTTCTCCAAATGGGCTTTGTGATCTAAATAAGTGTAGGGAAGCCCGGGTTTGGGATCAGGACTTCCCAGGGCCTTTAATAGGCCTCCTTGTCCCCTCCTCCACACACACTGGGGACAATCCTGAAAATACTGGGTTGGCCAAAGAGTTTATTCGGATCTTTCCATCACATCTTACAGAAAAATTTGAATGAACTGTTTGGCCAATCCAATAAAATACACATGAAACAGACTGCAAACTTTTGAGGCCGTGGAAGCTGTGTGGCGGGACTCCATCCTCCTAGCATCCCTTGAGTCATTCTTTGGGAAATCCACCCCTTGGCCCCGTGTCCATTTCCCCTCCCTTTCTTGTACTGCATTTCCAGGTGCTCTCAGCATTCCCTGTGACTGGGGGTGAGGGAACAGGTGAGCGCATTCTGGCCTGAGTGACGTGGGGGTGAGGAGGAATGTGTGTATCTTCGAGGTTGTGCCCACCCTTGCCCTGACCCCCCTTCCTGCCAGCTGGAGTGAGGAGGTGATGGCAAGCTGCTGAGCACGGTGGGGAGGGGACAGCCTGTGGAGGAGGCTAAAGCGACAAAAGAGGCTACGCCTGGCCTCCTCTGCCAGCTCGCAGAGCAAGGTGACGGACCACCACTGACGTTTGCTGGAGACACCAACTTTCACGTTACTGAAGCCAGAGTTACCTGGGTCCCCTTGCTTTCGCACCCAGACTTGTGCCCCAAATGGTACACCTGGCATGTGAAGGGCTCTACGATTCCCACACATACACTCACACACCTGACACCTGGGCCAAGCATAACTGTTTCCTGGCCCCTAGCAATCCATCCAGTGTGTAGTAGGGCTGCACTACTCACCCTATATGGCACCAAGTAAGGGGGCCCCACTCCCCCTCAAGGGTATATTTCATCCACCGTGAACCCAGGCGCGAGCTGCCCGGCTAGGCAAGGAAAGAAACTGTCACTGGATCAGCGCTCTGACTCCTAGTGTTGGCTGTGCTGGACTTGGTGGACAAGACTGGGGCCAGCAGAGGGCGAGGGGCGAGTCAGGTGCCCAGGGGGCAAAATCTAAGGGGACGCCTCCTATTGGTGGGGCTGTGCATGCGCTCAAACCTGAGAGCCACAGCCTCTTTGAATGTCACTCTGAGATTCGGATGGGCTTCTGGGTTTCCCTGGTGGCTCAGCAGTAAAGAATCACCTGCCAATGCAGGAGATCCGGGTTCGAACCCTGGGTTGGGAAAATCCCCTGGAGAAGGGAACTGGCAACTCACTCCAGTATTCTTGCCTGGGAAATCCCATAGACAGAGGAGCCTGGCGGACTACAGTCCATGGGGCTGCAAGACAGTCAGACACGACTGAGCGACGAAAGCACCAAGCCACCGCCTGAGAGTTAGGAGAGGTCCACCAAGCCCCGTGTACTGGATCTACTTCCCAGCCAAGGGACAGCCAACAGCGATTCAGAGCTTGCATTTCCCGATGCCCTAGCTTTGGAAACCTCCACGCCCCCAGATAAGATGAAGCTTCCCCTCAAGCATAGTAAAGATCGTGAGCCTTGTTGCCCTGCAGGACTCGTGGTGGTCAGGATGCAAGTCCTTTCTGAGCCGCAGCCACACTGCCTGTGCCCACCACCCGCCACCATCACACTGGACGCCAAGTCACTTAGTGGAGAGCGGGCGCCACTCCAACAGCTGCAGGGGCCTGTGTTCCTTTAGTCCTCACAGCTACTCCAGGGGAAAACTGAGGCACAAGGCTGTAAGCCATGGGATCAGTGTCCCACAGCTAGGAGGCCCCAGAGCCTATATCTGAATCCCAGCAGCGTGGCTCCAGGGGCCTTACTGGAAACCAAGGATGGGCCAGTTTCCTGTAAAGAGTAAATATTTAAAGGCTTTGCCAGCCCTGTGGTCTCTGCTACAATATTCCTCTGTTTCATTGTAGCTAAAAGCAGCCTTGCCTAAATAAATGCGTGCATGCATGCTAAGTCACTTCAGTTGTGTCTGTCTCTTTCCAACTCCATGGACTGCAGCCTGCCAGGCTTCTCTGTCCAGGAGATTCTCCAGGATACTAAAGTGGGTTGTTGTGCCCTCCTCCAGGGGATCTTCCGGACGCATGGATTGAACCCGAGTCTCTTATGTCTCTTGCATTGGCAGGTGAATTCTTTACCACTAGCACCACAAGATAAATAATAACACGTAATAATGGGCAAATGATTATACAGTGGAAGTGAGAAAGAGATTTAAGGGCCTAGATCTGATGGATAGAGTGCCTGATGAACTATGGAATGAGGTTTGTGCATTGTACAGGAGACAGGGATCAAGACCATCCCCATGGAAAAGAAATGCAAAAAAGCAAAATGGCTGTCTGGAGAAGCCTTACAAATAGCTGTGAAAAGAAGAGAGGCGAAAAGCAAAAGAGAAAAGAAAAGATATAGGCATCTGAATGCAGAGTTCCAAAGAATGGCAAGAAGAGATAAGAAAGCCTTCTTCAGCGATCAATGCAAAGAAATAGAGGAAAACAACAGAATGGGAAAGACTAGAGATCTCTTCAAGAGAATTGGAGATACCAAGGGAACATTTCATGCAAAGATGGGCTCGATAAAGGACAGAAATGGTATGGACCTAACAGAAGCAGAAGATATTAAGAAGAGGTGGCAAGAATACACAGA
>SJYX01023844.1:98051-141450 GCA_006410675.1 Oreotragus oreotragus | reverse complement strand
AGTACGTCAAGGCTGTATATTGTCTCCCTGCTTATTTAACTTATATGCAGAGTACATCATGAGAAACGCTGGAATGGAAGAAACACAAGCTGGAATCAAGATTGCCGGGAGAAATATCAATAACCTCAGATATGCTGATGACACCACCCTTATGGCAGAAAGTGAGGAGGAGCTAAAAAGCCTCTTGATGAAAGTGAAGGAGGAGAGCGAAAAAGTTGGCTTAAAGCTCAACATTCAGAAAATGAAGATCATGGCATCCGGTCCCATCACTTCATGGCAAATAGAAGGGGAAACAGTGGAAACAGTGTCAGACTTTATTTTGGGGGGCTCCAAAATCATTGGAGATGGTGACTGCAGCCATGAAATTAAAAGACACTTACTCCTTGGAAGAAAAGTTATGACCAACCTGGATAGTATATTCAAAAGCAGAGACATTACTTTGCCAACTAAGGTCCGTCTAGTCAAGGCTAAGGTTTTTCCTGTGGTCATGTATGGATGTGAGAGTTGGACTGTGAAGAAAGCTGAGCGCCGAAGAATTGATGCTTTTGAACTGTGGTGTTAGAGAAGACTCTTGAGAGTCCCTTGGACTGCAAGGAGATCCAACCAGTCCATTCTGAAGGAGATCAGCCCTGAGATTTCTTTGGAAGGAATGATGCTAAAGCTGAAACTCCAGTACTTTGGCCATCTCATGCGAAGAGTTGACTCATTGGAAAAGACTCTGATGCTGGGAAGGATTCGGGGCAGGAGGAGAAGGGGACGACAGAGGATGAGATGGCTGGATGGCATCACGGACTTGATGGACATGAGTCTGAGTGAACTCCGGGAGATGGTGATGGACAGGGAGGCCTGGCGTGCTGCGATTCATGGGGTCGCAAAGAGTCGGACACGACTAAATGAGTGAACTGAACTGAACTGAACTGAATAATGGGCATGACTGTGTCCCCAAAACACATGAGTTACAGAAACAGGCTGTGGCTGAATTTGGCCCCAAGGCTGTAGTTTGCTGCCTGACCCAAGTTCTGAACCTCCATGCTGTATTGCCCCCAACAGGCACGTGAAGAAGAAATGTGTCCAGGCTGGGTTAGAGTAGCCTTCGGAGAGATCAGAGAGGGATTTGAGACATCCCTGAGACTATTTAACACTAAGAGCTGGGCCGTAGATCATTCCAGGAAAAGGCCTTGGAGAGAGAGTGTAAGAGGCACAAAAGGCAGGTAGGGAGCTCCCCAACGGAGAGCGGGCAGGAGGCAGAAATGCAGAAGGAAGGGGCCCTGGGACACGCTGTCTTTCACAGGCCGTCCTGCCATGTGGTGGCGCTCCCCAGGCTCCAGGTGCGCCTGGCTGTTTCCAGAAAGGCAAGTTCCACCCATCTTCTGTTTGCCCATCAACCTTGTTGCCCCGGGCTCTGGCTCCCCGTGGGGTATCAGCGCCTCCCAGGCTTTATCAGTGTACTTTCAGAGCATTTGCTGGCACCGGCAGTGGGGTCTGTGGAGGATGGGTGTCACAGAATCCATAGAACTGGGGCTTCCAGGCCAGGAGGCGTCTGGGGACTTCCTGCCCCAGGTTAGGGTGAAGCTGTGAAGGCTTTGAAGTTCATGGCTGGGATGGGTTTTCCACCAGAAAGAGGGAGGTTTTCCCTCCCTCTTTCCCAGGAATCATTCAATAATGTTCAAATGCCGGGAAGAAACAGTATGAGAGAGGAGGAGGCAGAGAGGACCACTGGGCACGGGGACCCCGCCTGGGGTGCAGCCTGGCCCCTCCGTGCGTTTCTATTCGTTTATCTGGAAAGGGAGGCCTGGGACAAGAGCCTTGCTACTCCACGTGCGATCCAGGGCCCAGTAGCATTGGCTTCTCTGGGGAATTGGTGAGAAATACAAAGTTTCAAGCCCCACCTCAGATGCAGGAATCAGAACCTGGATTTTAACAAGACCCCAGGTGGTTTAAACACACATTCAGTGGAAGGAGTGTAAGATCAGAAAGTCTCTGAGGCTTGGCGGTGGGCACTGCTGCTTCTGCCTGTCCAGTATGCAGTCCCCTGAACTCTGGTAAAAGTACCCTGGTTTCCTTTTGGGAAATCCTCCCCCTCCCCACCCCTAATCCAAGCATTCGTGTGGAACTGCATCCGGGGTGGAGGGAGTGCATGACCCTGGCCTGGCCAGTCTGAGCATTAGATCCCGCTGGCCCTTCCTGTTTGAGTGATAGGGCAACAGCAGGTGACAGAATGTGAGTTGGGGGCTGCTTGCTGGTGGCCATTGTGGTTCTGCCAGGACAACATGGAAAAAAAGCAGAGTTGGGTGATGGTGAATGAGCCCTGCTACAGTGTCTGAGCACCTGGATGCAGCCATGTCTGAAGTGGGAATTTCCCACAAGCAAGTGAGAGAGCTGGGCTCAGCGCAGCTCTACTGGCTTGATCTTAATTATAAACACAAGAAAGCACTCCAGGTCACGGAGAAGAGTCCACATGCATGTCTCTCTGTCCCATAGTTTTCCCCTTCCCTCCAAGGAGCTTAGCACAACTACTTGCCTCACCAAGGTATGACAGGTTTGCAGCAGGGCATTAAGGAACTTAATCAGCAAGTCCTTACCAAGTGCTAACTGCATAACAAGGTTCTGGAAACATGAGGATGGGAAAAAAAAAAAATGTAAACCAATGCCCTGGCCTCAAGGAACCCACTCAGCACATATAACGGAAAAATGTGTTTATGAAGCAACATGTGACAAAATTAATGTGGTCCAGAAAGAGCTTCTAAATGCTGAGTGGGTGCTGGAGAGAGAAATAAATAGTCCTTCCATCTGGCCAGCTCTCCTGCCCCAGCCCCAGGAGGTGCCTCTGCCACCACGGAGAGGAGGTGGTGAGCAGCTCCACCCACACGAGGACGCCCACCTGCTGCCACCGAGGAGCCAGCCCCTGGGTGCACCAGTCCGCTCCCTGCCTCCCACCTTCACGTCCTTGCAAAGATGATGCCCGAGGTTCTGGCTGGCTCCCCGCTTTACCCAGAGTGGGCGTTTCTGAGCAGCTGCTCTCTCCTGCCTACTTGCAAGCACCCAGATCTGGTAGTCCCTTGCACTATCAACCATATACTGGAACAGGGTTCAGAAGCCCTAAACATCCTGAAGTGAAAGTGAAGGTGTTAGTCACTGAGTTGGGTCTGACTCTTTGTGACCCCATGGACTGTAGCCCGCCAGGTTCCTCTGTCCATGAACTTCTCCTGGCAAAAATACTGAAGTAGGGAGCTGTTCCCTTCTCTAAGAGATCTGCCTGACCCAGGGATCGAAGCCAGTTCTCCTGCATTGCAGGTGGATTCTTTGCTGTCTGAGCCACCAGGGAAGCCCCTAAATATGCCTAAACACCCACAAACCAGTTTGCCAGCCCAAGGCCAGCTTGTTCTATCCTCAGCCACACTCAGCCCAGTGTCATGCCCAGAGTTTTTGTGTATCACCACCCTTCTTAGTACAGTATTCTAAGGGGTGTGCATTTACACTTATCATTACTTAGGGAAAAAAAAGAGAGAGCAAAGCTGAGAGGTGACCTGGATGGTTGCACCGGTTGCGCATTATATACATGGCTCCCTCTATGGGCAGGAGAGCTCTGAAGATACTGACAGAGACAGCTTTGGGTTGGGGTGGGGAACAAATTGATCTTATTTAATATGGCTTTCCTGGATCTATCTGATCTCTTACAACTAACAGTGCTTCTGCTCTGACAGTCTGTGTCGAGCAAGGTCACGGTAAAGCTGATGCTTTGTGGGTTGTTTCATTTATTGTTCTCATTGCAGGGGTTTTCAAAACTCAGGGGGAAAAGAAAAAACAAAACAAAGGGAAGGGTCCCCCATGCTTCACGTTTTCACTTGTGAGTTTTTCTAGAAGTGCTTAAGCTGCCTGACCCCCAACAGGAAACCGGATACGGCAGCAGAGTGAGAACAGAACCTGCGCTTTAATAATTGCAATGAACTTGCTTTTCGGGCCTTTAAGGAAAGCCCACCCCACAGTAAATTGCTGGAAGGCCAATCCCTTCACTACCAATTTAATGCTAAGAGTCGACGACGTTCATCAAATCTGACAGCATTTTGGTAAACGACGGCTCTGTTGATTAGGCCGCTGTCCACCCAAGTAGTACAAGGCTGAGGAAGCCATAAATCTTAATCCACTGATAGCAGCAGAAAGATCTAAGGCCGAAAAGTGGTGGGGGAAGAAAGGACAGCACCAGCTAGAGCCATTTATCACCACCAGCCCGATCCATTGTGCGGGTGGCCGCTCAGAAGCCCAGCCCAGCATAGCCATCCGGGTCCCTGGTCCCTCCAGCACTGGAGAGTCGGGAAGGCGTTTACAGGCGGAGCGGTCAGCCTCTTGGCCCACGTATGCATGACTCTCTCACCTTCTGGCCTAGGGATCCTGGAGTCTGTGCACCTGCAGCCCCTTCCATCAGGGCAGCTCCACCCAAAAGTACTTCCTAGTTGCTGGGCAAGACCCTAAGGAGGGAACTCTTTTCTACCGGAAGTGGCGTTGGGCTTGGTCAGTGGAAAGGTTACGTGTACCTCAGCAGAGTTTAAGGGGCCGCTCAGAGAAACCAGGGCTGCCCAGGTGGCTCAGTGGTAAAGAATCCACCTGCAGAGCAGGAAACATGGGTCTGATTCCTGGATCGGGACGATTCCCCCGGAGGAGGAAATGGCAACTCACTCCAGTATTCTTGCCTGGGAAATCCCATAGACAGAGGAGCCTGGCAGGCTACTGTCCATGGGATCGCAGAGTCGGACACGACTGAAGCAACTTAGCACACACGCACGCAGGGAAACGGGCAAGGTGACAAGTCGGAGGGTGTAGGGATGTGATGGGAGGCAGCCTGTGCCTGTGGGGTCCACTGTGCGCTGTGGCCACTATGTTCCCTGCTGACCCAGCCTGGGCCAGTGTGAATATAGCGAGGGACTGTGTGGCCCCATCTGTCCATCCTGCTGGGCACAGCGTACAAGAGAAACCTTGGGACTGGGGCAAGGCTGTGGTCCTGCTCCCGACGGGGTAGCTTTTGAGAACTGGCCACCAGGGGCCACTGGAAATTGTGCAGCCCTGATCACCACTCGGCCAGACCTCTGGAGGATGGTACCCAGCCAAAAGGGTGAAAAGAGAGAGACTGCCTTCCTCTGTATCCTCCACACCCCAAAACCTGTCCCCATGTACTTTCCACCGTGGAGAAACTTTCTACTTAACTCCACTTCTTGGGGCCAAAGGAGGCCAATCCATTCCCTCCCGCTCCTGACAATAGTAGAGCAGTTGGCAAATTGGGTCTGTTTACTGTCCTGCCTACAGCCTCCTCAACAAGAAGGTGGGGACCAAGTCCCTGTGCGGGGGACATCTCTAGGGCCGGCAGGCTGTGAATCATCTGACCTGGCTCCCACCTTCAGTCCCAGCCGACTGAGGCCTGAGTAGGTGTCTCATCAGGCTGAAGCAAGCCAGCCCGTGACCTGAGGAACAAAAATGAAATTAGAGGGCTTCCCTGGTGGCTCAGGGGTAAAGAATTTGCCTGGCAATGCAGGAGACATGGGATCGATCCTTGGTCCCAGATGATCTCACATGCGCGGAGCAACTCGGCTCCTGCACCACCGCTATTGGGCCTGTGCTCGAGGACCCCGGGGGGCTGCAACTACGGAGGCCCGTGTGCCCTCGAGCCCAGGCTCCACAACAAGAGGAGCCACTACGGTGAGAAGCCTGCGCATCACAACTAGAGAGTAGCCGCCCCCTCACTGCGACTAGAGAAAAGCCTACACAGCAACAAAAACAACACCGGCAAAAATAAAAATAAATAAATAAAATTATTTCAAAAAATAGTAATTTTTTAAAAAAAGAATGGAAAGATTCAGATGATCTCTCTCTTGGAAAATTTCAACAAATGAATATGGAGGGAAGGAAAAACTGTGACCCAGAGAAGGCAGCAGTGAGAAGATGAAGCTACGGGGAGGGAACAGCTGCGAGAGTCGGGGCCGGGGAAGGCTGGGGGAGAGAAAAGGCCCATTAGGCTTATAGGGAGCCCTGCTTCAAATCCCCTTCTCCACCCCCAAGCCTGGTCCTTTAGGGCAACCTCCAGGGATGTTTCCCAAACAGGAGCCCAACACCTAATTCTCCTGCTGAAAACCCTCCAGGAGAGTCCTCGCGTTTAAAATGAAATCCATATTCCTTCCTGGGGTCTTCTAGGCCCTCTGACCTATGAGAGTATCTGACCCCAACACTCACTCACTCCACCACCGTGAGCACCAGGAGAGCGGGCCTGACCTGCCTCACTCAGGCTCTGACTCCAGAACCCAAAAGTATCCAGGTCCCCAAAGGAATGCAGGACTGAATGAGCGTAAGAACAAGCGGGAGGGAAAAGCTGCTCTCGGCATCTCCCCCTTGGCTGATGATGACAGTCAGCGCCGATCACTGCCAGCTTCCTCTGTGCTGGGCACCCCTGGGCGAGCTCAGTCATTCAATCCTCATTAACTACCCGATGGGGAGGGTGCCATTACCAGCCGTGCTTACAGAGGAGAAGACAGGCACAGAGAGGGTAAGCCACTTCTCTGGGACCGTTCAGCTAGCAGGTGGTGCAGCTGAGGCTTGGAACCCAGGCTGCCGGTCCCTGAGTCTGTGCTCTTAACCCTTTGGACTTGCCTGTCACCTGCCGCCGGGTGTTCTTACCTGAAGAGGTGGACCGCTGATGGCTGCCTTATGGGCAGGCATTTTCCCGGGGAATTAGGAATCAAGCGTTTAAAAAAAAGATACATAACATTTTTTGAATTAAAGTGTTACCAAGTGACTAAGTCTCTTATAAATTGTGTGAGTCCCAAAACCGTTATCTGGGGGGCAAGTTGAGCCCACAGGCTTCAAGTGGTTAATTTTCAGAGTCTACTAGATTGGCCTTCCAGATGCTGGAGAACAGCTGTGGCATCTTCCTCCCAGGATGAGCTATGCCCATGTCTTCATAGTCAGATCTTCCAGGGCAGGCACTGAGCCTGATTTGGGCGTTTGGGACATACTTGCAGACTGCCTGGCCCATGGTAATACATGTTCATTAACTTAATGGATGACTTCCTTCATGACTGGCTCCCAGTCCAATCGCCACTTCTGAAGACCCCTGTATTTGTCTCCATCTCTGAGGGGTGGTCCCCAAAGGACTGTGTATGGGTGGAGCAGAGTTGATGGGATGGTGCCCTCCAGCACCCGTTTCACCCTCTTCTGAGGGTGCCTCTTGGCTCACTAGAGGCCCGAAAGCCAGACACTGCGTTTCCCAGCCTCCCTCCTAGCCAAGGTCTGGATGTGACATGGGTGCAGCTGATCCGATGGCCTCGTGGAAGGCAGGCAGAGCACAGGTGAAGTGGAGACGAAGGGGACACACACCAGCTGCTTCTGCGCCAAGCACACGGTAGAGGCCAGGAGTGTTTTCATTCATGTCCCACCCCGGCTGGGTGAGCTGTGGGCAAGGTCTTTCTTCCACGTGTCTCACTAGCAGACACAGGGTCGCTCGGAGGCCAACGGCTGTGGCACTGGCTTCCTGACTCCTCGATCACAGTTCAGGTAGCACGCTCTTTTACTTACGTATTTATTTTTGGCTGTGCTGGGTCTTTGTTGCTGCGCATGGACTTTCTCTCGTTGTGGCGCGCGGAGGCTACTCTCTCAGATGCGGTGTGTGTGGGCGTCTCGTGGCGCTGGCTCCCCTTGCTGCAGAGCAGGGGCTGCAGAGCACGTGGGCTTCAGCAGTCATGGTTCCCCCGCTCTCACAGCACAGGCTCAGTGGCTGTGGCACCTGGGCATCGTTGCTCTGCAGCATGTGAGGTCTTCCGGGACCAGGAATAGAACCTCTGTCCCCTGCGCTGGCGGGCTGATCCTTGTCCACTGTACCGCTAGGGAGGTCCCGGGTGGCACATTCTTGAGGATGATCCCCATCTTCCCTCCTGTGTCCTAGGGAACAGCTTTCCTGGCCGGCCCGTTCAAGGATACTGGGTACACCGCTCCTGGAGGCCCGGCTCAGCCTCATCCTCTTACCAGCCCAAGGATTTTCTAAGCATTCCCCCCCATTCCCAGCCTTCCATTCATTTATGATTCAAATAGCCTGGGGGTCTCCACTGTTAGGCACTGACTGACCCCTGACGGACTGGGTACAGCAGGACAATTACAGCCTTTGTGGCATCAGGAAGCCAGGGAATTAGCCATGATTAGGCCCTGTGAAGTGTGGGACCACAGGGAGAGACCAGGGAGGGATGCTAATTAATCTGAGGCCAAGTCTTTAAATTGCACAGACTCCGGGGCCAGCCATTAAGTCACCGTCTAAGACGCAAATAACGGCTCCTGATAATAGAAGGCACTCAAGACAGCTTGGAGAACTGTCTGAAGTGAGAAGTGGAGAAAGGCCTCATTAATGGGAAATTAATATTCATTGCTGGGGACAAAAGGAAGCCTCCGGGCTGTGTGACCCGAGGGCCTTGCTCATCAACAGCGGGATGAGGCTTGGGAGTTAGGCTGGCAGGAACACCCCTGCCCGTTGCATCTTAGATGTACAAGAGTACCTGCAGAGAAGTAGAACCACTGGGTTTGGAGTCAGAGGCAAGGAAATGGCAACTCACTCCAGTATTCTTGCCTGGGAAATCCCATAGACAGAGGAGCCTGGCAGGCTACTGTCCATGGGATCGCAGAGTCGGACACGACTGAAGCAACTTAGCACACACGCACGCAGGGAAACGGGCAAGGTGACAAGTCGGAGGGTGTAGGGATGTGATGGGAGGCAGCCTGTGCCTGTGGGGTCCACTGTGCGCTGTGGCCACTATGTTCCCTGCTGACCCAGCCTGGGCCAGTGTGAATATAGCGAGGGACTGTGTGGCCCCATCTGTCCATCCTGCTGGGCACAGCGTACAAGAGAAACCTTGGGACTGGGGCAAGGCTGTGGTCCTGCTCCCGACGGGGTAGCTTTTGAGAACTGGCCACCAGGGGCCACTGGAAATTGTGCAGCCCTGATCACCACTCGGCCAGACCTCTGGAGGATGGTACCCAGCCAAAAGGGTGAAAAGAGAGAGACTGCCTTCCTCTGTATCCTCCACACCCCAAAACCTGTCCCCATGTACTTTCCACCGTGGAGAAACTTTCTACTTAACTCCACTTCTTGGGGCCAAAGGAGGCCAATCCATTCCCTCCCGCTCCTGACAATAGTAGAGCAGTTGGCAAATTGGGTCTGTTTACTGTCCTGCCTACAGCCTCCTCAACAAGAAGGTGGGGACCAAGTCCCTGTGCGGGGGACATCTCTAGGGCCGGCAGGCTGTGAATCATCTGACCTGGCTCCCACCTTCAGTCCCAGCCGACTGAGGCCTGAGTAGGTGTCTCATCAGGCTGAAGCAAGCCAGCCCGTGACCCGAGGAACAAAAATGAAATTAGAGGGCTTCCCTGGTGGCTCAGGGGTAAAGAATTTGCCTGGCAATGCAGGAGACATGGGATCGATCCTTGGTCCCAGATGATCTCACATGCGCGGAGCAACTCGGCTCCTGCACCACCGCTATTGGGCCTGTGCTCGAGGACCCCGGGGGGCTGCAACTACGGAGGCCCGTGTGCCCTCGAGCCCAGGCTCCACAACAAGAGGAGCCACTACGGTGAGAAGCCTGCGCATCACAACTAGAGAGTAGCCGCCCCCTCACTGCGACTAGAGAAAAGCCTACACAGCAACAAAAACAACACCGGCAAAAATAAAAATAAATAAATAAAATTATTTCAAAAAATAGTAATTTTTTAAAAAAAGAATGGAAAGATTCAGATGATCTCTCTCTTGGAAAATTTCAACAAATGAATATGGAGGGAAGGAAAAACTGTGACCCAGAGAAGGCAGCAGTGAGAAGATGAAGCTACGGGGAGGGAACAGCTGCGAGAGTCGGGGCCGGGGAAGGCTGGGGGAGAGAAAAGGCCCATTAGGCTTATAGGGAGCCCTGCTTCAAATCCCCTTCTCCACCCCCAAGCCTGGTCCTTTAGGGCAACCTCCAGGGATGTTTCCCAAACAGGAGCCCAACACCTAATTCTCCTGCTGAAAACCCTCCAGGAGAGTCCTCGCGTTTAAAATGAAATCCATATTCCTTCCTGGGGTCTTCTAGGCCCTCTGACCTATGAGAGTATCTGACCCCAACACTCACTCACTCCACCACCGTGAGCACCAGGAGAGCGGGCCTGACCTGCCTCACTCAGGCTCTGACTCCAGAACCCAAAAGTATCCAGGTCCCCAAAGGAATGCAGGACTGAATGAGCGTAAGAACAAGCGGGAGGGAAAAGCTGCTCTCGGCATCTCCCCCTTGGCTGATGATGACAGTCAGCGCCGATCACTGCCAGCTTCCTCTGTGCTGGGCACCCCTGGGCGAGCTCAGTCATTCAATCCTCATTAACTACCCGATGGGGAGGGTGCCATTACCAGCCGTGCTTACAGAGGAGAAGACAGGCACAGAGAGGGTAAGCCACTTCTCTGGGACCGTTCAGCTAGCAGGTGGTGCAGCTGAGGCTTGGAACCCAGGCTGCCGGTCCCTGAGTCTGTGCTCTTAACCCTTTGGACTTGCCTGTCACCTGCCGCCGGGTGTTCTTACCTGAAGAGGTGGACCGCTGATGGCTGCCTTATGGGCAGGCATTTTCCCGGGGAATTAGGAATCAAGCGTTTAAAAAAAAGATACATAACATTTTTTGAATTAAAGTGTTACCAAGTGACTAAGTCTCTTATAAATTGTGTGAGTCCCAAAACCGTTATCTGGGGGGCAAGTTGAGCCCACAGGCTTCAAGTGGTTAATTTTCAGAGTCTACTAGATTGGCCTTCCAGATGCTGGAGAACAGCTGTGGCATCTTCCTCCCAGGATGAGCTATGCCCATGTCTTCATAGTCAGATCTTCCAGGGCAGGCACTGAGCCTGATTTGGGCGTTTGGGACATACTTGCAGACTGCCTGGCCCATGGTAATACATGTTCATTAACTTAATGGATGACTTCCTTCATGACTGGCTCCCAGTCCAATCGCCACTTCTGAAGACCCCTGTATTTGTCTCCATCTCTGAGGGGTGGTCCCCAAAGGACTGTGTATGGGTGGAGCAGAGTTGATGGGATGGTGCCCTCCAGCACCCGTTTCACCCTCTTCTGAGGGTGCCTCTTGGCTCACTAGAGGCCCGAAAGCCAGACACTGCGTTTCCCAGCCTCCCTCCTAGCCAAGGTCTGTATGTGACATGGGTGCAGCTGATCCGATGGCCTCGTGGAAGGCAGGCAGAGCACAGGTGAAGTGGAGACGAAGGGGACACACACCAGCTGCTTCTGCGCCAAGCACACGGTAGAGGCCAGGAGTGTTTTCATTCATGTCCCACCCCGGCTGGGTGAGCTGTGGGCAAGGTCTTTCTTCCACGTGTCTCACTAGCAGACACAGGGTCGCTCGGAGGCCAACGGCTGTGGCACTGGCTTCCTGACTCCTCGATCACAGTTCAGGTAGCACGCTCTTTTACTTACGTATTTATTTTTGGCTGTGCTGGGTCTTTGTTGCTGCGCATGGACTTTCTCTCGTTGTGGCGCGCGGAGGCTACTCTCTCAGATGCGGTGTGTGTGGGCGTCTCGTGGCGCTGGCTCCCCTTGCTGCAGAGCAGGGGCTGCAGAGCACGTGGGCTTCAGCAGTCATGGTTCCCCCGCTCTCACAGCACAGGCTCAGTGGCTGTGGCACCTGGGCATCGTTGCTCTGCAGCATGTGAGGTCTTCCGGGACCAGGAATAGAACCTCTGTCCCCTGCGCTGGCGGGCTGATCCTTGTCCACTGTACCGCTAGGGAGGTCCCGGGTGGCACATTCTTGAGGATGATCCCCATCTTCCCTCCTGTGTCCTAGGGAACAGCTTTCCTGGCCGGCCCGTTCAAGGATACTGGGTACACCGCTCCTGGAGGCCCGGCTCAGCCTCATCCTCTTACCAGCCCAAGGATTTTCTAAGCATTTCCCCCCCATTCCCAGCCTTCCATTCATTTATGATTCAAATAGCCTGGGGGTCTCCACTGTTAGGCACTGACTGACCCCTGACGGACTGGGTACAGCAGGACAATTACAGCCTTTGTGGCATCAGGAAGCCAGGGAATTAGCCATGATTAGGCCCTGTGAAGTGTGGGACCACAGGGAGAGACCAGGGAGGGATGCTAATTAATCTGAGGCCAAGTCTTTAAATTGCACAGACTCCGGGGCCAGCCATTAAGTCACCGTCTAAGACGCAAATAACGGCTCCTGATAATAGAAGGCACTCAAGACAGCTTGGAGAACTGTCTGAAGTGAGAAGTGGAGAAAGGCCTCATTAATGGGAAATTAATATTCATTGCTGGGGACAAAAGGAAGCCTCCGGGCTGTGTGACCCGAGGGCCTTGCTCATCAACAGCGAGATGAGGCTTGGGAGTTAGGCTGGCAGGAACACCCCTGCCCGTTGCATCTTAGATGTACAAGAGTACCTGCAGAGAAGTAGAACCACTGGGTTTGGAGTCAGAGGCCGAGGGTCCAAATCTCAGCCGCTGTCCTCCGTCAGTATCTGTGGGAGCAGGTCACCTTGTTACCTCTCCGGGCCTCGATTTCTTCAGTGGCACAATGAGGACACTCACATTCCTCTGGGGTTAGCAAAGATGGGCCAATAAAAAGTATCTACTGTCCACATTCACTTGTTTGTGTGCGCATGCTCAGTCGTGTTCGAAGCTTCGCGACCCCAAGGACTTCCGCCCACCAGGCTCCTCTGTCCCCGGGACTTCCCAGGCGAGAAGACTGGAGCGGTTGCCATTTCTTTCTCCAGGGGATCTTCCCAACCCAGGGATCTAACTCGTGGCTCCTGCACTTCAGGCAGATTCTTCACTGCTGAGACATCAGCCCTAGTATTTACCATAGATCCGAACACATGCTATATGTGGAGCCCTGGGTTATAGTTCATGGGGTCGCAAAGAGTCGGACACGGCTGAGCGATTAAGCACAGCAGGGTGCATACCACGGTGAGAAGCAGGACAGCACTGAAACATGTATATTACCATATGTAAAATAGGTGGCCAGTGCAAGTACGATGCATGGAGCAGGACACTCAAAGCTGGTGCTCTGGGACAACCCAGAGGGACGGGGTGGGGAGGGGGGTTCAGGATGGGGGGACACATGTGCACCCATGGCTGATTCATGTCGATGCACGACAAAAACCACCACAATATTGTAAAGTAATTAGTCTCCAATTAAAATAAATTAATTTTTTAAAAAAATCTCTGGAACTGATCAAGCCCCATAGCAATCAACTGTTGCCATGAGCCCCCAGATCTAAACCAGCCAGTTCCCTGACCCCATATTAGGTAAAATACCCATCCTATTACCCACCCTATAGCATGCTAACCAGTCACCTAAGGCCACCACTCCAGTAGGAACTTTCTCTGCCTTGAGGCTATAAAAATTGCCTACTAGCCTATGAAAGAGTTTGGCTCTGCCTTGAGCCAGCTTGCTGTTCTAACAGCGTCTCCCTCTCCAGTAAATTTTATTCTCCTCTCATTCTGCCTCATGTCTGGAAATTATTTTCCAACTCGCATACGGACCATGATAGTATATATACATATATGTGTGTGTGTGTGTATACATATATATATGTATGTATATACTGTGTGTGTGTGTATACATATATATATATGTATGTTGCTTAAGCCTCATCTCAGATCACATGAGCCAGAATCTCTGAGGGTGGGGCCTGAGCATCCCAGGTGATTCAAATGCACAGTGGGGGTCCCCCTAGTCCCAGATAAGGCTGAGTAACCACAAGGGAAGGTGTAAGGGCTATAGGAGCAAGAACGCCGAGCTTGGAGCAACAGATTTGGATCTGAATCTTAATTCCACCCTTTCTTAGTGATTGACCTTGGAGAGCTCACTTAACATTTCTCAGCTTTTGTGCCCTCAGCATCCTTAAAATAGGAAGGACATGGGACTTCCCTGGTGGTCCAGTGGTTAAGACTCTGTGCTTCCAATGCAAGGGGCACGGGGGTGTTTGCAGAACTAAAGGTTCCACGTGCCACATGGCATGGCCAAAAAAAAGGAGGAAGGACTTTGGAATATATCCTGCAGGTCTGCTGTGAGGGCAAAGGAGAGGAGTCATGTGGCATCTTAGCCCACGCCTGATACCGGCAGGTGCTCACAAAAGCAAGCTGCTGGACCAGCAGCACTGGTAGCAACCTGACGTGGCATCTCAGGTCTGTGGGTCGGGGGTGTTGTCTTATACACCCACTGTTCCCCTGGCATCTGAGACCATGCCTGGCATATCACAGGTGCTTAATAGAAAGCAGCTGTAAGAATGCATTGTTACGACGGGACTGTGAGTCTGACCTGTGATGCTGTGAGTCTGACCTGGGGTGGCCCCATCCAGAAGGGGGGATCGTGTCACAGAGAGGGCTGGCGGGTCCCCAGGGCTCCTCTGAGTGCCACAGGCAGAGAGGGCACCACGGCAGTGCCCAGCTGGACCCACCCCCTGCCCCTGGGGATGCTGAACACTCTACGTTTCTGCTGTCACAAGAAGCCTGCTCCTTATTCCAAAGTGTGAGCTGGGGCCACCATCCTGACTCTGCCCAGGGTTTCCAGACCTGATGCCATCCTCGGCGCTGGACTCTGCTGGGAGCTGTCCGTGTACTGCGTCTCAAAGCCTCTTCAGCTTCTCGAAACCGCGTTCTTCGTCCACAATCTGCACAGAGATGAGGGGAAGAGAACTGGTGAACCCCCAAAGATGAGCCCACGCTGATGGTGGTTTCGTAACTTACAGCCGCAGTCCCCATGGGGGTGCCCAGGGCTGTATCCGCGAAGCTCTTCACTTTTATAGCACTCTTTCTAGCCACAAAGCATCAGAAAACAAGCTAAATGGGGACTTCCCTGGTGATTTAACAGTTAAGAGTCCATGATTCCAACGCAGAGGGCATGGGTTTGATCCCTGGTTGGGTAACTAAGATCCCACATGCTGAGCAGTGGGGCCAAAAAAAGAGAGAGAGAGAGAGAAAGAAAACAAGCTAAATGCCCAACAACAGGGATGGGGAGTTAGACACAGCCCCTCGTGCTACGAAACAGCATGTATAACAGTGGGCAGCCGAACTGGGCAGGCTGCATACAAAAGGAGCATCTCTAAGATACAGAAGGAGGTCAGGACAGCACGCACAACATGCCAGCCAAAGGACAGGCGAGGGGAGAGAACTGTTGAAAGACTGAACCTACTCCTGGGGACCCGAATTCAGAAACTCCCATTATCTGCCCTTGCCTGAACCCTAGCAAGGCCTGCTTTTCCTAACCAGCAGGGCAGCGAAAGTCTCCCCTATGAAAGCTAGGAGAGTTCATCCCATTTCCCTCTTTGCCCTGGGGGCTAGGAAACTCATGCTAAACTCCAAGTTGAAATGCAGTGGCTGTCCTTGGGTAAGGTTTGAAGACACCACTTTCTTCTTTTATCCCCTTGTTGTATTCATTGTTATTGCCTGTTAATGGCTTGGGGTCTTACATACCTATGAGCCAATGAGTTGGAACACAAATCAAGAATAGTGTGCTACAGGGAACTCTGCTCAATGTTATGTGGCAGCCTGGATGGGAGGGGAGTTTAGGGGAGAATGGATACACGGATATGTATGGCTGAGTTCCTTTTGCTGTCTACCTGAGCGTATCACAACATTGTGAATCAGCTATACTCCAATATAAAATAAAAAGTTTTTAAAAAGATTATTGTGTGCTGGACACTTTAGACTTCTTATCATTCAGTCCTTCTGGGAAATCTGCAAGGTAGACATAATCACTCCCATTTTACTGAGGATCAGAAAGGACCCAATTGTCAGAGGTCTCAAAGCTAAAAAGGGGCAGAATAGGGTTTGAACCCAACCCAGCCTTGTTCCAAATCCTCTTCTCGTAAGTCAATAGCACACTGGCCTCTCAGACAAAATGACAAGTCTTGAAAGGCACTCTGGGACTCATTCGTCCCATGTTAAAGATCTTATTAGAGATGCCCCAATAATAACCCGTCTTTCTTGAAGGACGGTAAGTCACCTATAATAAAGCTTCCCTTCCAGACCATAATCTGCTCAGTTCTCCTTCTTCCTCGGGGGATTTGTTCTCATCTTTTGTTTTCGTTTAGAAAAACAAAGGTGTGGTGAGACCAAATGGCTTCCCCAAAGCAACACAGCCAAACTGTGTCTGACGCCTGTGTCACACGCGTGCGTGCTCAAGTACTCAGTCATGTCCGACTCTTTCCAACGCCATGGACTGTAGCCCACTAGCCTCCTCTGTCCATGGGATTTCGCCATTTCCTACTCCAGGGGCTCTTCCCTACCCAGGGGTCAAACCTGTGTCTTCTGCATTGGCAGGCACTTTGCCACCAGGGAAGCCCCAGTCTGACTCCTGTGTGCTGCCATTTCATTCATTTGTGCTAAGTCGCTTCAGTCATGTCTGACTCTCTATGATCTCATTATGGACTGTGGCCCGCCAGCCTCCTCTGTCCATGGGATTCGCCAACCACCACCAAATCATTTTGGGGGCCTATATGGGGCCAACCACTGGATCGGGTGTCTTCTATTCCACTTCCAGATTTTATTTCATGTGTCCTTTTATTATAGGATACATGAAATCCGATTAAAGTCTGTAGAGTACGGATTAACTGAATTCAGACCTGAACAGTGGAACCAATTATCAGAGGGGTTAGGTACTGAAGTTAAGACACAGTGAGTGAAAATCAGGTCTCACCAAAGTTATCCTAGACCTTTCCTTAAACAACTGGTACATGAGATCCAGGAAATGTGAAAGCCAGGAATTGACTTCTCTGGTCTCCTTTGCCCTGCAGGAATGGACGCCAAGACTAGTTTAAAAGAAGTTTTAAAAAAAAGAATCTCTCTCTCTCTGTCTCTCATTTTCATGCTGTCTCTTTGTGGCCAAGCAGACAGAGTTAACTTGCAGGGGCTCACTGGTTTCTGTGCGTGGGATGTGGCGCCATCGTCCCTCATCTGTCAGCAGAGCTGGTGCTGACCTGGCAGTCCTGTGCTCACCATGAGTCCCCTCGGTGTGGGAGGCGCTTCCGGAAGAGTCGGAGTGGACGGCTTTCCGAGGGGACGCCTTCAGCTCGGAGTTGGCCCCGTTGACGTACACCGAGAAGCCCCGCTCCAGGTGCTCCAGCCTTAACTGCGCGGGGTCCTTGGCTCTCAGGTGCCTTAATATCCTGGAAGAGAGAAGGTCGCCAGCGCCGCATCCGAGGAGCCTGAGCCACGGCCCACCCTCATGCGGGGAGGGACCCGCCGCTCTGACAGGCAAGCGTTTCTGATCAGAGGCCGGGCGGCGGGCGCCCAGCTGTTCATCTCTAAACAGCCCTAAGAGGCCCACTACACACATGGAGGAGCAGGGAGGGGGAGGCTCCGCGGGCCCTGCTTTCGTTCTGAGGCTCAAAGATACATCAGCCAAAACCTGGATTCCCTCCTTGCCCCATTGTGGCACAGGGACAAAAGCAGGTGTGTGCAGCCTGCTACACACGGCCTGGATTTCCTGGGGTGATCCCAATTTCGTGCACCTCCCCTTGGTGTGGACAGCAGCACTTTGTTCCACGTGGAACAAAATGTGGTCTAAGCCTCTGTGAGAGAGATTTCACGAAACACATCCTCACGTTAGAAAGCAGCTGCCATCACGCCAGGTGGACTGATTTTTGGCTTCAGGAAATAAATGTGTTCTCCAACACCCCTGATATCCCAAATGTCATCATTTTACATTCAGATACAGTTTAAAAATATACCAGTGCAGGCTCTGTTCAAGATTAATGATGTGATGATCAAACCCTTTGCCTGCAAGGGGCTTGGCGTGAGCGTGGACAGGTTCCTTGTTTAGCTTTCTCCAGAATCCAACCTCACACTCTGGCTTTGTCCTTTCCCCACTCCTGATGGTCCCTGCCATAGACAGTGCCCAATGTCCATTTCGGAATTGCTCCCATCTGACGTCAAACCCTTCGGACCCTTTACAAATGCCTGCACACACTCCTACACCAGCTAGATTTCTTTTCACAGAAGGAGAAATGCAAACAACCATAGTGGCAAAAAATAAAAATTAAAAAGTGGATCCTCTTCAGTGATTAAATAAGTTCCTACCAAAGTAGCAAAATGTAAATGTCTAAAAGCAATAGTGGGATTTCCCTGACAGTCCACTGGATAAGAATCTGACTTCCAATGCAGGGAACACAGGTTTGATCCCTGGTCTAAGATCTCACGTGCCACGGGACAGCTAAGCCCACTGGCCACAAGGCCTGAGCCCGTGCTCTGCAGTCTGCATACTACAGCGGGAGAAGCCCGTCTGTTGCAACTATGCCCCGACACAGCCCAATAAAGAGGATTTTTAAATATAACAGTAACGGTAAAGCCATAAAAGGTAAAAGCCAAACTCCATTCTAAATGCTCTGTGCGCAGTGGGTGCGTAGTGACTTCAGTCATGTCTGACTCTTTGAGACCCTGTGGACTGCTGTCTGCCAGGTGCCTCTGCCCATGGGATCCTCCAGGCATAAACACTGGAGTGGGTTGCTGTGCCCTTCTCCAAGGGATCTTCCTGACCCAGGGATGGAACGAACCGGAATCTCTTACATCGCCTGCATTGGCAGGTGGGTTCTTTACCCCTAGCGCCACCTGGGAAGCCCCTCTAAATTAGAGCCAACTCCCATTGTTTGAGATAGGTCCCATAAAGTTAAGGCAAACACTGAATTCGGGAATACTGAACCACTGTTTCTAGGGCAAAATACAGGATTTGGTTCCTGTGAGCCTCTGGTCACAACGTGTTCATCGGCCGATCAAAATAAAACCTTGCTTTATGTGTGTTTCCGTTTAAAGGTATCCTATTTAATATATTGGGCTTCTCTTGTGGCTCAGCTGGTAAAGAAACTGCCTGCAATGCAGGAGACCTGGGTTCAATCCCTGGGCTGGAAGGATCCCCTAGAGGAGGGAAAGGCTACCCACTCCAGTATTTAATATATATTGATACTTAATACAGTAACACTGAACTCATGCAGGCATCACTCCAACTCATGACTGAATGAAGCTTAACTAACACGTCTATTTTCTCCACAAGGGACATCATAGCCTTCTTGGGCTTAGGAATGTGGGACGGCACTTCAACCTTACGCCAGGGACCAGCTTAAACAGGGAATTCACCACTGAAAAACACAAAAATGTAAAAAACAGGACATTAAGTAAAACACAAAAAGGACATTTTACTGTATATGGATGGACCTGAGTCTGAGTGAACTCCGGGAGATGGTGACGGACAGGGAGGCCTGGCGTGCTGCGATTCTTGGGGTCGCAAAGAGTCGGACACAACTGAGCGACTGAACTGAACTGAACTGGCAAGGGCTTCCCAGGTGGCACAGTGATAATTCACCTGCCAACACAGGAGATGCGGGAGATGCGGGTTTGATCCCTGGGTCAGGAAGATCCCCTGGAGGAAGAAATGGCAACCCATTCCAGTATTCTTGCCTGGGAAATCCCATGGACAGAGGAGTCTGGTGGGCTACAGTCCATGGGGTCACAAAGAGTCGGACATGACTGAGCAAGCACACACAGTGTAAGATTTTGAAAAAGCCCTGTAAGTACGGATTCGGGGCTTACAAACATATTGTAGTGGGTGGATAAATCTGCAAAGATGGAATAAGGATTGACTGTATTAAGACTTTAATCTTTACAACAACCCTATGCGGTCATTAATTTTCTTAACCTCATTTAATAGATAAGGAAACTGGAGCACAGAGAGGTTAAGTAACTTGCCCGAGGTCACAGAGCTAGTATGGCAGCGAGGCTAGGATGCAAATCGAAGCAGGGTGGCTCCAGAATGTTCGCCACAACAAAGACAGCTTCAAGAGCTAGCAAGCTGAAACTGACAAGCTTAGACATGGCTAGGAACAGAACATGTTATGCACTTGGTTTTCACTCAGTCAGCAAATAGTTTCTGATCAGGAACAATGGTCGGCATCCTGTCCTAACAAAACCACGAGAGCAACCGGAATGTCCCACGCTAGGGTAGTGGAAACGGAGATCTCTTGTAGCTATTATAATTATGAAGATTCTGCCGAAACATGGGGGGGTGTTTGTGATCTGTTCAGAGAGGGGTGGAGGAGGCAGGATAAAAACAGTACCTAGGCGATACGCGCAAAGTTGGAAAAAAGTGTGTTTGTGGGACCCAGAGCAGAAGGTGATAGATGTGAAAATTAAATCAGCTGTTGAGGGAGGGTGGCGGCATTGTGGGTGATTTCTTTGTTTGCTTTTTTAAATGTTTCTTTGGCGGTTGACACATCCATCTTTTCGGCAATCGTGGCAGGAACATTCATTACACACTGCTTATCTCTTGCCAGCCTCTGAAGCCTGGGAGATGCCTGATTGTTGGGCAACAGGATAAAACAGAAGGAAAACACAAGTAACTAAGAGACAGTTTCCAAACACGGCAGGAGCTGCACTCTCTGGTGCAAACAATCAAAGGACGCAGTGGATACCAGTGGTCCCCGGGGAGGGAGAGCAGGGGACCCAGGCCCTGTGAGACCCTGAGATGGTCGGCAGGTGGAAAAATCTGACCACCTGGCCAGGCAGCGCCTGCCTCAACTTCCTTCCAGAGACCACCTTTTCTCCTGATGCTTCCTGAATGGTCGCTGTGGCATCCTGCTACCCAAGCTCTGTGGCAGGTGCTCCACGTGGGTCTCTCTTTAAGCAGATTGATTTATGAAAATGTGGATTTATGAAACTGATAAACGAGGAGATAATTAGTCAGACTGTGAAAGGACTCACTAGAGGAACTCCTCTACTGCAGCGGAGCGCGTCAGGAATACCCACGTGGCATCAAAGAAAAGTGGGTGTTTTTTTTAATGGATAGCCTATTTTGCATAAAAAACTGCCCCTGGTGTTGGGGATTCAGGAAAATCCGATTCAGTCCCCTGCCCTGGTGGAAATGGAGCCCCCAGGCACTTGCTGCCCTATTGCACTCTGTTCTCTTCCAGCAGGGGTCCCCAGCCTCTGGGACCTAACGCCTGACGATCTGAGGATAGAGCTGATGGAATGGTAATAGAAATAAAGAGCACAATATGGGTAATGTGTTTGAGTCACCTGAGACCACCCCCCTTACCCGGCCACGGAAAAATCGTCTTCCACGGAACCAGTCCCTGGTGCCAAAATGGGTCGCGGACCACTGCCTGATAGACTCTGCAGGTTTCGTATTACGAGTCTCCCTGCCTCACACTGCAGTGTAGTATCTGTGTGCCTCTTTATTCTCCCTTCATGCCCCACCACCCCGGCTGTGGGGTCTGTGCTGAGGGCAAAGAAAGGTGAGGAATCCTCAGAACCTATTTCTGGAATTCAAGGTCTAGCAGGAGAGAGGAGGCCTGGGCGTGCATTCTAATACAGCCCCCGGGCATCTAACCACGGCGCAGGCATCCTTTCTGCTCATCTCGTGATGACCTCCGGGGGCACTTGTACAGAGAGCTCTTTTGTACAGAAGACAAGTGCAAACACTGAGTTAGTGCACAGGGGAGGCACGAGGGACTGTGACCGGGGACGACACGGGTGGTCGGGGCACGAGCAGGGGCTCAGGTGAGGAGAGGGCTTAGCTGAGCTCCAAGGGCAGGGGGCGCGTTGCTCACAGGTCTGCTCGTGACCAGGCTTACGACTGTCATGGTCTATAGGCGCCTTGGCTGCTGTGTGACTGTGGGCTGGCCACATGCGTCCTTTGGACCTCAGGAAACCCAGGGTCAACCGAGGGGCTCTCTAAGCGTCAGGCATGCAAGGATTATCTGGATGTTTTTTTTATTTTGGCTGTGCCAGGTCTTAGTTGTGACATGTGGAATCTAGTTCCCGAGCCAGGGGTCGAACCCAGGCCCCCTGCATTGGGAGTGCGGAGTCCCAGCCACTGGAACACCCAGAGAAGTCCCTCAGCTCACTTTCAAGAAGACATATTTATCACCAACAAGATGACGATGATGATGGAGAATGCATACTTGGATGGGTGGGCTTACTGCAGACCCTCACCTTGTCCTGCTCAACCCCTCACTGGCCCAGGAATTAAGATCCTGGCATTGGCCTGTTTTATAGATGTACTTGTCCAAGGTCAGAGAGTCGAGGAAGCGGCTAGGATTTAAATTCTGGTCCATGAGGCTCCAGAGCTCATCTCCCTGCCACGTCATCCTGCCGTTTCCTGTCTCCTCACCAGGCGTCACGCCACAGAGCTCCACACAAGGAGAGTTCAGGGGAGAAGCAGTAGCTCCCAGGCAGGGCTTTTTGGAGGCAGTGGCATTTCAATGAAGCCTTGAAGGATGGAGAGGCAGGGGACAGTGGTGCAAGGAGCCTGCCATTCCTGCTGGAACCGAGTGGCTCACAAGCTCCAGTATTTGTCCTCTAGGAGGTCACCAGCCCCCATCCATGTGGGTGGAGGTGGCGTGAGGACCAAGCTCCGTGCTGGGGGCTCTGCCATTTCCCAGCTTTCGTGGGCAAGTCCCTACACCTCTGGGGCCTGTCTCTTCTTCTGTAAAATGAGACCCAGGATGCCTAAGCTCATGAGGATGGAAGGGGATGCCAGATGAAGCTCCAGCTCAGAGATCGGTCTGTGCAAGACCCCCTCGGAGCTGGTTCTCCCCTTTCTTCCTTCTGCCTAAATCTTTTCATGGGGCAGTGGGTTCACCTCTCAATTGGGTACATTTTCCTGTACGTTTCCCTCAAACAACCTTTTAAAAAAAAAAAAATACCATTGCTGGATTCTTAGATCTTAGACCTGCCGCCCTCTAGTGCATATATTACAGCCCCGCTAGGCTGTTAGCTCTTAACTGTTCCTCCTGTCTCAGCCCTTTGATGATTAGGGCTGCTTTTTCGTGGGTCCTGTTAGGCATGATTACATCTTTCATGAGGCCGCCGAGTGAGCAGAATCACTAAGCATCCTCTGGGCGAGGGTTGGCGCGGGTCAACAAGAGCTGCCGCATCTCCCCCACCCTCCCTGGTCCTCTCCTGGAGCTCATGATCACTCTCTGCCCCTTCTGGCCCAGTCCCGGGCAGCCTTGTGCTCACCTGCCACTGCTGGGGGGAGCTCCTTGAAGGCCAGGGCTGTGTGGCAGACATCTGTCTTTTCCATTTGTCCAGTCACTCGCTCCCGTCTTCCCAAACACAGCTCAGATCCCCTTGAGAACTGCCCCCTTCCTCCTCTTGCTCCACGTGGTTTGAGAGAGACTCACACCTTGCCCAGTTTCATGGGGTGGCCCAGGAGGGGCCAGGCAGACTCTGCCACCCCACCAGGCACAGGGCGGCAGTTGGCTCATGGAAGGAAACTCAGGACTTTTGAGTGAGGATGGGTCTCAGCACTTCTGCTGGAACTATTAAGAAAGATGTGTTTTCTTCCTCTAGAGGTAGAATGTCAGTGGGTTTCCAGGGACTGCCTTGGCCTCTGTGAGGGAGGTACCTTTGTGAGATGGTTCCAAGGTGAGAAAACAGAACTGAGAGATGGAGAGTGACTGATTTCAGTGACCCACTTCGAGTACCTGGATCCAACTATGCCTGAAGCCCGCCTATCATCCCGGATTTGTTTATTTCACAAGGCAATAAGTTTCACTGTTTAAAATCATTTACTCTGGGTTCCTGTCCCTTTGAGCAGAGGAGCACTGACTAAGACTGTCTGTGTCTCCCTCACGGCAATGTTCTCCTTCATACTACTGGCAGGTACTGAGCAGGTACTCAGTGGAATCCTGCTGAAAGAATAAAAGAAAAACCTGATCAGCATTTTGTGGGTAGCTGTGTTCCAGACAGGTCTCTAAGAACTCAGGCCAGTGACTATACACCCGCTTCTTGGGTCCCAGGCAACCCAGTACACAGACTGAGTTTTCACCTCCCTCTGTGCTCAATATGAAGTTCAGAGGCTGGGATTTCCCTGGCAGTCCAGTGGTCACGACTTCACCTTCCAATGCAGGGGGTGAGGGTTTGTTCGCTGGTCGAGGAGTTAAGATCCCACATGCCTTATGGCCAAAAAACCAAAACATAAAACAGAAGCAGTGTTGTAACAAATTCAGTAAAGACTTTAAAAACAGTCCACATAGAAAAAAAAAAAAAAAATTTTAAAAAGGCTCAGAGGCTGGTTTTCAATCCAGTCGTTTTTCTAATTGGTGTATAATTGCTTTACAATGTTGTATGAGTTTCTCCCGTACAGCAAAGTGAATCAGCTATATGTGTATATATCTATATGTATAGATCTATATACACGTGTATATGTACCCTCCATCTTGAACCTCCTTCCCACTCTACCCAGTCTTATAAGTAGATTTCCAACTCAATTTCAGTTTATCCCTACAAAAACCCTCCATAGTGAACTTAGAGCCACTGGCAACCCCGGCAGATTTCTCTCCTCTGGATTACTGATGATAGCATCAAACATAATGTAAATAAGAAAGTACGGAGAATTTGTTGGTGGTCCAGTGGTTAGGACTCTGTATTTCCACCACAGGAGCCGCAGATTCAATCCCACCTGCTGCATGTCACGGCTGAAAAAAAAAATGCAGGGCCCAGTTCCACCATTTCTTGGCTGCATGACACTGGGCAAATGCTTGCTGTCCTGGTCTCCACTTTCTCATCTGTAAAACGGGTGAAATAACTGCCTTATTGGGCAGTGTGTGGATAAAACGAGATGATGGGGGCGAGCTGCCTGCCACACAGCTGGCACTTCAGCAAAGGTGCCTTTTCAGGCTCGATCTGATGCCAGCTCCAGAGCACTCCCACTCTGCATATGTCTCCGTTTGGAGGCGTTTCTAGCTTTACCTTCTAATTCCCTGTCATCAAGCCAGCTCCCTCGCGGTGACAAACACATCTCCCAAATTTTATGGCAGCTCCATTTGGACATTTTTTTAATTGCCTTTGTGCTGTGACCTCCTCTCTGGCTCTTCTCAGCTATGCTATTGGCCGGCGCCTCTTTGATCACACACATATTGATCCCTCGATTAATGGGAAGCAATTTGCTCACGAGGAACTATGACACTCTCCTCCCAGACAAGTCACGTGTATACGATTCAATGATCGCCCAGGTGTTCGGCGGCACCATCCAGCCTGCCAGAAACTGAATAAAAACATTCTGTTCCCTGGCATTAATGATGATAAAAACCCACATCGGTATAATCAGCGCGAGCCTGGGTTTGAGGTTGCCCCTGGGACGGAGGGAGACGAGCACAGAGTTGCCGGGCACACGGGGTGTTGCCTGGCATTTCTGGCCGGCCTTGGAGAGTTTATCTATTCCACGGTGCTCTCCTGGGGGCAGGACTGCCTTGCATGCAGGCACCTGGAATGAGGGCAGGTCTCGTTGTCATAGACACTGGAGGTCTTAGTGAAATTTAAGAGGACAGGTAGGCAGGGATGCTGAAGTCCTACAACACACGGGGCAATCCTGTACATTTAAAGCTTTCCTGGTGCGACACGCCTCCAGGGCCCCAGCTGATGAGCTCCCCGAATCCAGCCCATCCGAGAAGGGCTGAATTCATATTCAGAATAACAACCCCCAGACTCTCTTGCCTACAAGACCCCAAGCACAGCCCCAAAGCACAAAGTCCCAAATAAGTTCCCCTGTCCTTCCCACTCCTGCAGATCTGGGGGGTGTGGAGCTGTAGTACCTTTCTGTCTGTTTTGGGGTTTGATTTGAAATCATTATCAACATCTTGGGGGGGCTTTCCAGGTGGTGCTAGGGGTAAAGAACCTGCCTGCCAATGCAAGAGACCCAAGAGATACAGGTTCAATCCCTGGGTCAGGAAGATTCCCTGGAGGGGGGCATGGCAACCCACTCCATTTTTCTTGCCTGGAGAATCCTAGGGACAGAGGAGCCTGGCAGTCTACAGTCCATAGGGTCGCAAAGAGCTGGACACAACTGAAGCTTCTTAGCACGTACACACCAACATTTTAAAACTCAGGATATTTCACCACACAAGTCCAGATTTTCAGTGTCTCCTGTCTCCTTGGAGGATATGAACCCCTGGGCCCATGAGAGTTCCAGGCACCCACTGTCCCCACCGAGCTAGCTTCACTCACTGCCTGACCCCTCCTAGCATCTAAGTTTGCAAACCCAGCTTTCCCCAAGGTTCCAGGGCCTGAAGACAAACCATAATGAACTGCAAGTGAACTTGCGCAGCCTTGCAAAGGCCGGGAGAACATAATACTCTCCAACCAGACCACAAGCTTTGACCTCAGTACACATGGCGTCGGGCTGCAGGTTTTTTATGAGAACCGGCACTGCAGAGTCAAATCAGGACTGACAGCTTTAAACGACATTGATCAACTTCAAACACAAGTGTAAAAGGACTCCCCCTTTACATAACAAGGCATGATTACAGGCTCAGATTTCCGGGGACCTTCAAAGCCTGTGAGATCACAGGCTAGGTTATTCACACACGGGCCCTGCCAAACTCTAGCTTTTCTTAACAAACCCAGCTTCTCCCAGAACGGAGGCACGGAGACGAGAAGTGGGCCCCACACGTCCGACGGTTTGCTACAGTTCAATCGAAAGATGCGATTAAATCAGTGAATGCAGAAGCCTGGAGAATCCTATGGACAGAGGAGCCTGGCAGTCTACAGTCCATAGGGTCGCAAAGAGCTGGACACAACTGAAGCTTCTTAGCACGTACACACCAACATTTTAAAACTCAGGATATTTCACCACACAAGTCCAGATTTTCAGTGTCTCCTGTCTCCTTGGAGGATATGAACCCCTGGGCCCATGAGAGTTCCAGGCACCCACTGTCCCCACCGAGCTAGCTTCACTCACTGCCTGACCCCTCCTAGCATCTAAGTTTGCAAACCCAGCTTTCCCCAAGGTTCCAGGGCCTGAAGACAAACCATAATGAACTGCAAGTGAACTTGCGCAGCCTTGCAAAGGCCGGGAGAACATAATACTCTCCAACCAGACCACAAGCTTTGACCTCAGTACACATGGCGTCGGGCTGCAGGTTTTTTATGAGAACCGGCACTGCAGAGTCAAATCAGGACTGACAGCTTTAAACGACATTGATCAACTTCAAACACAAGTGTAAAAGGACTCCCCCTTTACATAACAAGGCATGATTACAGGCTCAGATTTCCTGGGACCTTCAAAGCCTGTGAGATCACAGGCTAGGTTATTCACACACGGGCCCTGCCAAACTCTAGCTTTTCTTAACAAACCCAGCTTCTCCCAGAACGGAGGCACGGAGACGAGAAGTGGGCCCCACACGTCCGACGGTTTGCTACAGTTCAATCGAAAGATGCGATTAAATCAGTGAATGCAGACATAGGAACTGGGATGGCAGATATTATTCCAAGCCTCCGCGTGGAGGGCGACTGCAGCCCGTTCCGATGTGAAACCGAGCCTGCATGCTGTTAATAACTCTAAATAGGCTTTTGATTTGGTTAATATCAAGGGCTGCTGTCGGGCGGCTGCATCTTACCGGTTCCTCTGCTGGAGCAATATTAAATGCTCATCGTGCTTCTCATCAAAGTCTGTCACCATGTCCTTAGCGTAACCCTGAAACGAAGAGACAGAGCGGTGTGATGTCGGAATGCAGGGGGGCGCTTACCGAGCCCCAGGTACAGCACACGCCCCACGGGAGGCCGAGAGGCAGAGGCGGACCTTGACGAAGGCCCGGCTCCCTGGGCGCATCACCGGGGCGACCCAGAGCCCCAGAGACTGTCTGACGGCCCCGGTGGGTCTCGAACATACGCAACCAACAGTCTGTGAAGAGGAGCAGGGCGATTTGCTTCCCCAGCCTCACTGTTCATTCCTGCCATGCCCTAACAAAATCAAGGACTCTGAGAAGATTTGGGCTTTGCTGTTTTCTCCATGCTCATGATTTGGTGATCTCTATTGCCCTAACCAGATGGAACCCAGATCAGTTGTTTGAGAGAGAAATCTCATCTTTTTTTTTTTCTTGCCACTGTGAGAGAAATGCATGCTTATTATAAACAACTCGGTCATTACAAAAATATAGGATGCAGAGAGTGAAGGTCCCTTTGAAGCAGACGTTTGTAGTTTCCTGCTTCCCCTTTTGGTCACAGAACTCTGGATTTCTTTGGGGGAACCATTCAGTCCCTTTTCCCAGTTCGCTGGCTCCCTTAGATGCCCTTGAAAGTTCCTTTGGTCTCCGCTCAGGTCACATGACCTTGACCTTGGTCTCGCCCATCAACACAATACTTCCCCTGGCCGCAAGGATCCACTGGTCAGGGGATGAGCCTCAGCCTGAGCCTGGCCCTTGAAAGTCAGCCCAAGGACTTTACTGATACTCCTGAGGAAAAGCTACTCTCTTTCCACTCGGGTGCTAAGGTAACGAGACGCAGGCTTGGAAATGCCTGAGAACAAAGTCAAGAAAGAAACAGCAGATCCCAAGTGATGCCAAGAGGGAGAGTCCTAATGACATAATTTGAGGCCCTGGATCCACCCATGTCTGAAGAAGTGTCTGGACAACTTAATTATGACCCTAACATTATTTTGTTTCAACTGAGTTTCTGTCATTTGCAGCCAATACAATTATCAGTCGTATACCATGGCCTGATCATTAGAGATAACCCCTACTAAAGACTTTTACAGCCCTGTGGGTTGGGGGGGGGAGTAGTAAATGTATAATAAACTATAAATATTAAAAGTGATATACGGATCTCCCTAGTGGTGAGGTGGATAAGAATCTGCCTGGCAATACCGGGGACACGGGTTCAGTCCCTGGTCTGGGAAGAGTTCACATGTCCAGGAGTAACAAAACCCGTAAACCTAGAGACTGTGCTCCTCAACAAGAGAAGCCGCCGCAGGGAGAAGTCCGCACACCCCAGCCAAGAGTAGCCCCCACTCGAGGGAACTAGAGAAATCCCACAAGCGGCGACGAGGACCCAGCGCAGCCAAAACAAATGAATAAAGTGACGTACGTAATGCCAGTAAAACCTCCGTTATGATTCGATACATATTCCACTAGATGTTCTTCTTTGCTTGTAATATACATATATCTATATTTATAAATGCACACACAGTCTTTTAAACGAAAGTAGGGTCATACTGTAAACAATGCTTTGCCATCTTCTGCGCTTAACTAACTTAACTTCTTAACTAAAGAGACACCGTTGGCTTCCAGTCACAAGTCAGACAGATTAAGTGTTAAATGGCAAGTGAGACGCTTGTAGTAGAGACACGATTTGTGTGAAAATCCTAACAATTATCACGGGGAGAAGAAAAAAAAAAAAGAATTTCCATCATTCTCTTCCTGGCTTCTCAAAATCTGCCTTGCACCCCATTAATCTACCAGAACTCTTTTCAACGGTGAGCCATAACCTCCTTAAGCAAATATGATGGCTCTTTCCGACTTCATCCTTTTCCTCTGATCCGGGGCCGCGGGGAGCTGTTCCCACCCATCCCCGCTAGCTTCCGAGGTTCTGAATGAGGCTCCTCCCCCCGGCACAGTCGCTGCCTGTCCTTCTTCCTGGCCCTGGACGTGGATGGTCGCCGTCTCTGTCCATCTCAGTTGTCTGTGCCTTTCTCCCTCTGCCTTCCCGTCTCCTTCTGATTCCAAGGAAACGGGTCCCCTGGGCGGGGAGGCCAGAGGGTCCCTGCTAGTCCAGCGCCGACACCCTAGCTCCCCTCTCACCCCTCTTCCTGCAGGAAGGACCCTAGGTTGTGGCCGTCTGCTTCCTTCTTTCCCTGTCGCCCCCCCTTTTCCTCCCGGGCTCCCCTCTCTCTGAGCCACCTAGGGACAGGATGCTGGATTCCCATCTTTTCTTTCACCCTGAGTCTCTGAAGCCTCCGAGTTTTCCTGAGGTTTTTTGGGCTAGCTAACCTGGCCAATCAGGAAGTGAGGAATAATAAGAAAGGATGATACTATGAAATCATAAGGAATTTAAACAAACTAGCAATAGGTGTTCCTATTCCTATTTCCCTGGCTTCCTGAGAAGCCAAGAGACATTCCTTGGTCTTCCCTGGACTGAGTCCTGCCTCATCTTGACTGTGAGGAAAGCACTGTGACCGCAGGAGAGCTGGTAGGTTGCGGCATATGGAGTCTGGAGAGGATTCCCAGTTCCTTTTTCAGAACAACGTGTGTACGAGGCGGACAGCTGACGCAGCATTTCCATATACATGATTCTCCTTTGATCTTCACGGCAACCCTTGAAGTGGTTATTACCACCCCATTTAAGATACAAGGAAACCCATCCCATGCGCCTTCTGGAAACACGGATCCTACTCCACGGTAATTTACATAACTATTTTGAGATATTAAAATGGCCACTGATATATTATGGTATGGGATGAAATAGTCGATGACATTTTTAGATGAAATATGAGACTTCAAAGAGATCTCAGCTTGGGGTGGGCTGCCCTGGGTTTTCACCTCCGGGAATACATTTATTCGCCTCCGCCAGGAGGGAGATGTCATTGGAAAGATTTGAAGAGCTCAGGCACAGAGCCAGCAAAACTTCTCATCAACCCCATGTTTCTCAAATGCTGATGCGTGCACAAATTACCTGGGACTGTGTGGAAAGCGAGGTTCTGATTCAGGGGCCCAAGCTGACACCTGTAACACGCTCCCAGGCAATGCCCGTGGGCCACACTTTGCCAGCGAGGCACTGGACCAGCCCTGTTTACTCCTCACTATTCACAATATGCCCACCTCTAATCAGGTCAGCATTGAACTTGAGCTGTGAAGAATGTGAGCTTTGGAGTCCAGTGTGGGTTGCATGCTCAGTCACTAACTTGAGTCCAACTCTTGGCGACTTTATGGCCTGTAGCCTGCCAGGCTCCTGTGTCGGTGGGATTTCCTAGGCAAGAATACTAGAGGGGGGTGTCATTCCCCTCTCCAGGGGATTTTCCTGATCCAGGGATCAAACCCACATCTCTTACACCTCCTGCGTTGGCAGGTGGGTTCTTTACCACTTGCGCCACCTGGGAGACACGGCTTCAAGGCACAACAGTGCTACTTGTTTCTGTCAAATGAGGGTAACAATACTACCTGTCTGGTTGGATCTGTCTTTCCCTCATAGGCTTCCCTGGTGACTCAGTGGTTAAAAAGAAAAAAAAAAAAAAAAATCCACCTGCCAATGTAGGAGACACAGGTTCCATCCCTGATCTGGGAAGATCCACTGGAGAAGGGAATGGCTACCCACTCCAGTATGCTTGCCCGGGAAATCCCATGGACAGGGAGCCTGGCGGGCTATAGTCCACGGGGTCACAGACACGAATTCGTGACTACACAACAGCAACAGCAACATAGGACGGAAGGTGAGTTGGATGCAATAGCAATAAAAAGGCCACAGCACGGAATCGGCCACTTGGGTACGGAATCGGCCACTTGGATAGTTCTCAATGAATGTTAGTTAGAATTCCATTTACGGAGTTCCATTATTTAAATAGTACTATCTTAGCCCCGCCCCACCCCACCCAGCTCACTGCTGTCCTGATGCCCTAATTATTCGATTCCCTTCCCCTCCTGGCTCCCCCGAGATCCTCTCCAAGGCCCAGCTCAGCTCCCCAAGTCTCCATGAAGGCTTCCTCTGCCGTTCTCACCCCCTCTCACTTCAGCTCAGTTTGAAACCCCGCAATTAATATTAAGTTACATACAATACAGGGTGAAATCGTATATAATTAAGTGCTACATCGTAAGCCTTTAACTATATCTATTGCTCACTCATTATCTGGGGATTTGGAGACCTGGAAGGGAGCCCTGAACTCTGCTACCTACCTTCTCTGAACCTCTGTTTCCTTGTCTGGAAAACGGGGATGTTAATAAGGTCTACCTCGCAGGTCCACTCTAAGAATTAACTAGGGGGAAAGTGGAAGCCATTAAGGATCCTTTTCTTTCTTCTCAGTACTGATTCCCTAGCTGGATTATAACTTTCTGGAGTGTAGAACTCTGCGGAAGCGGGGGAACCAACCATCACATGGGAAGCCTGGAGCCCTGGGCCCCAGTCTCAGCTTCCACATTGTCCGGCTCCGTGGTGGTAACCGCTGAGGACGACCAAGTGCCCACCCATTTAACTCTTGCCCTGGTCAAGATGCCAGACACCTCTCTTCCTGGCACGGCATATTTCACTTTGCTGAGGCTTTATTTCTCAGGCTACAGAACGTGGAGTGTGAGGGTGAGTGAGTGAGAATTAATATTTAAGCCTTCCCCCTGGAGTAGGAAATGGCAACCCACTCCAGCATTCTTGCCTGGAAAATCCCATGGACAGAGGACTCCGGCTGGCTGCAGCCCATGAATCGGCAAAGAATCAGACATGACTGAGCACGCACACACATCAGACATCCTGCAAACATGGGAGAAGCGTGTGAAGTACCAAGTTTATCACCATCATCTTTTAGCAAATGTTGATCAAGTGTTTACTGTGTGGCTGTTACCTATGCAATGAGGATTTAACAAAAACGTCAACCCAGTGGGCAGCCAGATCCCAGCTCGTCTGTAGACGGTACGCAACCCTCAGTCAAGGGCTGATCCTCACAACTCTGCCCCACATTCCGGTTCTGAGGGATGTGAATGGCAGCCCCTGCTGTCATGCGCTCAGTCAAGCAACACACTGGCCAGGGGTCTATAATTTAGGGAAAGGCCTGCAGTGGGGTCTGGGGACACCCATTCAGTTGAATGCATAAGGGTATTTTTCTGGGAAGAGAGTCCGTCACTTTCATCAGATTCCCAAGGGCATCTGAGGCCAAAGAAAGGAGACAATTGACTATGCTGCGCTGTGCATAGTGGCTCAGCCATGTCCGACTCTTTGAGACCCTGTGGACTGTAACCCACCTGGCTGCTCTGTCCATGGGATTCTCCAGACAATAATCCTGGAGTTGCCATGCCCTCCTCCAGGGTTTCTTCCCGACCCAGAAACAGCAGTCTCCAGCACTGCAGGCAGATTCTTTACCAGCTGAGTTACCAGGGAAGGCCCAAGGAATTATAACAAAAGTGTATCAAATGTGATGCCAGGGATCTGAAGGAGGGGACTGGGGAGGCTCCTGAGGGCACGGCCAGGCTCAAATCCTGAAAGCCTCACTCACTCACTCACTCACTCTCCCACTCCAGGTCCAATCCATCAGCATCATGTGAAAAATACCACATGTTCCCCAATCTGACCGCCTCTCCCCACCTCCTTGCTACTGCGCCGGTTCAGGGATCCTCACTGCCCTCCTGCTCCTGCCCTCCCTGCTGCCGTCCATGCACCCGCAACAGCCCGGGAGTCCTGATGCAAGGGAAGCCGAATCCCTTCACTTGCTCTGCTCTGGACTCTGCAGGGGTTCCCAGTGGCCACCAGGCCCCACCCACTGGGCCTCCACCCACGTCTCTGAACACCTCATCACTCCGGTACCCGAAACACCCAGCCTGTGCCTGCCCACCCATGGGCTTTTGACTCCCCATCCTTCCCCGGGGCAAATACCCAGATTCCTCATCTCCTTCAAGGCTGGTCTCAGATCTTACCTTCTTGGCGATGTCCTCTCCAGGCATCCTATTTAAAATTCCAGGGACTTTCCTGGTGGTCCAGTGATTAAAAAGCCGAGCTTCCAATCCAGGGAATGTGGGTTCAGTTTCTGGTTGGGGAACTAAGATTCCACATGCCACAAGGACTGAGCCCGGGTGCTGCAACTAAAGACTCTGTGAGCCACAACAAGGATCAACCAAACCCCGATTTTAAATATTTTTTAAAATTGCAAGCCATGCATACACACACACACACACACATACTCCCAAACCCTCACTAATATAAACTCTGCTTGATCTATTCATCATGCCTCTTATTACTGGGCCATCCCCCCTGCACTAGAATGTAAATTCCATGAAGGCAGACTGTGTCTGTTTTGATCGCTTTGTGTATTCTAAGCCCCTAGGACAGTGCCTGGCACACAATGGGCCTTCATTAAATGAATAAATAAGGAGACGTTTGAGCTGAGATTTGAAAACTAAATGATCTGGGCCTCCCCTGGTGGCTCAGAGGTTAAAGCATCTGCCTGCAATGTGGGATACCTGGGTTCAATCCCTGGGTTGGGAAGATCCCCTGGAGAAGGATATGGCAACCCACTCCAGTATTCTTGCCTGGAAAATCCCATGGACAGAGGAGCCTGGTGGGCTACACCCCATGGGGTCGCAGAGTCAGACACAACTGAGCAACTTCACTTTTACTTTCACTTTTCAAATGGTCTGGGGACTTCCCTGCTGGTCCAGTGGCTAAGACTCTGTGCTCTCAATGCAGGGGTCCTGGATTCGATCCCTGGTCGAGGAACTAGATCCCACATGTCGAAACTGAAGAGCCCACACGCCACAATGAAGATGGAAGATCCTGCGTGCCACAACTGAGATCTGGAGCAGCCAAATAAATATTAATAAATAAAAATAAATATTAAATATTTTCCCTCGTAGCTCAGTTGGTAAAGAACCTGTCTGCAGTGCAGGAGACCTAGGTTTGATCCCTGGGTCGGGAAGATGCCCTGGAAAAGGAAATGGCAACCCACGCCAGTACCTTTGCCTGGAAAATCCCATGGACAAGAGGACCTGGAGAAGGATATGGCAACCCACTCCAGTATTCTTGCCTGGAAAATCCCATGGACAGAGGAGCCTGGTGGGCTACACCCCATGGGGTCGCAGAGTCAGACACAACTGAGCAACTTCACTTTTACTTTCACTTTTCAAATGGTCTGGGGACTTCCCTGCTGGTCCAGTGGCTAAGACTCTGTGCTCTTAATGCAGGGGTCCTGGATTCGATCCCTGGTCGAGGAACTAGATCCCACATGTCGAAACTGAAGAGCCCACATGCCACAATGAAGATGGAAGATCCTGCGTGCCACAACTGAGATCTGGAGCAGCCAAATAAATATTAATAAATAAAAATAAATATTAAATATTTTCCCTCGTAGCTCAGTTGGTAAAGAACCTGTCTGCAGTGCAGGAGACCTAGGTTTGATCCCTGGGTCGGGAAGATGCCCTGGAAAAGGAAATGGCAACCCACGCCAGTACCTTTGCCTGGAAAATCCCATGGACAAGAGGAGCCTGGGGGGTGCAGTCCATGGGGTCACAAAGAGTCGGGCACAACGAGCGACTAACACACACAACACACACACAGATATTTAAAAGAGAGAGCTAAAAGGCTCACTGGACAACAAGAGAAAGGCATTCCACACAGCAGGAGGAGCAGGAGCTAAGGTTTGGGAGTCTGAAAAAGCCTGAAAGGCTCATGGATCCGTCAGAAGTTGGGTTTGCCTAGAGTGACAGGTGCCAAGGAGGCTCGAGTTAAGTACGGCAAATGGTCTAAGGAATTCGGACGTGACGTGAAGGCCAAGTCCCACTGCCATCATTGTTATCCTTATCATCTTTATCCCTAATGCTGGCCCCAGAGAAATCTGTAGAATTTTATCAATGGCCATATTATTAATTCTCTCTGGGGGAAAAAAAAATGGAATTGGAAAGAAACGCCTAGAATCGGTTATGCTTAAAGGAGCTCGACAGAGTCTATATTTCAGGGATCACGTACTCCTCTGAGGCCAGAAGATTGGAATTCTCCTAAGAGGGTTGATCTAGCCAGTGCCAGAGTCTGAGCTGCATTCACGAGCAGCTGAGCGCGTTGGGTTGGTTTCCAGGGCCGGCAGATGTCGGGGACCTGACTTCGCAGGTGTCAAGTCCCATCGGAGAAGAACAATAACTTGGAATGGCTTAATGATGAGGCTGTGAACATGCTGTGTCCGGGGCGCCACGCGGAGTTTGCAGAGCACTCCCACGCACCCGACTTACTCCATCTGTTCTGCCCCTCCCCCGTCCAAGCGCCACATCTTACTGCAGGGACCATTCATGAGTGACAAGCGAATGCTACAGGTTACGGGAGCCCAGGTTTTGGGGCCACTTCAATGACCTTTTAAGGTGCTTTTTGTGGGTGTCTGTCTGCAAGAATGCTATATGCCCTGGGGTCATTATCCCCATTTTATAGAGGAGGAAACGGAGGCTTTGAAAGCCGAAGCAAATTGCCCCAAAGCCATGTCCAGGGGAAGAGAGTGGACATCTGTTGTTTTTGCCATTTTTTCTTTCTTTCCTTTTTTTTGACTGCACCACAGGGCATGCAGGATCTTAGCTCCCTGAGCAGGCATCACACCCGTGCCCCCTGCCGTGGAATCTCGGGGTCTTCCCACCAGGGCAGCCCCTATTCACTTTCTGGTTACATCTCGGCTTTCCTTTGGGAAACCATCTCTCCTCACTCTCCGCATACATGGTGTGGGTGGAAATCACACTGGTGGCCCCTCAAGGGTGCGCACATGACTGAGGCTTGGACGGCCAAGGCCAGGCTAATCTGGTTAGTCTGTCTCCCTGGTCATGTGCCTGCTTTAGGGCTCTGCTCAAAGTCAGGTCAACAGACTCAAACCAGGGATTGGTTGAATTTGCTGGAAAAGTCCCTCTCTCTCTTCCCCTGGAATTATTAGCTGATATGAGCTGTGAAGGGGGCTTCCCAGGTGGCACTAGTGGTAAAGAACCCGCTTGCCAACGCAGGAGATGTAAGAGATTCAGGTTCAATCCCTGCGTCGGGATGATCCCCTGGAGGAAGGCGTGACAGCCCGCTCCAGTACTCTTGCCTGGAGAATCCCATAGAGAGAGGAGCTTGGCGGACTACAGTCCATAGGGTTGTACAGAGTCAGACACGACTGAAGCGACTTAGCATGCATGCATGAGCTGTGAGCTATAAGGGCCACCAAAATGAAGAAGCTGTTTTTATCAACTGATTAGGTTCACAGTTATAAATGTCCTTCTAGGTTCCATGAAGAGATCTGTCCAAGAGTAACGCCAACATAGAGGCAGCAGAATTGAGGACACAGATAGACATAGAAACAGGAACTTCTCAACCATGTTTAATCCCTGTATCTAGCCCCACCTGAGGCCAGCACTACTTGGACTTATAAGTCACAAGAGGTGACACATTATTTTCTTTACTCAAGCCGTGTGTGTGTGTGTGTGTGTGTGTGCGTGTGTGTGTTTCACACTGAGTGAGTTCTCAGTGATGCAATGGTTGAACACTAAGAGGTATCTGAATCTGAAGTCACTACCAGGTCCTAGCAACAGCGGAGCATTTAGTAGAGGTTTAAAATAATACCTGAGGGACTTCCCTGGTGGTCCATCGGTCAAGAATCCACCTTGCAATGCAGGGGACATGGGTTCGATCCCTGGTTGGGGAACTAAGATCCCACAAGCTGCAGGGCAACTAAGCCCACGCCACAGCTACTGAGCCCACGTGCTCTGGAGCCTGAGCCACAACTGGAGAATCCATGAGCCCCAGTGAAAAATCCCCCAAGACAAAATGAAGATCCTGGGTCCCACAGCTAACACCCAATACAGCCAAATAAAAAATGAGTAAATAAATTAAAAAAAGAAACCTTAGTGAATGTTCTCAATGATGGCCCTATGCTCCCAGAAATCGACGATCCTTACAGTACAAAACTCCTACTCTGCCTTCAAAACCCATCCTAGTATTCTCCCAGTGATTCGGGTTTCCCAGCACGGCACAGTAAGTCCTGAATGCATATTACTTGAATGAAAAAGTATAGTTCTGAGCTTGTATGTTGAGGCTTTTGCTGACATATCAGATGCACTCCCATCCTTAAAACAAGAATAACAGAGACTCCACATTCTGTACGCTTAGGTTGCAAGATCTAAACCAACGGTTGAGACTGCCCCCTAGAGGTGGATCAAAACAACACAAACTGAAGCAAAGTTTCTCGTGGCCACGGGTAGACAGAACGACAAAATCACATGCTTATGCGCAAGTCAGGTGGATCATTAAAGGAAGACTTGGGGTTATTTCTCAAATGCACCATTATTTCATGCAACCAACGTACACCTTGAGATTTTATACTTCGTTTTAGGTTAGTAGAATATTCATACAGATCCAGAATCTAGGGTTTCCTCCTGGACTCCGGGACACAGGACACTGTATCTTTATGAAACCACTTTTTCTTCCACAGCTATCTATAAAATCTTTTTCAATAGCCACTCGAAAAGAATTAACATTTCATTTTATTCTCAGAAAACGTTTTTTTGTAAGACAGCAATGTGCATGATAAACTGTCTTTTAGGCAGGCAAACAGATTTTCTCTTTTTTTTAATCTTGAATGAGCGTGCTTCAAAAAGGAAACTTTATATTAATGCCATAAATGGAAAGTCATTATCGCCTGCCATAAACAGAAGGCAAAGAGAAATGCAAACCTTCCGAAATAGTGTGTGTTTACTTGCCACCTGCAGGGCAATGCAAGCGTGCAAACCACACACAGGGAAGCGCAAGGCCCGAAATTCCACATTCACATGACCCGAGTGGCGGGTGGCGCTGACCTCATTTCCCCAATTCACTCATTCACTCAGTATTTATTGAACAACTCCTCTGGGCACACAGCTAGCGCATCAAGGACTCCGCTCTCAAGAAACTTACATTCTAGTGAGAGGAGACAGGTTATTTAAAAACAAAAGGAGGGGCAGGGTATATTATATCAAATGAAGCTCAGTGCTATGGAAAGTAAGAGGTGGAGGAAAACAGAGGGAATAGAGGGTGGAGCTACTATGTTAGCCAGGGGGTCAGAGAAGGCCTCTGGTGAAATGACTTTCAAATAGAGACTGAAGGAAGTGGAGGAGGAGACCCTATGGGAATCTGGACAAAGGAGTGTCCAGGTGGCAGGAACAGCACGTGCAAAGCCCCTGAGGTGGGGGTGGAAGCCATGGTGAGGACTCTGGGCTTACTCTGAAGTAGCCAGAAGGCTAGTGGAGGATTTGGAGCAGAACTGCCAGGGCCTGAGGCTGTTCCCGCCATCCACCTTGAGGAGAGCTCCGGAGGGGACGCAGGCCTGCAGGGTCCCCGAGCAAGCCCAGCTGTACAGNTTCGAGGGAACTAGAGAAATCCCACAAGCGGCGACGAGGACCCAGCGCAGCCAAAACAAATGAATAAAGTGACGTACGTAATGCCAGTAAAACCTCCGTTATGATTCGATACATATTCCACTAGATGTTCTTCTTTGCTTGTAATATACATATATCTATATTTATAAATGCACACACAGTCTTTTAAACGAAAGTAGGGTCATACTGTAAACAATGCTTTGCCATCTTCTGCGCTTAACTAACTTAACTTCTTAACTAAAGAGACACCGTTGGCTTCCAGTCACAAGTCAGACAGATTAAGTGTTAAATGGCAAGTGAGACGCTTGTAGTAGAGACACGATTTGTGTGAAAATCCTAACAATTATCACGGGGAGAAGAAAAAAAAAAAAGAATTTCCATCATTCTCTTCCTGGCTTCTCAAAATCTGCCTTGCACCCCATTAATCTACCAGAACTCTTCCCAAGGGTGAGCCATAACCTCCTTAAGCAAATATGATGGCTCTTTCCGACTTCATCCTTTTCCTCTGATCCGGGGCCGCGGGGAGCTGTTCCCACCCATCCCCGCTAGCTTCCGAGGTTCTGAATGAGGCTCCTCCACCCGGCACCGTCGCTGCCTGCCCTTCTTCCTGGCCCTGGACGTGGATGGTCGCCGTCTGTCCATCTCAGTTGTCTGTGCCTTTCTCCCTCTGCCTTCCCGTCTCCTTCTGATTCCAAGGAAACGGGTCCCCTGGGCGGAGAGGCCAGAGGGTCCCTGCTAGTCCAGCGCCGACACCCTAGCTCCCCTCTCACCCCTCTTCCTGCAGGAAGGACCCTAGGTTGTGGCCGTCTGCTTCCTTCTTTCCCTGTCGCCCCCCACTTTTCCTCCCGGGCTCCCCTCTCTCTGAGCCACCTAGGGACAGGATGCTGGATTCCCATCTTTTCTTTCACCCTGAGTCTCTGAAGCCTCCGAGTTTTCCTGAGGTTTTTTGGGCTAGCTAACCTGGCCAATCAGGAAGTGAGGAATAATAAGAAAGGATGATACTATGAAATCATAAGGAATTTAAACAAACTAGCAATAGGTGTTCCTATTCCTATTTCCCTGGCTTCCTGAGAAGCCAAGAGACATTCCTTGGTCTTCCCTGGACTGAGTCCTGCCTCATCTTGACTGTGAGGAAAGCACTGTGACCGCAGGAGAGCTGGTAGGTTGCGGCATATGGAGTCTGGAGAGGATTCTCAGTTCCTTTTTCAGAACAACGTGTGTACGAGGCGGACAGCTGACGCAGCATTTCCATATACATGATTCTCCTTTGATCTTCACGGCAACCCTTGAAGTGGTTATTACCACCCCATTTAAGATACAAGGAAACCCATCCCATGCGCCTTCTGGAAACACGGATCCTACTCCACGGTAATTTACATAACTATTTTGAGATATTAAAATGGCCACTGATATATTATGGTATGGGATGAAATAGTCGATGACATTTTTAGATGAAATATGAGACTTCAAAGAGATCTCAGCTTGGGGTGGGCTGCCCTGGGTTTTCACCTCCGGGAATACATTTATTCGCCTCCGCCAGGAGGGAGATGTCATTGGAAAGATTTGAAGAGCTCAGGCACAGAGCCAGCAAAACTTCTCATCAACCCCATGTTTCTCAAATGCTGATGCGTGCACAAATTACCTGGGACTGTGTGGAAAGCGAGGTTCTGATTCAGGGGCCCAAGCTGACACCTGTAACACGCTCCCAGGCAATGCCCGTGGGCCACACTTTGCCAGCGAGGCACTGGACCAGCCCTGTTTACTCCTCACTATTCACAATATGCCCACCTCTAATCAGGTCAGCATTGAACTTGAGCTGTGAAGAATGTGAGCTTTGGAGTCCAGTGTGGGTTGCATGCTCAGTCACTAACTTGAGTCCAACTCTTGGCGACTTTATGGCCTGTAGCCTGCCAGGCTCCTGTGTCGGTGGGATTTCCTAGGCAAGAATACTAGAGGGGGGTGTCATTCCCCTCTCCAGGGGATTTTCCTGATCCAGGGATCAAACCCACATCTCTTACACCTCCTGCGTTGGCAGGTGGGTTCTTTACCACTTGCGCCACCTGGGAGACACGGCTTCAAGGCACAACAGTGCTACTTGTTTCTGTCAAATGAGGGTAACAATACTACCTGTCTGGTTGGATCTGTCTTTCCCTCATAGGCTTCCCTGGTGACTCAGTGGTTAAAAAGAAAAAAAAAAAAAAAAATCCACCTGCCAATNGGAAGAGCTGACCTCACCAGCGTCCAGGACAAGGCAGACCCAGGCAGTGGGACCATTGAGAGAGGAGAAAATGGAGGAGAGGTGAGCCAGCCAGAATGTGTCCACCTGAGACAGTGCTGAAGACCTTTCTCCTTCATGAAATTCAAGGAAGTGAGCCAGCTCCAGCTTTCGGACTAATATTGAACCCTTCAAGGGCTTTCCAGGTGGCGCAGTGGTAAAGAATATGCCTGCAATCACAGGAGATGCAGGAGACTCAGGTTCTATCCCTGGGTCAGGAAGATTTCCTAGAGGAGGAAATGGCAGGCCACTCCAGGATTCTTGCCTGGAAAATCCCATGGACAGAAGAGCGTGGTGGGCCACACACAGTCTATTGGGTCACAAAGAGTTGGACACAACTGAGCATGCATGCACACACACACTGAACCCTGCAGAAAGAAGACAGCTATTTGAGTACTTTGATGTATTAGGTACTAAGCTCTTCTCCTGCATTAAATCATTGAATCCTTACAGTAACCCTATGAGATTATACTCTTATCATCCCATTTTACAGATAAATACATTTACCCAGGGGCTGGAGAGGTGGTCTGCATTCAGAATCTACCCTCTTATCCATTATATTCCCCCCGGAGTCCCCTTTACTAAAAAAAAAAAGAAAAGAAAAGAAAAAGAAAATGAATCTTCCTCTAGAGCTAGAGGAACCCATTAGAACTACCGGACAGACAGAACCAACCACAGCCTGCCTATCCTGAGAGAAGTTAAGAGTTTTCTTCGATTTTTTTTTTTTTCCTTCCCACTCCTATCCTCAGAAACAGGTAAAGAAGGAAAGTTTCAGCCACCCACTTAGTTACATTTTTGCTAACAAACCTTATTGTCCATGTAAAAAACCAGGTGAAATTAATGTGATCTCTGTTAAGTGTTAAGAGCTTTCTCTTGGGTAAATGAAAATCCCTCCACCAACAGGTTTGGCTTCCCAGGCTGCAGACTACACCCATACATAAAACACCCACACAGGCACACACAGCTTGCAGCAGTGTTTTAACACAGACATAATTATGACTCACAGATAACCATGGCTGGAGCATAAAGCACTCAACCAGAAGTTACATAAGCATGGATGACATCCATTTTCTACTAGAGCAGTACTAACATGATGCATCGTGGGTTGGAGATTCAATTAACAGAAGGCAGAATAGGCCATTTATTGTAATGAATTCTTGAAATGGGGTGGGGGAGGGAGGAACTGTCTTGTAATCACTAGTCCACTTCGGGGAGCGTAATATTTCAGCTATTAACAATAAACTCGGTGATAAGCCCAAATGTTTCTTCCAGAGAGGAATTTGGTCTCCAAACCAGTGACTGACTCAATATTTCGTGTTCTAGAGTTGATTACCCTTAAATAATTCCCACATGTGAATGATGATGTTTTCTTTTTTATATCTCCCGGAAAGTACCTAAATTATATCAAACTTCTCAAATCAAGAATAGGAGAGAAGGACAAAGCCAGGCTTCTCAGCTCAGAAGCATGAGGGATACAAGAAATACCTACAGCCTGTGGGGCTGCAAAAGCGTTCAACCCAAATGCTAGACCCTCCTCTCTGTTTTGTTTGTTCCTTGATCCTTCTCTAAAGTTTTTGGTGTACGAGTGTATGGAAAACTTGTGAGAATAGGAAGGGTAGAAGGAGCTGATTATTGGAGACCTGACTATAAGAAGTTGACTGTAAAAAAATAGATCGTTGGGGACTTCCCTAATGGTCCATTGATTAAGAATACACACGTCCACTGCAAGGTGGTGCAGGTTCGATTCCTAGTTGGGGAACTAAGATCCCTGCATGCTGCCTGGCGCACCAAAAAAAAAAAAGTCATTGGCGGCCCTATCTTCTGTGACCTATTCTCTATAAAATATCATTAGTATTCCTGTCTCTATAGTACGCCCAACTGTTGGCACATGTAAAGGTGTTAGGAAGATAAGCAGGAAGAGAGATCAGGTGATGTCAAAAGGAAGATAGTGGCTGAAAGCGGTGTTGGCACCAGGAAAGCCCCCCACTCCAGCAATGAGGGTGTGCTATAGGAAATGATCTCACATCTAGGGAGACTCTGGGGGCCCTCCCTGAAGCAACCAGGAGTGTTTAGACTCTAAGTGAGAACAAGTCAGCAAGAACTACTACTATTTAGAATCAAGGATATTTAAGTACTTGCACTGCTATGAGTGCAGGGGACAGAAGAACAAAGTGTATCAGTGGAAGAATCTGGAAGAGTGAGAAGAGGGGAAAAAAGGGACCAGTGAAAAGCAATTACAGGGAAGCCAAGAGGGAGTTTCAAGAAGAGAGAAGTTAAGTGTCCAAATAGTAGATGTCTTGAAATGTTTACTCCTT
>SJYX01023844.1:68134-88965 GCA_006410675.1 Oreotragus oreotragus | reverse complement strand
TGGGAGGAATTGGGCAATTGGAATTGACATATGTACGCTATCAATACTGTGTATAAAATGGACAACTAATGAGAACGTACTATATAGCTCAGGGAACTTTAATATACTGTGGTCACCTGATATGGAAAGAAAATCCAAAAAAGGGGGGGATATATGTAGATGTACGGCTGATTCATTTTGCTATGCAGTAGAAACTAACACAACATCATAAAGCAACTATACGCCAATAAAAACTAATCTAAAAAAAAGAGATGGTTTAAGAAAAGTTTAAAAATGAAGAGAATGTAGACAGAGTGTAGGAAAACACATGGGATAGTGTAGTCTTCTAAGACCAGTAACAGCAGGAATCCCTTACCATCCTCTGGCATGAAACTGGGGGAGATGGGGAGCAGAGCTACTGGGACATGGGAGGTGAAGGAGAAGAAGGACCAGGAAGGTAAGCAGAGATGCTCCTGCCCCGGTGTGGTTGTCAGTCAAGGGCGCCGTTCAGCCAAGGACAAACTAGCAAGCAGGGAGCTGGGGAATAAATACCCTGGCCTCCTCACCCTGCTGCTGCTGCTGCTACTGCTAAATCACGTCAGTCATGTCCGACTCTGCGACCCCATAGACAGCAGCCCACTGGGCTCCCCCGTCCCTGGGATTCTCCAGGCAAGAACACTGGAGTGGGTTGCCATTTCCTTCTCCAGTGAATGAAAGTGAAAAGTGAAAGTGAAGTTGCTCAGTCGTGTCCGACTCCTCGCGACCCCACGGACTGCAGCCCACCAGGCTCCTCCATCCATGGGATTTTCCAGGCAAGAGTACTGGAGTGGGGTGCCATTGCCTTCTCCGCCAGTACACTACACAGCTACTCTATTGCATCCCACATCATATTTATAGTACTTGTTCTTATTTGTCTTAGATACTGAGCTACTTGAGGACTTGCAGGATATCTTTCTTTGGGCATCCAGATCCACTCCACCCTACTCCTCCTTGTTCTCCTTGAGGAGGCTGATGTACAGAAGCATCAACTGGGTTCCTCCTTCACTGGCTTCCAATCGGTTTGGAAGGGACCCATCAGGGTGAGCAGAGAAGGCAGTGGTACCCCACTCCAGTACTCTTGCCTGGAAAATCCCATGGATGGAGGAGCCTGGTGGGCTGCAGTCCGTGGGGTCGCGAGGAGTCGGACACGACTGAGCAACTTCACTTTCACTTTTCACTTTCATTCACTGGAGAAGGAAATGGCAACCCACTCCAGTGTTCTTGCCTGGAGAATCCCAGGGACGGGGGAGCCCGGTGGGCTGCCGTCTATGGGGTCGCAGAGTCGGACATGACTGACGTGATTTAGCAGTAGCAGCAGCAGCAGCAGGGTGAGGAGGCCAGGGTATTTATTCCCCAGCTCCCTGCTTGCTAGTTTGTCCTTGGCTGAACGGCGCCCTTGACTGACAACCACACCGGGGCAGGAGCATCTCTGCTTACCTTCCTGGTCCTTCTTCTCCTTCACCTCCCATGTCCCAGTAGCTCTGCTCCCCATCTCCCCCAGTTTCATGCCAGAGGATGGTAAGGGATTCCTGCTGTTACTGGTCTTAGAAGACTACACTATCCCATGTGTTTTCCTACACTCTGTCTACATTCTCTTCATTTTTAAACTTTTCTTAAACCATCTCTTTTTTTTAGATTAGTTTTTATTGGCGTATAGTTGCTTTATGATGTTGTGTTAGTTTCTACTGCATAGCAAAATGAATCAGCCGTACATCTACATATATCCCCCCCTTTTTTGGATTTTCTTTCCATATCAGGTGACCACAGTATATTAAAGTTCCCTGAGCTATATAGTACGTTCTCATTAGTTGTCCATTTTATACACAGTATTGATAGCGTACATATGTCAATTCCAATTGCCCAATTCCTCCCACTCACCCCCCACACCCCACATTCTCTCCAACCTGCTACTGCTAAGTCACTTCAGTCGTGTCTGACTCTGTGCAACATGTCCAGGAGTAACAAAACCCGTAAACCTAGAGACTGTGCTCCTCAACAAGAGAAGCCGCCGCAGGGAGAAGTCCGCACACCCCAGCCAAGAGTAGCCCCCACTCGAGGGAACTAGAGAAATCCCACAAGCGGCGACGAGGACCCAGCGCAGCCAAAACAAATGAATAAAGTGACGTACGTAATGCCAGTAAAACCTCCGTTATGATTCGATACATATTCCACTAGATGTTCTTCTTTGCTTGTAATATACATATATCTATATTTATAAATGCACACACAGTCTTTTAAACGAAAGTAGGGTCATACTGTAAACAATGCTTTGCCATCTTCTGCGCTTAACTAACTTAACTTCTTAACTAAAGAGACACCGTTGGCTTCCAGTCACAAGTCAGACAGATTAAGTGTTAAATGGCAAGTGAGACGCTTGTAGTAGAGACACGATTTGTGTGAAAATCCTAACAATTATCACGGGGAGAAGAAAAAAAAAAAAGAATTTCCATCATTCTCTTCCTGGCTTCTCAAAATCTGCCTTGCACCCCATTAATCTACCAGAACTCTTTTCAACGGTGAGCCATAACCTCCTTAAGCAAATATGATGGCTCTTTCCGACTTCATCCTTTTCCTCTGATCCGGGGCCGCGGGGAGCTGTTCCCACCCATCCCCGCTAGCTTCCGAGGTTCTGAATGAGGCTCCTCCCCCCGGCACAGTCGCTGCCTGTCCTTCTTCCTGGCCCTGGACGTGGATGGTCGCCGTCTCTGTCCATCTCAGTTGTCTGTGCCTTTCTCCCTCTGCCTTCCCGTCTCCTTCTGATTCCAAGGAAACGGGTCCCCTGGGCGGGGAGGCCAGAGGGTCCCTGCTAGTCCAGCGCCGACACCCTAGCTCCCCTCTCACCCCTCTTCCTGCAGGAAGGACCCTAGGTTGTGGCCGTCTGCTTCCTTCTTTCCCTGTCGCCCCCCCTTTTCCTCCCGGGCTCCCCTCTCTCTGAGCCACCTAGGGACAGGATGCTGGATTCCCATCTTTTCTTTCACCCTGAGTCTCTGAAGCCTCCGAGTTTTCCTGAGGTTTTTTGGGCTAGCTAACCTGGCCAATCAGGAAGTGAGGAATAATAAGAAAGGATGATACTATGAAATCATAAGGAATTTAAACAAACTAGCAATAGGTGTTCCTATTCCTATTTCCCTGGCTTCCTGAGAAGCCAAGAGACATTCCTTGGTCTTCCCTGGACTGAGTCCTGCCTCATCTTGACTGTGAGGAAAGCACTGTGACCGCAGGAGAGCTGGTAGGTTGCGGCATATGGAGTCTGGAGAGGATTCCCAGTTCCTTTTTCAGAACAACGTGTGTACGAGGCGGACAGCTGACGCAGCATTTCCATATACATGATTCTCCTTTGATCTTCACGGCAACCCTTGAAGTGGTTATTACCACCCCATTTAAGATACAAGGAAACCCATCCCATGCGCCTTCTGGAAACACGGATCCTACTCCACGGTAATTTACATAACTATTTTGAGATATTAAAATGGCCACTGATATATTATGGTATGGGATGAAATAGTTGATGACATTTTTAGATGAAATATGAGACTTCAAAGAGATCTCAGCTTGGGGTGGGCTGCCCTGGGTTTTCACCTCCGGGAATACATTTATTCGCCTCCGCCAGGAGGGAGATGTCATTGGAAAGATTTGAAGAGCTCAGGCACAGAGCCAGCAAAACTTCTCATCAACCCCATGTTTCTCAAATGCTGATGCGTGCACAAATTACCTGGGACTGTGTGGAAAGCGAGGTTCTGATTCAGGGGCCCAAGCTGACACCTGTAACACGCTCCCAGGCAATGCCCGTGGGCCACACTTTGCCAGCGAGGCACTGGACCAGCCCTGTTTACTCCTCACTATTCACAATATGCCCACCTCTAATCAGGTCAGCATTGAACTTGAGCTGTGAAGAATGTGAGCTTTGGAGTCCAGTGTGGGTTGCATGCTCAGTCACTAACTTGAGTCCAACTCTTGGCGACTTTATGGCCTGTAGCCTGCCAGGCTCCTGTGTCGGTGGGATTTCCTAGGCAAGAATACTAGAGGGGGGTGTCATTCCCCTCTCCAGGGGATTTTCCTGATCCAGGGATCAAACCCACATCTCTTACACCTCCTGCGTTGGCAGGTGGGTTCTTTACCACTTGCGCCACCTGGGAGACACGGCTTCAAGGCACAACAGTGCTACTTGTTTCTGTCAAATGAGGGTAACAATACTACCTGTCTGGTTGGATCTGTCTTTCCCTCATAGGCTTCCCTGGTGACTCAGTGGTTAAAAAGAAAAAAAAAAAAAAAAATCCACCTGCCAATGTAGGAGACACAGGTTCCATCCCTGATCTGGGAAGATCCACTGGAGAAGGGAATGGCTACCCACTCCAGTATGCTTGCCCGGGAAATCCCATGGACAGGGAGCCTGGCGGGCTATAGTCCACGGGGTCACAGACACGAATTCGTGACTACACAACAGCAACAGCAACATAGGACGGAAGGTGAGTTGGATGCAATAGCAATAAAAAGGCCACAGCACGGAATCGGCCACTTGGGTACGGAATCGGCCACTTGGATAGTTCTCAATGAATGTTAGTTAGAATTCCATTTACGGAGTTCCATTATTTAAATAGTACTATCTTAGCCCCGCCCCACCCCACCCAGCTCACTGCTGTCCTGATGCCCTAATTATTCGATTCCCTTCCCCTCCTGGCTCCCCCGAGATCCTCTCCAAGGCCCAGCTCAGCTCCCCAAGTCTCCATGAAGGCTTCCTCTGCCGTTCTCACCCCCTCTCACTTCAGCTCAGTTTGAAACCCCGCAATTAATATTAAGTTACATACAATACAGGGTGAAATCGTATATAATTAAGTGCTACATCGTAAGCCTTTAACTATATCTATTGCTCACTCATTATCTGGGGATTTGGAGACCTGGAAGGGAGCCCTGAACTCTGCTACCTACCTTCTCTGAACCTCTGTTTCCTTGTCTGGAAAACGGGGATGTTAATAAGGTCTACCTCGCAGGTCCACTCTAAGAATTAACTAGGGGGAAAGTGGAAGCCATTAAGGATCCTTTTCTTTCTTCTCAGTACTGATTCCCTAGCTGGATTATAACTTTCTGGAGTGTAGAACTCTGCGGAAGCGGGGGAACCAACCATCACATGGGAAGCCTGGAGCCCTGGGCCCCAGTCTCAGCTTCCACATTGTCCGGCTCCGTGGTGGTAACCGCTGAGGACGACCAAGTGCCCACCCATTTAACTCTTGCCCTGGTCAAGATGCCAGACACCTCTCTTCCTGGCACGGCATATTTCACTTTGCTGAGGCTTTATTTCTCAGGCTACAGAACGTGGAGTGTGAGGGTGAGTGAGTGAGAATTAATATTTAAGCCTTCCCCCTGGAGTAGGAAATGGCAACCCACTCCAGCATTCTTGCCTGGAAAATCCCATGGACAGAGGACTCCGGCTGGCTGCAGCCCATGAATCGGCAAAGAATCAGACATGACTGAGCACGCACACACATCAGACATCCTGCAAACATGGGAGAAGCGTGTGAAGTACCAAGTTTATCACCATCATCTTTTAGCAAATGTTGATCAAGTGTTTACTGTGTGGCTGTTACCTATGCAATGAGGATTTAACAAAAACGTCAACCCAGTGGGCAGCCAGATCCCAGCTCGTCTGTAGACGGTACGCAACCCTCAGTCAAGGGCTGATCCTCACAACTCTGCCCCACATTCCGGTTCTGAGGGATGTGAATGGCAGCCCCTGCTGTCATGCGCTCAGTCAAGCAACACACTGGCCAGGGGTCTATAATTTAGGGAAAGGCCTGCAGTGGGGTCTGGGGACACCCATTCAGTTGAATGCATAAGGGTATTTTTCTGGGAAGAGAGTCCGTCACTTTCATCAGATTCCCAAGGGCATCTGAGGCCGAAGAAAGGAGACAATTGACTATGCTGCGCTGTGCATAGTGGCTCAGCCATGTCCGACTCTTTGAGACCCTGTGGACTGTAACCCACCTGGCTGCTCTGTCCATGGGATTCTCCAGACAATAATCCTGGAGTTGCCATGCCCTCCTCCAGGGTTTCTTCCCGACCCAGAAACAGCAGTCTCCAGCACTGCAGGCAGATTCTTTACCAGCTGAGTTACCAGGGAAGGCCCAAGGAATTATAACAAAAGTGTATCAAATGTGATGCCAGGGATCTGAAGGAGGGGACTGGGGAGGCTCCTGAGGGCACGGCCAGGCTCAAATCCTGAAAGCCTCACTCACTCACTCACTCACTCTCCCACTCCAGGTCCAATCCATCAGCATCATGTGAAAAATACCACATGTTCCCCAGTCTGACCGCCTCTCCCCACCTCCTTGCTACTGCGCCGGTTCAGGGATCCTCACTGCCCTCCTGCTCCTGCCCTCCCTGCTGCCGTCCATGCACCCGCAACAGCCCGGGAGTCCTGATGCAAGGGAAGCCGAATCCCTTCACTTGCTCTGCTCTGGACTCTGCAGGGGTTCCCAGTGGCCACCAGGCCCCACCCACTGGGCCTCCACCCACGTCTCTGAACACCTCATCACTCCGGTACCCGAAACACCCAGCCTGTGCCTGCCCACCCATGGGCTTTTGACTCCCCATCCTTCCCCGGGGCAAATACCCAGATTCCTCATCTCCTTCAAGGCTGGTCTCAGATCTTACCTTCTTGGCGATGTCCTCTCCAGGCATCCTATTTAAAATTCCAGGGACTTTCCTGGTGGTCCAGTGATTAAAAAGCCGAGCTTCCAATCCAGGGAATGTGGGTTCAGTTTCTGGTTGGGGAACTAAGATTCCACATGCCACAAGGACTGAGCCCGGGTGCTGCAACTAAAGACTCTGTGAGCCACAACAAGGATCAACCAAACCCCGATTTTAAATATTTTTTAAAATTGCAAGCCATGCATACACACACACACACACACATACTCCCAAACCCTCACTAATATAAACTCTGCTTGATCTATTCATCATGCCTCTTATTACTGGGCCATCCCCCCTGCACTAGAATGTAAATTCCATGAAGGCAGACTGTGTCTGTTTTGATCGCTTTGTGTATTCTAAGCCCCTAGGACAGTGCCTGGCACACAATGGGCCTTCATTAAATGAATAAATAAGGAGACGTTTGAGCTGAGATTTGAAAACTAAATGATCTGGGCCTCCCCTGGTGGCTCAGAGGTTAAAGCATCTGCCTGCAATGTGGGATACCTGGGTTCAATCCCTGGGTTGGGAAGATCCCCTGGAGAAGGATATGGCAACCCACTCCAGTATTCTTGCCTGGAAAATCCCATGGACAGAGGAGCCTGGTGGGCTACACCCCATGGGGTCGCAGAGTCAGACACAACTGAGCAACTTCACTTTTACTTTCACTTTTCAAATGGTCTGGGGACTTCCCTGCTGGTCCAGTGGCTAAGACTCTGTGCTCTCAATGCAGGGGTCCTGGATTCGATCCCTGGTCGAGGAACTAGATCCCACATGTCGAAACTGAAGAGCCCACATGCCACAATGAAGATGGAAGATCCTGCGTGCCACAACTGAGATCTGGAGCAGCCAAATAAATATTAATAAATAAAAATAAATATTAAATATTTTCCCTCGTAGCTCAGTTGGTAAAGAACCTGTCTGCAGTGCAGGAGACCTAGGTTTGATCCCTGGGTCGGGAAGATGCCCTGGAGAAGGAAATGGCAACCCACGCCAGTACCTTTGCCTGGAAAATCCCATGGACAAGAGGAGCCTGGGGGGTGCAGTCCATGGGGTCACAAAGAGTCGGGCACAACGAGCGACTAACACACACAACACACACACAGATATTTAAAAGAGAGAGCTAAAAGGCTCACTGGACAACAAGAGAAAGGCATTCCACACAGCAGGAGGAGCAGGAGCTAAGGTTTGGGAGTCTGAAAAAGCCTGAAAGGCTCATGGATCCGTCAGAAGTTGGGTTTGCCTAGAGTGACAGGTGCCAAGGAGGCTCGAGTTAAGTACGGCAAATGGTCTAAGGAATTCGGACGTGACGTGAAGGCCAAGTCCCACTGCCATCATTGTTATCCTTATCATCTTTATCCCTAATGCTGGCCCCAGAGAAATCTGTAGAATTTTATCAATGGCCATATTATTAATTCTCTCTGGGGGAAAAAAAAATGGAATTGGAAAGAAACGCCTAGAATCGGTTATGCTTAAAGGAGCTCGACAGAGTCTATATTTCAGGGATCACGTACTCCTCTGAGGCCAGAAGATTGGAATTCTCCTAAGAGGGTTGATCTAGCCAGTGCCAGAGTCTGAGCTGCATTCACGAGCAGCTGAGCGCGTTGGGTTGGTTTCCAGGGCCGGCAGATGTCGGGGACCTGACTTCGCAGGTGTCAAGTCCCATCGGAGAAGAACAATAACTTGGAATGGCTTAATGATGAGGCTGTGAACATGCTGTGTCCGGGGCGCCACGCGGAGTTTGCAGAGCACTCCCACGCACCCGACTTACTCCATCTGTTCTGCCCCTCCCCCGTCCAAGCGCCACATCTTACTGCAGGGACCATTCATGAGTGACAAGCGAATGCTACAGGTTACGGGAGCCCAGGTTTTGGGGCCACTTCAATGACCTTTTAAGGTGCTTTTTGTGGGTGTCTGTCTGCAAGAATGCTATATGCCCTGGGGTCATTATCCCCATTTTATAGAGGAGGAAACGGAGGCTTTGAAAGCCGAAGCAAATTGCCCCAAAGCCATGTCCAGGGGAAGAGAGTGGACATCTGTTGTTTTTGCCATTTTTTCTTTCTTTCCTTTTTTTTGACTGCACCACAGGGCATGCAGGATCTTAGCTCCCTGAGCAGGCATCACACCCGTGCCCCCTGCCGTGGAATCTCGGGGTCTTCCCACCAGGGCAGCCCCTATTCACTTTCTGGTTACATCTCGGCTTTCCTTTGGGAAACCATCTCTCCTCACTCTCCGCATACATGGTGTGGGTGGAAATCACACTGGTGGCCCCTCAAGGGTGCGCACATGACTGAGGCTTGGACGGCCAAGGCCAGGCTAATCTGGTTAGTCTGTCTCCCTGGTCATGTGCCTGCTTTAGGGCTCTGCTCAAAGTCAGGTCAACAGACTCAAACCAGGGATTGGTTGAATTTGCTGGAAAAGTCCCTCTCTCTCTTCCCCTGGAATTATTAGCTGATATGAGCTGTGAAGGGGGCTTCCCAGGTGGCACTAGTGGTAAAGAACCCGCTTGCCAACGCAGGAGATGTAAGAGATTCAGGTTCAATCCCTGCGTCGGGATGATCCCCTGGAGGAAGGCGTGACAGCCCGCTCCAGTACTCTTGCCTGGAGAATCCCATAGAGAGAGGAGCTTGGCGGACTACAGTCCATAGGGTTGTACAGAGTCAGACACGACTGAAGCGACTTAGCATGCATGCATGAGCTGTGAGCTATAAGGGCCACCAAAATGAAGAAGCTGTTTTTATCAACTGATTAGGTTCACAGTTATAAATGTCCTTCTAGGTTCCATGAAGAGATCTGTCCAAGAGTAACGCCAACATAGAGGCAGCAGAATTGAGGACACAGATAGACATAGAAACAGGAACTTCTCAACCATGTTTAATCCCTGTATCTAGCCCCACCTGAGGCCAGCACTACTTGGACTTATAAGTCACAAGAGGTGACACATTATTTTCTTTACTCAAGCCGTGTGTGTGTGTGTGTGTGTGTGTGCGTGTGTGTGTTTCACACTGAGTGAGTTCTCAGTGATGCAATGGTTGAACACTAAGAGGTATCTGAATCTGAAGTCACTACCAGGTCCTAGCAACAGCGGAGCATTTAGTAGAGGTTTAAAATAATACCTGAGGGACTTCCCTGGTGGTCCATCGGTCAAGAATCCACCTTGCAATGCAGGGGACATGGGTTCGATCCCTGGTTGGGGAACTAAGATCCCACAAGCTGCAGGGCAACTAAGCCCACGCCACAGCTACTGAGCCCATGTGCTCTGGAGCCTGAGCCACAACTGGAGAATCCATGAGCCCCAGTGAAAAATCCCCCAAGACAAAATGAAGATCCTGGGTCCCACAGCTAACACCCAATACAGCCAAATAAAAAATGAGTAAATAAATTAAAAAAAGAAACCTTAGTGAATGTTCTCAATGATGGCCCTATGCTCCCAGAAATCGACGATCCTTACAGTACAAAACTCCTACTCTGCCTTCAAAACCCATCCTAGTATTCTCCCAGTGATTCGGGTTTCCCAGCACGGCACAGTAAGTCCTGAATGCATATTACTTGAATGAAAAAGTATAGTTCTGAGCTTGTATGTTGAGGCTTTTGCTGACATATCAGATGCACTCCCATCCTTAAAACAAGAATAACAGAGACTCCACATTCTGTACGCTTAGGTTGCAAGATCTAAACCAACGGTTGAGACTGCCCCCTAGAGGTGGATCAAAACAACACAAACTGAAGCAAAGTTTCTCGTGGCCACGGGTAGACAGAACGACAAAATCACATGCTTATGCGCAAGTCAGGTGGATCATTAAAGGAAGACTTGGGGTTATTTCTCAAATGCACCATTATTTCATGCAACCAACGTACACCTTGAGATTTTATACTTCGTTTTAGGTTAGTAGAATATTCATACAGATCCAGAATCTAGGGTTTCCTCCTGGACTCCGGGACACAGGACACTGTATCTTTATGAAACCACTTTTTCTTCCACAGCTATCTATAAAATCTTTTTCAATAGCCACTCGAAAAGAATTAACATTTCATTTTATTCTCAGAAAACGTTTTTTTGTAAGACAGCAATGTGCATGATAAACTGTCTTTTAGGCAGGCAAACAGATTTTCTCTTTTTTTTAATCTTGAATGAGCGTGCTTCAAAAAGGAAACTTTATATTAATGCCATAAATGGAAAGTCATTATCGCCTGCCATAAACAGAAGGCAAAGAGAAATGCAAACCTTCCGAAATAGTGTGTGTTTACTTGCCACCTGCAGGGCAATGCAAGCGTGCAAACCACACACAGGGAAGCGCAAGGCCCGAAATTCCACATTCACATGACCCGAGTGGCGGGTGGCGCTGACCTCATTTCCCCAATTCACTCATTCACTCAGTATTTATTGAACAACTCCTCTGGGCACACAGCTAGCGCATCAAGGACTCCGCTCTCAAGAAACTTACATTCTAGTGAGAGGAGACAGGTTATTTAAAAACAAAAGGAGGGGCAGGGTATATTATATCAAATGAAGCTCAGTGCTATGGAAAGTAAGAGGTGGAGGAAAACAGAGGGAATAGAGGGTGGAGCTACTATGTTAGCCAGGGGGTCAGAGAAGGCCTCTGGTGAAATGACTTTCAAATGGAGACTGAAGGAAGTGGAGGAGGAGACCCTATGGGAATCTGGACAAAGGAGTGTCCAGGTGGCAGGAACAGCACGTGCAAAGCCCCTGAGGTGGGGGTGGAAGCCATGGTGAGGACTCTGGGCTTACTCTGAAGTAGCCAGAAGGCTAGTGGAGGATTTGGAGCAGAACTGCCAGGGCCTGAGGCTGTTCCCGCCATCCACCTTGAGGAGAGCTCCGGAGGGGACGCAGGCCTGCAGGGTCCCCGAGCAAGCCCAGCTGTACAGACAGCCTCTGAGTGTTCAGGAAAGAACGAGGCAGGTCTGCTCTCGAGCTGCCAGGCTGGTGCTAAACTGACTCAGGGCGGCTGTTGCCTGTCAGAGCCTCCAAGCCCACAGCACCAAGCACTTGGCCTGATGAGAGGAGAGACGTAACCTGGGTGGAATTTTCCCTCCAGTCTCCGCCTCCACCACTTGGTTTGCATCCGAGAACTTTTTTTCTTACATATATATATATAAAGAGTAGCTTCTTTTTAAAAATGTTTTATTAGTTATTTTTGACTGCACTGGGTCTCTGTTGCTGCGGGCGGGCTTCCCTCTAGCTGCGGTGAGCAGGGCTACTCTCTAATTGTGGTACAAGAAATTCTCATCGCCGTGGCTTCTCCCACTGAGCACAGGCTCTAGGGTGCTGCGGCTCAGCAGTTGTGGTTCACGGGCTTAGCTGCTCCACAGCCTGTGTGATCTTCCTGGACCAGGGATCAGACCCACGTCCCCTGCCTTGGCAGGTGGATGCTTAACCACTGGACCACCAGGGAGGTCCACTGAAAATTTCCTTCTAAAGGAATGGACCTCTCACTGAGTACATCCATCACCAGAACCTTCCCTAACTCTTCCTGCCCAGCAAGCGGGGCGGCCTGAGTGGATGCTCTCCTCCCAGGATCGTCCCCTCCCCACCCCTCTGAAGATGGGGGAGCCCTCAGGGCCCCGCCCCATCGATCCAACAGAGACTCCTTGAGCTTCTCCTACGGGGTGGGTGCTACGCCAAGGGCCGGAGACAACGATAAATAATCTGGCTTCACCACCTTCCTGACCTCATTCCCACCCTGCACAACCCTTGTGGCTGTTTCTCCAAGAGGCAGTGCCTCTTTCCTCTCAGGGCTGGGGCACTTGCGGTCTCCCCGGCCGGGAACGCTTCCTCTTGCTTGCAGGCACGTGGGGCCCTGCCTGGGGACCACTTCTGACTGTCCCCGGCCTTCTCAGCCTCCTCGACATGGCAGCAACACCTACCCTGCTCCGGAATTACCTCTGTTTGTTTTGTTTGTGGTTCCCCTACTGGGATGGCAGGCCCATGGGGGCTGAGGCGGTGAATTTGTGGAAAGGTAGGGATGAGGAGGGAAAGGAGATGAAAGCAGGAAGATCAGCTCCTTGTCCCTGAAGAACTGGAGGAGCGGCGACTGACACACACTGCTCTGAGGCGGTGGCGGGGCGGGGGGGGTGCTGGCCCAGCAGCTGTGGGAGGAGAGGACGCGTGCCCGGTGTGGCTCGGGGCTGGGCGGGCTCTACAGAGGAGAGGTCAGGACGCCGGCCGCAGGGAGCTCAGAGGTGGGTGGGGGCGGGCAGAGGAGGGATGGGGCGGGCATCCAGGCAGCAGCAGTGTGTGCAAAGGCCCAGCGCCAGGAGACCTGGGAGCCGTCTTGAGGCTGGGATGAGAGGAGTGGTCGGAGCACACTGGTGATCCCCTGGCTTCTGACATTTCCAGGCCAGCTCAAAGCCTGATGGGGGGCAAAGCCTGTTTGTGCCGATGACGGGTGCTAAGTGGTGGGAGTGAAATGTCCTGCTCAAGTCTAGAGTGGTGCAGTGGGTGGAACTCAGGGTCCCGGAATAGATGTCATCTCACACACTAGTCCATGTGAGGTCCCGGAGATCCAGGCACGTGGCGGAGACGACAGTTCACCCCTATCTCGTCCCAGGCCATGTGGCACTGGGATCTTTTTCTCCCTGCCCAGTCCCCCTCTTCTCCCTCCTCCCCTTCCCCCTCTTTAGGATGACTGAACACTTCCTCTTCAACATGGGGACAGGTTCCTTTGCCTCTTGGAGCAGATGGTCTAGGGAGGAAGAGCAACTTTAGGCAAAGGGCCCCACCACCAAATGTACATCATCAACCATTGCTGGAGGTGGGTGAGTGATGCCTTGCTGTTGTTCAGCTGCTAAGTCATGTCTGATCCCTTGCAAACCCAAGGACTGTAGCACACCAGACTCCTCTGTCTTTCACTATCTCCCAGAGTTTGCTCAAATTCACATCCATCGAGTCAGTGATCCATCCAACCATCTTACCCTCTGCCGCTCCCTTCTCCTCCTGCCTCTAATTTTTCCCAGCATCAGGGTCTTTTCCAAAGAGTTGGCTCTTCACATCAGGTGGCCAAAGTATTGGAGCTTCAGCTTGAGCATCAGTCCTTCCAGCGAATATTCAGGACTGATTAGTTTTCAAAGGGAAACATGACTGTGGCTGGGAGGTCAGCTGATGCTCCACGGAGGGGTGACAACAGATCCGCAGCGTGAAGGATGAACTAGTTAATTTAGAGGCACAGAGGTGTGTGCTCTAAGCAAAGTGGACGCACGTGTGGAGGCCACGCGGTGAGAGCAGAGAGTAAGAGGGATACAGAGTAACAGAGGGGCTGGAGATGGGGGGCACGGGAACCAGGCGGATGACTCGGGACTGGGTGGGCAAGACCACCAAAGCCATGTGGGCCACCGAAGGGAGTTTTGCTCTTAACCCCAGACCAATGGGAAGCTGCGTGGGGTTACTGGGGCAGAGGGACGATGTTGGGATGAGAGGTTGGAATGAAAGTCAGCGGAAGTGGGTGCTAGGGGGGTGCAGGGGCTGGGAGGATGCTCCTGTGGGTGATCAGACAAGAGGTGTCGGCAACAAGGAAAAGGCAGGGAGAACATATTTTCAATGTGAGGACGGAGGACTGGGTGATGGTTTGGAAAAAGAAGGACAAGGTATTAAGGATGGCTCTGCCGCATCTCTGGTGGTTCAGTGGTAAAGAATCCACCTGCCAATGCAGGGGACAAGGGTTCGATCCCTGGGTCGGGAAGTTCCCCTGAAGAAGAAAAGGCAACCCACTCCAGTTATTCTTGCCTGGAAAACTGCAGCCTGGCGGGCTACAGTCCATGGGGTCACAAAGAGTGGGACGCGACTTAGCGACTGAGGAACCAACCAACTGCAGCTTCCAGCCTGTGTAACTAGAGGGATGGCAGTGCCCTTCTCAGGGAGGTCAAGGCTGGAGGAGGCGCAGGGCTGAGCTGGGTTTGGGGCAGTCGGGTGGAGACAGTGAGGCACCCAAGAGGAGCAGCTCATGGTCTGGAAGTGGACATGCAGGTCTGGGGTCCACAGTTAAGATGACCCTTCCTCCCTGATCACCCCCACCCCAGGCTGCCTTACACCCTCCACTCAGCTGTGTCTCGGCAGCATCTTCACAGACCCTTCTCTGTCAGAGCATTGATCCGAGCCACCATGGACATGGGGCTAGGTGTGTACAGCGGACGTGACCCCAGGTCACGTCCCTAGCTGCTGGGAACTGTGTCCCTTCCCAGGGAGAAGCCCCTCTCACGCCGGGTTATGTCTGATCTCTGATACTGACTCGTGACAAAGGAACAGAGACCCAGGCTCCTTGCCTCGACTGGAAGCACCTCTGCAGGGCCACCCATCCCTACAGCTCCCTGGGGGATCGGCACTGCTGGCATCACAGTTCAGCTCCTCCCTGTGCCCAGTCCTACTTCCCTCATCCACAGAGTGTGTGTGCTCAGTTGCTCCATTGTATCCCACTCACTGTGACCCTTTGGATTGTGGCCCACCAGGCTCGTCTGCCCATGAGATTCTCCAGGCAAGAATACTTGAGTGGGTTGCCATTCCTCCTCCAGCTGTTCCGGAGAGCCACCCCCCTACCCAAGTCAGCCTCCTGCACACACAGTTCCATCTCAGAGTCTGCATCCTGGGAACCTATGTCAGTTACTTGACCATGAACTCCCAGGGCAGGACTGAGTCAATTACATCAAAGACAGTTGGTAAACACATTTTGAATTGAATAAGCAATCCTGGCTTAGCCAGGATGTCCCACAGTGGTGATGATTCAAACAGGACAGACCCAAGTCCCCCACAATGAACTCCTCAGACCACAGAGCTCACTACTTAATTTGGAAACACAATTGCCAAGAAGGTATGCGGCACAGGTCCAGAATTCCCAGACCTTCATTCGTCAGCTAAACAGCCAAGTTGGGTGGTCAGGGCTCGGCTGTGAAGCCAGGCACCTGGGTAAGGATCCCATCCGGCTTGAGTAAGAAATGACGCTGGTGCCTGAGTCTCTTCGGCTGTCAAAGTGGGATGTGGTCCCAGGGACATGCATCATAATGGCCCCAAACCAGAAGCAGCCCAACTGTCCATCAGTGGGTGAAAGGAAAAACAGTCTGTTGCATGTCCATACAACGGGAAATCGCTCGGCAAGCAGATTCTTTACCACTGAACCATCTGGGAAGCCTAATGCAAGGCATGCGGGATCTTATTTCCCTGACTAAGGATTGAACCCGTGCCACTCACAGTGTAAGCTCAGGGGCTTAATCACTGGACCACCAGGGAAGTCCAGGAATTGCACACATTACAATGGTGGGTTTTGTGTTACGTAAATTAAGTAATTCAATTTTAAAACGCAAAACAAAAAAAAAAAAAAAGGAAAAAAAAAGTGGGATGGTGATTAAAAGCACCCACTTTATAAACACAAAACATTTAAAATATTGCTGGCTGTGTAATACATTCTTGATAAAGGTTAGCAATGAAGATGATGCTGACGAGAAACATTTCAAAGTTTCTAATTATGAGCGTACAAAATCTAAACTTGAAGTTTAGACCCTAGACCTAGTTCCCTGAGCTAACCGGGAAGACAATTTATACAAAGTTAACACCCACCTGCAATTCAGGCAAAGAAAAGATGATGTAACTTTTCAGAAGCTACAACTTTCCTTTCCCCATGCAGGAACAGGAGAGTGTAGGAACAGGAGAGCAGCTGGCTGTAGGATTCCATCTGTCTCGGGAGTGGGGCTGGGATCACACTCTCCCAACAGGCACCAGGCTAGTGACAAACACAACCTTGGTCATGCACCAGCCCTTGAATGCGCCGTCGAGCGTGTCAGGCAAGGATGCTGCCAGGCTGGTGGCAGGATAAGGGTCTCGATGATGGAGGAGTTGGCCTGCTCTAATAAAAACAGCAATTTTATAATGTCTCGACAGGTGCCTTTGTCAGAAGAGGATGACTTCTAGCTGGTGAGGAGGGCTAGGAATAGAAACTGCCTGACAGGGAGAAAGCCAGGCGTGCAGGTTGCAGGACAGCAGCATTTCATTTGTGTTAGTCTATTTCCAGGAGGAAAGGAAGGGAAGGGGACCATCTCTCTCAGCCCCGAAAGTAGCCTGTGTCTCCCCTAAAATGTGGGTTCTTAAGAGCAGAACATGAGTGCGTGCTAAGTTGCTTCAGCCGTGCCCGACTCTGCAACCGTATGGACTATAGGCCACCAGGCTCCTCTGTCCATGGGATTCTCCAGGCAAGAATCCTGGAGTGGGTTGCCACGCCCTCCTCCAGGGGATCTTCCTGACCCAGGGATCAAACCTGCATCTCCTGCATCTCCTGCATTGCAGGCGGGTTCTTTCCTGCTGAACCACCAGGGAAAGCCAAGCGTGGAACAGCAGGCTACAAACTCCCTGGTCTCTTGGCTTCCTGCTCGTTCCTTCCAACCCACAGCCTGCCACTGTGCTTTGCTCCTAAAGCACAGATCCCCGTGGCCTCCCTCATTAAAAACCTGCCACGGCTGGTGAGGAAGCTGACAGAGGCACTTCAGGGAGCGGCGTGGCAGTCTCCACTAAAACAAGACAAAACAAAACCCCGCCTAGCTTCAATCTACTCAGACCCAGTCAGCTCAATCCCTGGAATCTACCAGAGAGACCCACACAGGTGCTGGAGGAGGAATGTGCAAAATGCTAATGCCCTCCATCTGGAAAATGGCTGAATAACCCACAGTCTGTCCATAACATACGGTGACAAGTTTTTAAAGGGGAGCGGCGTGGCAGTCTCCACTAAAACAAGACAAAACAAAACCCCGCCTAACTTCAATCTACTCAGACCCAGTCAGCTCAATCCCTGGAATCTACCAGAGAGACCCACACAGGTGCTGGGGAGGAATGTGCAAAATGCGAATGCCCTCCATCTGGAAAATGGCTGAATAACCCACAGTCTGTCCATAACATACGGTGACAAGTTTTTAAAAAGCTAGGTTTGTTTGCAACACCGAGGGCGGATCTCTAAGACACAGTTCAGAGAAGAGGGGCAAATGACAAGTCACAAAAGCACATGCAACATATTCATCACGTTACCATTTTGTTAAAATACATACACTCCCAAGATACTACATGTAGTCTGTGGATTCGCTGGGGTATGTTGATGCACAGAGAAAGGTCTGGAAGGAGGCACGCCCAGCCTAGGACAACAGTTACTCCAGGAGGGGAAGACTGGGATTAGGAAGGGGTGGCAATTAGCAAAAGGGGTTGTGGGCTGATCTAACCGGTTAAAAATATTTTCTTAGGGATGTTGTTTTCTTATATTACCTGCATAACTAATGGCCTCCATCCACCCTACTTCTCTTCTCAAAAAAGAATCAATGGTTCTACATTCCAGATAGATACAGCTTGACAGGATTTTCCTCTGAATTCCAGAATCCCATATTCAGCTACCTTCATTATTATTATTATTTTTGGCCATCCCTCTCAGTTCCCCAAAGAGGGGCTGGACCCATGCCTGTTGCCTTGAGACTTCAGAGTCTTAACCACTGAACCACCAGTGAAGTCCCCTCCAGCTGTTTGACTGAGGTCTTCATAGCGTTGAAGCTGAATCTCTGATCTTCCCCCTAAAACCTGTCTCTACTCTCTTCCCCATCACAGGAGAAGACCACTTTCTCTGCTTTTCAGACCAAAACTTAAAGTCCTTCTTGATTCCTCTCTATCCGGGTCCATGTCCGGGTCCAACCACAGATCCAAGTGACTCCATCTTGCACCCACCGCCTTCTCTTCTTCACTGCTGCCCCCCAGCCCGAGTCAGTCACCTCCACAGACCTTCTGCCAGAGCCCTGATGGGTCTCCCCACACAGCCAGGGAGCGTATCCTGCTAAAATCTGTCTGGTCCTGGCCCTCTGTCAGTGAAAATGTTCCCATGAGTCCCCCCCACTCATTCAAAAGCCTGTGTGTGTTCAGTCACTTCAGTTGTGTCTGACTCTTTGCGACCCTATGGACTGTAGCCCGCCAGGCTCCACTATCCGGGATTCTCCAGGCAAGAATACTGGAGTCGGTGGCCATGCCCTCCTCCAGGGGATCTTCCTGACCGAGGGATCAAACCAGCATCTCACATCTCCTGCACTGGAAGGTGGAACCACTAGCACCACCTGGGAAGCCCACGAGTTCTACAAATGGCCCCAAGGCTCTATACGCCTGGCTTTTACACCCCCTTCCTGGCCTCCCACCACCCTGCCCCTCATCCCCCTTAATTCAGCCACACAAGCGCCAACCTCGGGCCTTTCATTTTCACGTCTTCTCCGCCCAAAGCTCTCCCCTTGCCCCTCCTTTAGTCTCTGCCCAAGGGCCTATGCGACATAACAACCCTCCTAGCAGCCCCCACCCTGCTTCCCTGCCTTTTATTTTTTTGCCCCCTCTGACTCCCTTTGTAGTTTATCTATTTGCTTAGTGCCTACCTCTAACCACTAGCAGTGAGTGTCACAAACTTGCAGATTTGTGCCTGTTCTGTTCACTGCAGAACCGACAGGACCCAGGGCAGTGGCTGGCACACAGCAAGCCGTCGACAAATACTTGCCAAATGGACACATGAACAAGCGATGTTTTCTCGATCGGACCCCAGCTTCCCAACCCCATTTGCTCCCAATATTTTACTTCCATCACAGTAAACTACCCACTGGTCCCCCACACGCCTGGATGTGCTCATATGCCTGTACCCGTTCTTACCGGACTGGCCCTTCCCTCAATCCTCGTCTCCACTTTTCAAGTTTCAACATCATTTTCCCCTTGGAACCCTGGCCAATCTAGCTTTCGCTCCCTACCCTGTCGACGAGTAAAAGGCTATCTCCGCTGGGGGTCTTCCCTGGCAGTCCGATGGTTAAGGCTGTGCCTTCCAATGCAAGGGGTGCAAGTTCGAACTCTAGTCAGGGAGCTAAGATTCCCACCTGCCTTGTGGTCAAAAGACTGAAACTTACAGCAGAAATAATATTGTAACGAATTCAATAAAAACTTTACAAAATGGTCCACAACAACAACAAAAAATCTTCTCCTCTGGATTCCTGTGCCTTTCCCACTGTTTCTGAGTTAATCAACTGGTAACATCAATAGAATTGATTGGTCTATACGGGCCACGTGTGATTTACCTGTGGTATCTCATTGACTCATCACACCAACAGATAAAGTAGGTAGCATCACTTCCATTTCATATTAATAGTTATGGAAACCGAGGCAGAGAGCCAGCAGTGAAAAAGTGGAAGAACTGGAATTTGAACCCAGTTTTACTGGACTCCACAGTCTGTGCGTAGCCTCTGAAGCGTCAGGTCCTTCATCACAGTTCTGAGTTCTGTGAGGACTAGAGCTGAAGCATCTGCCAAATCACAAAAAAAATAAATAAATAAAACAAGCAAACCAACTAACCCCGAACCTCAGAGTCCTGATCTGGGACTGAACTACAGAGACGCAAAGGTGGGTGCTCAAGCTCCGCAGGCGGGGACACGGGCCAGCCCTAACCAATGCCACCACAGGGGCCGCCCTGGGACCACACGGCCTGATACAAGGAGCAGAGCATCAGCTCCACCAGCTTTGGCATCAGACAGACCGGGATCAAGTCTTGGTTCCTCTACTTACTTGCCATGTGACTCTGGGTCTCCCTTTGTTGTGAAATGTACAAATGACACGGGGCAGGACTCCGGACATCACTGGCCCCACGGCCACCAGGTCATAGCCCAAGACTCCTGGAGGTCATGTCCAGACAGTGTTGGCCCCAGTGCTGCCTGGGAGCAGGCATCTGATGCAGGCAGGGCCAGTAGTAGTGGCAGCCGTTCAGCCACGTCTGACTCTTTGCGACCCCACAGACTGTAGCCAGCCAGGCTCCTCTGTTCATGGGATTCTCCAGGCAAGAATACTGGAGCAGGTTGCCATTTCTTTCTCCAGAGAATCTTCTCAACCCAGGGATCGAACCTGGATCTCCTCACTGCAGGCAGACTCTTTATTGTCTGAGCTACAAGGAAGTCTCCATGCAGGGCCAATAATCCTCAGGAATTAGGATGAACAGGCTCAGGGAAGATCTGACTGCTTTCTCAAAAAGGGGAACATGATGGGGATGATCTGGAGGGATGACGTGGGGTGGGAGGTGGGAGGGGGGTTCATGTTTGGGAGTTCGTGTAAAAAAATAAATAAATACAAAAAAAAAAAAAAGGGGGGG
>SJYX01023844.1:0-63042 GCA_006410675.1 Oreotragus oreotragus | reverse complement strand
GGGCTCCAAAATCACTGCAGATGGTGACTGCAGCCATGAAATTAGAAGACGCTTACTCCTTGGAAGAAAAGTTATGACCAACCTAGATAGCATATTCAAAAGCAGAGACATTACTTTGCCAACAAAGGCCCATCTAGTCAAGGCTATGGTTTTTCCAGTGGTCACATATGGATGTGAGAGTTGGACTGTGAAGAAGGCTGAGTGCCGAAGAACTGATGCTTTTGAACTGTGGTGTTGGAGAAGACTCTTGAGAGTCCCTTGGACTGCAAGGAGATCGAACCAGTCCATTCTGAAGGAGATCAGCCCTGGGATTTCTTTGGAAGGAATGATGCTAAAGCTGAAACTCCAGTACTTTGGCCACCTCATGAGAAGAGTTGACTCATTGGAAAAGACTCTGATGCTGGGAGGGATTGGGGGCAGGAGGAGAAGGGGACGACGGAGGATGAGATGGCTGGATGGCATCACGGACTCGATGGACGTGAGTATGAGTGAGCTCCGGGAGTTGGTGAGGGACAGGGAGGCCTGGCGTGCTGCGATTCATGGGGTCGCAAAGAGTCAGACACGACTGAACGACTGAAATGAACTGAACTGAACTGAATGAAGTAACATGGGCTTCCCTGGTGGCTCACTGGTAAAGAATGTACTTGCAGTGCAGGAGACGTGGGTTCAATTTCTTGGTCAGGAAGATCCCCTGGAGAAGAAAATGGCAACCCACTCTAGAATTCCTGCTAGAAAATTCCATGGACAGAGGGGCCTGGCGGGCTACAGTCCATGGGGCTGAACAAGAGCAGGCCATGACTTCGTGGCTAAACAACAACAACGGTGAAGTAATAGGGTCCTCGTTCTGCAAAGGCCAGACGGAGTTACGACAAAGGCTTACCTTATAGACTTGTTATAAGAAAAATAAAAATAATATATGGAAATCGCTTACCTCAGTGCCTGGCCTGTAAATAACACCCAATACATGGTTGCTAACATTATTATTATAATCAAGTCACAAGGACAGACTATTACAGGAACTAGACAGATTAATCATCCCGCTCAGTTACTTAAATTACTCTCCCTGAAGGGTGGCATGCCACGGGGTTCTGTCCTTGGTCCTATCCCAGGCCATAATTTTATCGATGGCCAGATCTGCCTGTAGAAGGCTGTTTATTCAGTCTGCAGATGACATTCAGATGGGTGGCACATGGAATAAACTGGATGACAGAATCTGGGTTCAGGTCAATTTCTACAGGCTAGAGATGGATCAAGAAGAGCTTGATAAAATGCATCATGGCCAGACTAAAGGTCCTATACAAGGAGAGGCGTTGGAAAAGTCTGCTTGAGGAAAGTTCACGAGACAAAGGCAGGGCTTTTAGCTAATGTGTTCAGTATGAGCTAACAGGGTGATGTGGCTGCGAAAAGCATGCCACAACCATAGCACACACCATGTGTGTTGGAAATTTTGTCAGGATCAGAGGGAAGAAGGGAACTAACATGTTTCGGCACCTACTGTGTGCCAGGCCCCACGTTAAACACTTGACACATTATTGCAACTGACACTTTCATTAACCTATGAGGGGTGTTATTGCCATTTGACAGGTGAGAAAACTGAGGCTTAGGTGAGTGAAGGGACTTGACCTGTGTAGTAGGGAGCAGAGTTAGTATGGGAACCCAGTTCTTACTAGAAAGTACACTCCATCTCCATGATCTATACTGATCTGTTCATAGTCGGAATACTCAGTTTGGTTCTGACAGTGTATTTTTAGAGAAGAATGAACTTGTCCAGATGAAGGCGACCAGGAAGGTGAAAACTCTTTGTAAGAAGTCACCTTGAGACTGAATCAAGTTGGGAAGACCAAGAGCAAGTACACACAGCAGCCTCTCCTACCCAAATCCACAGAAATGATACCATTTAAAATTCATAAGGAACTTCCCTGGTGATCCAGTGGTTAAGAATCTGCCTTCCAATAGAGGGGACTTGGTTCGTTTGATCCCTGGTCTGGCAACTAAGATGCCACATGCCATGGAGAAGCTAAGCCCATGTGCTGCAACTACTGAGCCCCTAGGTTCTGGAGACCGGGCACCACAACTAGACAGAAGCCCACGCACCTCAGCAAAAGACCCCACCTGCTGCAACTAAGACATCATGCAACCTTCCCGGGTGGCTCAGACAGGAAAGAATCCACCTGCAATGCAGGAGACCTGGGATCCATCGCTGGGTCAGGAAGATCCCCTCGAGAAGGAAATGGCAACCCACTCCAGTACCCTTGCCTGGAAAATCCCATGGACAGAGGAGCCTTGCGGGCTACAGTCCCTGGGGTTGCAAAAAGTCAGACACAACTAAGCAGCTAACACTTTGAACTAAATANCGAGAAGGAAATGGCAACCCACTCCAGTACCCTTGCCTGGAAAATCCCATGGACAGAGGAGCCTTGCGGGCTACAGTCCCTGGGGTTGCAAAAAGTCAGACACAACTAAGCAGCTAACACTTTGAACTAAATAAACATTTTTAAAAAACAAAATAAAATTCACAGGAAGATGAGGAGGGGTGATACTGCTGGATTTAAAATGTTGAGAAATTCTTGAGAAATGCTGGCAGACAGAACTGGATGAATGAAAACAAGCGCAGGCCAAATCGAAAGCTCAGAAGGAGGATTGTGACATGGGAAGGGGGTCTTGGGCTGCTCCAAGCCCAGAGGCAACAGATTCTCCAGGGAGAGGAGGGGACCTGAGGTTAAAGGTGAAAGAGATGGGTTGAGAATGCCTATGAGGATGCCAAGAAGTGGCTCTTCAATCCATCCAGATTGTAGGAGCTGTGACCGTGGATCTCCGGGACAGAAGAGCAGGATATATTCTGAAGAAAAAGGAAGAATTCTGTGCTCAGAAGACAAGCATCACATTTTTTGTGGTAATTTCCACCCCTGTGCCCATAATCACTGGTAGCAAACTCTCGTAAAAAGAAAAAGCATTCACAGACAACAAAACAGATCGCATTACATAGAAGAGCACGTATTCACAAATTACCAAACATTTCAAGAAAACTCACACCGTGAAAGAGAGGGGCCAACTCAACAAACTAACTATGAAAGAAACCGAGATAACAATGCAAGCAGAGGCATTACAAACATTTTTAATATTATCAGAAGAGTCAGAGAAGGCACTGACTCCTTGAACAATCTACTGTGGAAGAGAATAAGAAATCATGAATACAACATTTAATCATCAAAACTAGAAAAAATCAAAAGACAACGAAGAGGACTTCCTTGGCGGTATAGCGGATGAGAGTCCGGCTGCCGATGCAGGGGACGTGGGTTCGATCCCCGGTCTGAGAAGATTCCACATGCTGCAAAGCAACGAAACCTGTGTGCCACAACTACTGAAGCCTGCCTGCCTAGATCCTGCGCTCCACAGGACGAGAAGCCACTGCAATGAGAAGCTCATGCACCATAACCAAGAGTGGCCCCTGCTTGCTGCAACTGAAGAAGGTCCGTGCACAGCACTGAAGATTCAGTGCAACAAAAAAATAAAATAAAAACAAAATCAATCCATCAATAACTTTTTTTAAAGATAATGGAGAACAGAATAGATATGGATATAGAGAAAATTACTGAGTGGGAGGATCAGGCCGAGGTGTTTCCCCAAACACAGGAATAAGGGCAAAGAAGTACTGGCAAAAACAGGATAGGCTGCTAGCCACTATTAGCAAGGTTTTCTACAGTCTGGCATTCTCAAATATTTTTAGTAGGAGTATAAATCATTAGGCTTTCTTTAATAAGGCTATTTCTAGATTTTTTGCCATGTGAGTCAAATAAATCCTTATTGCTAACCCAAGGGTCAAAAAATTATACCCCATAGGCCAAATCTGTCCCATCATGTATTTTTTTTCTTTTTGTCAATGAAGTTTTACTGAAACACAGCCCCACTCACTAATTAACATACTGATATGGCTGTTTCCACACTACAATGACAGAGTTGAGTCGTTGTGACATAAAATGCTTGCTGATCCCTGGTTTAGGCCAGTGTTAGTTGGGTTTCCCGTTCTTTGCAGCCAAATGCCCTCCCAACTGAAACAGGGACTAGAACTGTAATAAACAGAAAAAAGTCTAGAAAGATGAACATTCTACCAATAGCAGGTTATTTCTAGATAGGGTTATTAGGTTAGGGTATGTTTGCAGAACATTTTTTAATTTAGTGAACAAACTTGAAATTAAAAAAAAAAATGACAGGTAAATTATTTTTTAAATGGACAGTTTAATTATTCTAACGAAAGGATAACTGAAGGTTTAATACCACAGTGAACTATTAATACATTGAAAAGCACAGATGAAGACTTCCTTGGTGGTCTGGTGGATACGAATCCGCCTGCCACGGGTTTGATCCCTGGTGAGGGAAGACTCCTCAGCTGTGGGGCAGCCGAGCCCCTGTGCTACAGCTAGCCTGTGCGTCACCGCTACTGAAGCCGGGAGCTCTAGAGCCCATGTGCCCCGACAAGAGAAGCCACTGCCGTGAGACGCCCGTGCACCACAAACCGGAGAGTAGCCCCTGCTCACTGCAGCGAGAGAAAGCCCGCTGCAGCAACAGAGACCCAGCGCCCCGCAATAAGTGAATAACATAAAAGCATGGATGAATCTCTCAGATATGTTTAACAAAAACAAAACAAAGACAAAAGAAAAATGTGCTTACTCTGTGAATCCATTTATATGGAGTTCAAATACAGGCAAAACTAATCTATACCATCAGAGCTAAGACAGTGGTCAGCCTCCTGGAGACCTGCAGTTCCTGGGAGGGGGCGTGAGGTGCCCCCTGTATTGCTAGGAATGGTCCGTATTTTGACGTGGGTCATGGTAACACAGGAGCACTCATAAAATTCATAAAAGGGTACACCAAAGATTGTCTCCTTTATTGTATGTAAGTTATACCTCAATTTTAAAAAAACTAAAAAAGAAATGGAAGGTAAGCATTTATAATTGGCCTTTAGCATAATCCTAAGCCTGAAATAAGTTGCATATTAAGAAGAGGTGGCAAGAATACACAGAAGAACCATACAAAAAAGATCTTCATGACCCAGATAACCACGATCGTGTGATCACTCGCCTAGAGCCAGACACCCTGGAATGCAAAGTCAAATGGGCCTCAGGAAGCATCACTACGAACAAAGCTAGTGGAGGTGATGAAATTCCAGTTGAGGTATTGCAAATCCTAAAAGATGATGCTATGAAAGTGCTGCACTCAATATGCCAGCAAATCTGGAAAACTCAGCAGTGGCCACAGGACTGGAAAACGTCAGTTTTCATTCCAATCCCAAAGAAAGGCAATGCCAAAAACTGCTCAAACTACCTCACAATTGCATTCATCTCACACTCTAGCAAAGTAATGCTCAAAATTCTCCAAGCCAGGCTTCAACGGTACGTGAACTGTGAACTTCCAGATGTTCAAGCTGGATTTAGAAAAGGCAGAGGAACCAGAGATCAAATTGCCAACATCCGTTGGATCATTGAAAAAGCAAGAGAGTTCCAAAAAAACATATATTTCTGCTTTATCGACTATGCCAAAGCCTTTGACTGTGTGGATCACAACAAACTGTGGAAAATTCTTAAAGAGATGGGAATACCAGGCCACCCGACCTGCCTCCTGAGAAATTCGTATGCAGGTCAAGAAGCAACTGTTAGAACTGAACATGGAACAATAGACCAGTTCCAAATCGGGAAAGGAGTACGTCAAGGCTGTATGTTGTCACCCTGCTTATTGAACCTATATGCAGAGTGCATCATGAGAAATGCTGGGCTAGATGAAGGACAAGCTGGAATCAAGATTGCTGGGAGAAATATCAGTAACTTCAGATACACAGATGACACCACCCTTATGGCAGAAAGTGAAGAAGAACTAAAGAACCTCTTAATGAAAATGAAAGAGGAGAGTGAAAAAGTTGGCTTAAAACTCAACATTCAGAAAACAAAGATCATGGCATCCAGTCCCATCACTTCACGGCAAATGGGGCAACAATGTAAACAGTGAGACTTTACTTTCTTGGGCTCCAAAATCACTGCAGATAGTGACTACAGCCATGAAATTAAAAGACGCTTGCTCCTTGGCAGAAAAGCTATGACCAACCTAGACAGCATATTAAAAAGCAGAGACATGACTTTGCCAACAAAGGTCTAATCTAATCAAAGCTATGGTTTTTCTAGTAGTTATGTATGGGTGTGAGAGTTGGACTATAAAGAAAGCTGAGTGCCAAAGAATTGATGCTTTTGAACTGTGGTGTTGGAGAAGACTCTCGAGAGTCCCTTGGACAGCAAGGGGATCCAATCAGTCCATCCTAAAGGTAATCAGTCCTGAAGATTCATTGGAAGGACTGATGCTAAAGCTGAAACTCCCACACTTTGGCCACCTGATGCAAAGAACTGACTCATTGGAAAAGACTCTGATGCTGGGAAAGATGGAAAGCAGGAGAAGAAGGGGACGACAGAGGATGAGATAGTTGGATGGCATCACCGACTCAGTGGACATGAGTTTGAGTAAGCTCCAGGAGTTGGTAATGGACAGGGAAGCCTGGGGTGCTGCAGTCCCTGGGGTTGCAAATGGTCGGACACGACTGAGCAACTGAACTGAACTGAACTGAGAAGAGAATAAAAAAATAAATAAAAATAGTGACTTTATAGGTGGTAGGATAAGGGCTCATTTTTGTAGCATTAAGCCTATTTTTCTATAATTGGCACGCATTAGTTCTGGAATCAAAAAGACATTAAAAATGTCTGGAGCCAGCCCCACTGAGGTCAATGCCTGCAGATACGAACTACACTGACACTACCTCCCCCAGCTACCCCAGCTGATGGAACATTCTGGAACAGGACTCAGCAGTGGGACTGAACAAATAACAATAACATACTTTTAAACAGGACTTACAGATATAGTTCTAAGTACTTCATATGTATTATTTAATTCTCTCAACAGCCCTATGAGATGGTACTATGCTTTCAGTTCCATTCAGCAGATGGAACCTGAAGCACAGAGAGGTTATGTAAAGTGTCAAGAAAGCTCAGCTGGTAAAGAATCTGCCTGCAACACAGAAGACCTGGGTTTGACCCCTGGGTTGGGAAGATCCCCTGAAGAAGTGACAGGCTACCCACTCCAGTATTCTAGCTTGGAGAATTCCATGGACTGTATAGTCGGACACAACTGAGTGACTTTTACTTTCACTTTCAAAGACCACACAGCAAATTAAGAGTTAGAACCAGGACTGCAAACAAAAGCAGTCAGGCCTGGACAGCTTCCCTGCCCTTGATCACTATTGCTGCTCCATTTCTCACGTGCCAAGCCATCTCCCAGGGCACCAACAAAGCATGGGCAGTTCAAAGAGATTTTTGCAAGAGTTTAAGCTTCTGTATTGAAAAAGCAAAAGGCCATCAAAGTAGTCTTCCTGGGAAAAGAAGCTGAGAACTTTCTTGGACTTTCCTACACATAGCGGAGGGTGAGGAGGGGCATATAATCTCTTCAGCAGCCTCCAAGGGGAATGCAGGACTTCCCAGGTGGCTCAGTGGCAAAGAATCCACCTGCCAACGCAAGAGACCTGGGTTCAATTCCTGGTCAGGAAGGTCCCCTGGAGAAGGAAACTGGCAACCCATTCCAGTATTCTTGCCTGGAAAATCCCATGGACAGAGGAGCCTGGTGGGCTACAGTCCAAGGCGTTGCAAAAGCGTTGGATACAACTTAGCGACTAAAACAACAAATGGGAGTGTAGCCATCATCAACAGTGCTTAGCTGGGGAAGGTCAGTGTCAGACCACCTTGGGTCATCAGGCAAGGAGACTGAGACTCATTTATCTGGCAGTCACTGTCCCAGCTTCTCATTCACCCGCCCAGCCCTGTGGTCCCAGGAGTCTGGGACTCTCTCTAGTTCTGAACCGGCAGCAGGATCCGTGGGGAGGAGAGAGAAAGTGCCCGGTGTGAGAGGCAGGCGCATCCTCTGAGCAGGGCTGGGCTTCCCATGTTTATCTTCCTCATCCGCACTGAGCCCTTGGACATCTGGAGAAGAAGGACGAACGCCGTCCACTTTACAGTTAAGGAAACCGAGAAGGGCTAAGGAAGGCGCCTAACAGATGTTAGAGCGTGTTATACATGTCTAGGTAAACCTATAAAAGGGGAAAGCTAACTCATAGCATCTGGATTGAGAAATGAAGGCTTCTCACTGCGGTGGAGCACAGGCCCTAGGCATGCAGGTTCAGCAGTTGCTGCACTCCGGCTCACTAGTTGTGGCTCACAGGTTGAGTTACTCCGCAGTATATGGGATCTTCCCTGACCAGGGATCGAACCAGTGTCCCCTGCATGGCAACCAGACCACCAGAGAAGCCCTGAAGCTGGGCTGAGGAGGGCTTCTATCACTTGAACAGAGCCTCAGAGACACGGCTTGTGGGCCCTGATGAAGTTGATGTCGGCTCTTATCAGACCCGGGGTGGTTGCAGGGGAAACGGAGGCCCAGGGCAGGGAGCGAGGATGTGCCTGCAGTCAGCCACGGTAACTTGGGACTGGAGCCCTGGGGACCTGGCACTCTTACCGCCCTGGCCCTGCTTCTCCAGAGGTGTTCCCAGACTGGGCAACAGTTCTGCGGGCTCCTATTCACCATGACACACACCTTTCATCAGTAATTTGCAGGAACCTCCGTCACTTGAAGAGTATCGTTTTCTTTTCTCATCATATTCTGCATTCTATAAGGTGATTGGGGTGGGGGGGTGGAGAGGTAAAGGGAGACTCAGGGCAATTTAATGCCTAGGATTTGAGGATATAGAAAACTTTGATGCTCTGGTGAAGGGCACACTGCTTATCCAAACCTGACTTGGGAAGAAGCTGTCAACATTATCTCCTTCTGGTCACAAATTGCAGCTCTCTGATGGGTTTTTTTGTTCAAATTTAATCTTGTGTTGGAAGCTCAGCTGATACCAGGAAGGTTTTAGACGTGTCAATCTCCTTCCTGGCACTTTATCAGAAATTGATTCTCTTTGCTTCTTGAAGCTCGATTCTTGGCCTTGCCATTTGTTCAGCTTGGGTTACAGGCTCAGCAGCTGCGTACACGTTTCCTGCAGCTCACAGCCTGATGGCAGGGGCCTGGGAGTAGGCTGGTGATTTCAAGGGCAAGGTAATTCTCACAAGAGGGACGATGTGCTGTTCCATCACACTGACGCGGCGAGGAACAATGACCAATCTGTGTCCTGCTTTTTCTTAGCAAGAGTTCTCACCCACCTCTGACTCGGCAGGGATTCGCTTTTTAAACAGGCCATTTTGCCCTCAGTATAATACTAATTACAATACCAGTCCTAAATTATAATACTCAACACGTATCTGAAGTGTATCTTTGGATGTATCCAAAGATATGTAACCATTTTCATTTTTCCAGCTCCTAGTAAGTACCAGGCACCATTCTAAGCACTTTACATACATTAGCTCACTGGATCCTTACCTCATCCCTAGACTGTAGGTTCTATACTATCCCTATTCTTTTTTGAAAAAAATAAAAATTATTTTATTTATTTATTTTTGGCTGTACTTGGTCTTTGTTGGTGCATGGCTTTTTTCTAGTTGTGGAGAGTGGGAAAGCACAAGTCACTCAGTTGGGTCCAACTCTTTGTGACCCCACGGACTATACAGTCCATGGAATTCTCCAGGCCAGAATACTGGAGTGGGGAGCCTCTCCCTTCTCCAGGGGATCTTCCCGACCCAGGGATGGAACCCAGGTCTCCTGCACTGCAGGCGGATTCTTCACCAGCGGAGCCACCAGGGAAGCCTCTAATCATGGTGCATAGTCTCATTTCGGTGGCTTCTCTTGTTGCTGAGCCAGGGCTCCGGGGCCAAAGGCTTCAGTAGTTGTGACACGTGGGCTCAGGCGTCGTGGTTCCCGACTATAGAGTACAGGCTCAATAGCTGTGGGACATGGACTCAGTTGCTCCGAGGCACATGGGATCCTCCAGGATCAGGGATTGAACCCGTGTCTACCGCCTTGGCAGGTGAAGCCCATATTCCTACTCTTTAGAAGAGTAAGTCAAGCCACAGAGAGGACAGGTATCTTGCTTGAGTGACGGCAGGAGCCTAGGAATCCGGGCTATTTGGGTCCAGGGTTCACAGGCTCAACTACTTGGCTATGCTGCTTCTAAACCCACCATGTGACTGACCTGCCCCTACAGAAATCAGAAGCTGTTCATGTCACTGGAGCCCCCACTGTCCAAGTTCTCAAAGCTACAGAGACCAAGACCACAAGAAGCAGAAAGACTAACTTCACCACAGGGAATGCGACTAGCTGTTGGATGTAAAATGAATTTCACTCTTCTCTGCCCAGAAATGTGAACTAAAAGGCTTCATTCCAGGAAAAGTATAGATTTGGAATGTCAGCTGTCACACTGGACAGGCTCTTGTAATGCAGCACCATTAGCTTCCACTGTCTTTTTTTCCCTCTCCCTTCCTTTTAAAAAACAAATTTTTTTTAACATTTTCAACAAAGCAGTGGAGATCAAGAGGCAGCTCCTGATCCCAGCAGAAGACTGAAGCTGCAAGAACACAGAACTGAAATGAGCAAAGGGAAGGGTCTGCTGTTTGCAGGCTGGCGGGGTCTGAAACTTACAAGAAGAATCACTGGCCTCCTGCAATTGGCCACGACAGGTGCTTGGGGCTGAGGGCCCAGGAGATCTGGCACTCAGAAATCAAGGCGCCGGACATGCCCCCCTGTTTTCAGGATAATACCCTGCTCCCATTCCCCGCTAAGAAAAGGACCAGGGACCCACAGCTGAGGCTACTGAGTGTGGGTACCTCAGCCAAGGGAAGCCACACTTGAATCTGGCCAGAATTCCACAAGGTGTCCTGAACAAAAAACTCTGCCCCACTCATGCACCATTACAAGACAAATTAGGAACACTGATTTTAAAAAATCGCATCCTCTTTGATCCATTAATTCTACTTATAAGAGTCAACCTTTGGCTATACCTGCACAACTGCACAGAGATGCCTGCTCTAGAATATTCTTATAGTAGCAGAAGACTCCTGATAGCCTAGATTAGTCATTAACTGGGAAGAGTCAGTCATTTGCTCAGTCATGTCCAACTCTTTGCAATGCCATAGACTGTAGCCCACCAGGCTCCTTTGTCCATAGACTTCTCCATGCAAGAATACTGGAGTGGGTTGCCATTTCTTTCTCCAGGGCATTAACCAGGAACTAGTCATATATTTAGGCTTTCCTGGAGGTTCAGTGGTAAAGAATCCTCCTGCAATGCAGGAGATGTAAGACACCGGCTCAATCCTTGGGTGGGGAAGATCCCCTGGAGAAGGAAATGGCAACCCACTTCAGTATTCTTGTCTGGAGAATCCCGTGGACAGAGGAGCTTGGCGGGCTACAGTCCATGGGGTTGCAAAGAGTTGGACTCAACCGATCGACTTAACACACACACACTGGTGGCTCAAGCGGTAAAGAATCGGCCTGCGATGCAGAAGCCACCAGGAAATGCAGGTTCGATCCCTGGGTCAGGAAAATCCCCTGGAGGAGGAAATGGCAATCCATTCCAGTATTCTTGTCTGGAGAATCCCATGGACAGGGGAGCTTTGCGGGCTACAGTCCGTGGGGTTGTAAAAGACTCAGACACAGCTTAGAGCCCAAACAACAACTAGTCATATATTTATGGACAAGTTCACAATTCTCTTGGACTTCCCTGGTGGCTCAGACAGTAAAGACAGTATTCTTGTCTGGAGAATCCCGTGGACAGAGGAGCTTGGCGGGCTACAGTCCATGGGGTTGCAAAGAGTTGGACTCAACCGATCGACTTAACACACACACACTGGTGGCTCAAGCGGTAAAGAATCGGCCTGTGATGCAGAAGCCACCAGGAAATGCAGGTTCGATCCCTGGGTCAGGAAAATCCCCTGGAGGAGGAAATGGCAATCCATTCCAGTATTCTTGTCTGGAGAATCCCATGGACAGGGGAGCTTTGCGGGCTACAGTCCGTGGGGTTGTAAAAGACTCAGACACAGCTTAGAGCCCAAACAACAACTAGTCATATATTTATGGACAAGTTCACAATTCTCTTGGACTTCCCTGGTGGCTCAGACAGTAAAGCGTCTGTCTACAATGTGAGAGACCTGGGTTCAGTCCCTGGGTTGGAAAGATTCCCTGGAGAAGGAAATGGCAACCCACTCCAGTACTCTTTCCTTGAAAATCCCATGGACGGAGGAGCTTGGTGCAGGCTACTATCCATGGGGTTGCAAAGAATCGGGCACGACTGAGCGACTTCACTTTCTCACTTTCATAGTTCTCTATATGTCATTTTTTAGTAGCAAAACTAGATCTGAACTGACATGAAATTTAAAGTCTTTATCCCACTTAGTAGTAGTATGAACATTCATATTTTCCTGCAGATATATTATCTGACTACAGAATGCTGACCCAGGGCTATACTTAGATATATTACTTTCTAAATTCTAAAAAACTAGAAACACGTTTGGTTCCAAAGATGTCAGATAAAGGATTGGGTTTCTGTTCATTCACAGTGAAGTACTAGGCAGCCATAAAAAAGAATGAATGAGATTTATATACATGTGCTGCTACAGGATATTCTCTAAGACACATTGTCAAGTAAAAAGAAAAATCCAGAACAATGTATTGCACGCTATCATTGAGTTAAAAGGCAGGGGGTGGAGGTAAGGGCAGAGAGGATAGATAGAATATTTCTGGAAGGACAGAGATTGATTACAATGGTTGTCTCTTGGGAGGGCAACTGGGGGGCTAATGTCAAGAGCATCGTACCCCTCGATGTATTTAGTGTTTTTTTTTAAATTTCACTTATTTATTTTTGCCCGTTCTGGGTCTTCATTGCTATGCTATGGTTTTCTCTAGTTGCGGCGATCAGGGTGCTAGACCCTAATTGAGGTGCGTGGGCTTCTGATGGCTGTGGCTATTCCTGCTGTGAAGCTGGGGCTCTAGGGCACACAGGCCTCAGTAGCTGGGGCACGTGCGGGCTCAGCTGCCCTGTGGCATGTGGGATCTTCCCAACCAGGGAACGAACCCTGGTCCACTGCACTAACGGGCAGATTCTTAACCACCGGACCACCAGGGGAGTCCCCGCCGCTTAGTATCGATTAGGCAGGTTGATCAGACTCTCTCTGGCCTCTGAGCCGGGAGAAGAAATAACTGGAAGAGAGGAGTATGAAGACAACACCAGGTCCAGGGCCCAGAGGGGAGTGAAGGCGTGTTCATGGTGGTGCACAGAGAAGCTGTCCAGAGGGCCTGGTCCCTGGAGGCTCCAGAATCCTTGCCTCCCTGCTTTGCTGGGTTCCGCTGAGATCCCAGTCTCCTCCTCTGCTTGGTGAACATGAAAGGCGTCTCTAGTCCTTGTACCACAAGATTCTGTTAACAGCAGGAAGCGCTCGTGTGTGCGCATGCGTGCGTGTGCACACTTACATGTGTGTGCAAAGGGAAGGCTTAACATTTTCTAGGCACTTGAGTTAAATGACTTCTGCAGTCCTTTACAAAGTGAGCTCAGCAGAGGAGTGTGCTGTCAGGGGCATTTTGCAGAATCTCCCATCAGCTGCACGAGGAGGCAGTTCATTATCACAGAAGGCTCTCAGAGTGGTTTACAGTGGGGGCCCCAGAGCTGCCTGCCTGGGGCACACAGCCAGGAACCCGGAAGCCTGGAATCAGCCTACAGTCCACCTGGAGCAAGGAAGACCCCCTTCAGCCCTGAGTGCAATTGTGCTGTCTTTTCCATCCAAAGCCATGGCTGTCTCTCTGCTAAATTCTAGACACGCTAAGGAATGATCACAATTATATAGCAACTAACATTTACGGAATATTTACTATGCACAGCACTAGGCACTTTATCACTGCCTTGATTCTGTATACCAAGTCTCCAAGGTGGGAATTATCAAATGAGGTGAGAAGGGTCAAGAGATTAGGCTAAAGGTCACAGGACAAGCATTTGAACAGAAGCACATTGCGGGCTCCGTTCACAGAGTGGCCTGGGGCCTCCGTGGTTCTGTGTAAGGGCAGGGCGTGTCCTCAACACCGTGCTCTCGGGCCCCACACTGTTTCTGTTGCCATCGGTGTGGGCCCTGATCAGTAAGGGGTTGACGAATAAATATTTCTTCCTCCTCTATGTTTTCCTGTTTGTTTTTTAAAATTTTTAACACTGTATGAAAAATTTACTTTCTAATGATTTTTGAGTAAACCACAACGGCCACGATTTCAGAAATCATTAACAATTCATGACCGAAGGCCAGAAACACTACACAAACTCCACAGGCAGGAGCCGTGAATGCTTGCTAAAGAGGTGGCAGATATTTTTACCAGCTGCTTCAAGAGTAGCTACTGACTTTGGGCCAGCCATCCAAGCAATATTCTTTCAGAAATGACGGTCACGCTTCCTAAGCCTCTGTTAAAGCCGCCTCTTCCAGGAAGTCTTCTCCCTCTCCTCCAACACCCGCTGGGGCTTTGATCTGGATCTCCTCTACGCTTTTCTGCTATGCTATGTGCTTGTCTGTCTGGCGGGGATAACGCGGGCATGCGGTGCGTGGGGAAGCACCCAGGCTGAGAACTTAATAAGTATAAAACGCTGGTCCTCAGTATCTGTGGGCACAGTGGGAAAGGGGAGGGTGGAGGGAACCGGGAGATTAGGATTGACATATGCACACTGGGTGTGTGCTCAGTCGCTTCACTCGCGTCCAACTCTTGGCAACCCACTGGACTGCAGCCCACCGGGCTCCTCTGTCCATGGGATTCTCCAGGCAAGAATACTGGAGTGGGTTGCCGTGCCCTCGTCCAGGGGATCTTCCCAACCCGGGATCAAACACACCTCTCCTGCATCACAGGTGGATTCTTCACCACTGAACCACTGCGGAAGCCCCCATATATACACCATCATGTGTAAAATAGATTGCTAGTGGCAAGCTGCTGAATAAGACAGGGTGCTCAGCCCGGCACTCTGTGACAGCCTAGAGGGGTGGGATTGGGCGGGGTGGGGGAGAGGCTCAAGAGGGAAGGGGCATAAGCATAGTTATGGCTGATTCATGTTGTTGTATGCCAAAAACCAACACAACATTGTAAAGCAATTATTCTCCAATTAAAAATAAATAATAACACACACACACACACACTCACAAAGGCTGGTTCTCATCCACGGCTGCATGTCAGAATCACTTGGGAGGAATTACAAAATTCTGATGCCTCAGTCACACCCCCAGAGATTGTGATTTAACTGATCTGGAAAGAGACCTGGAGAGTTGTTGCTGCTGTTCACTTGCTAAGTCGTGTCCGACTCTTTACGTTCCCATGGACTGTAGCACGTCAGGCTCCCCTGTCCCTCACTATCTCCTGGAGTTTACTCAAATTCATGTTCACTGAGTTGGTGATGTTATCTAACCGTCTCATCCTCTGCTTCCCTCTTCTCCTTCTGCCTTCAGTCCTTCCCAGCATCAGGTTATTTAAAAGCTCCCAAGCGATACAAACATGCTGTGATATTTGTGAACCGCTGACATCCAGCATCCAGCCCAAGGCCCGGTTCTGATACCTGCTTGTAGTCATGCAGGTGTGGGGGTTGGGGGGGGGGGGGACGCAGGGATGATCCCATTAAAAGAGGACAGGTCTTCATCGAAAGTCATTACCCAGGGACTTCCCTGGTGGTCCAGTGGCTAAGACTCCAAGTTCCCAATGCAGGACGTCCGGGTTTGATCCCTGGTTAGGAAACTAGAACCCACATGCTGCAACTAAGACCTGGCCTATCAGACATACATCTAGATACACATACATATACATTCAAACTTTATTTATTTACTTTTGGCTGTGCTGGGTCTTCCTTGCTTGGCAGGCTTTTCTCTAGTTGCACCGAGCGAGGGCTACTCTGTAGATGCAGTTTTGGGGCTTCTCATTGAGGTGGTTTCTATTGTTGCAAAGCACGGTCTCTAGGCCACAAGGGTTTCGGGAGTTGCCGTTCCCAGGCTCTAGAGCCCAGTCTCAGTAGCTGTAGCACACAGCTTAGCTGTTCCAGGGCATGTGGGATCTTCCTGGATTGGACATGGAACCATCGTTCCTGCACTGGCAGGCAAATTATTTACCACTGAGCCGCCAGGAAAGTCCTAAAATTTTTTGGTTTTTAAATGCCCACTGTTGCCTTGTAGGAACAAGGAAGGACTCAATGCTGTCACTCTCCATCTTGCAGAGAAGCCAAAGGCTGCATTTTTTTGGTGAAATCTCTCAACTTTTGAATGTGATCGGCTAATTTTGGGCTTCCCAGGTGGCTCAGTGGTAAAGAATCTGCCTGCCAAAGCAGGAGACAGAGTTTTGATCACTGGGTTGGGAAAATCCCCTGGAGAAGGACGTGGCTACCCACTCCAGTATTCTAGCCTGGGAAATCCCATGGACAGAGGAGCCTGGCGGGCTATAGCCCACAGGGCTGCAAAAGCGTCAGATACTAGAGATTAAAGAACAGTAACGCTTAATTTTAAAAGATTGTCATAGGATAAGGGCCAAATAAAACACAACTTTGGAGCTGAAAGTGGCCTGGCAAGCTCATTGAGAACAGCTTCTCGTCCTCCCTTTGCAGCGCTGACCTACCACCATGCAGGATGGTACCCAGTCCCCACGCAGGATACAAACTGCCCATCCACCTGCCAAGGTGTGTGCTGTCCTGTATACCCTAGCCCCGAAGGAACACGACACAGGACCCCGTCTGCTTGTTCTCACCAGCTTGTCTTTCCCTTGCCTTTCATGGGGACAAAGCTTCCGCTCTACCTGGCATCCTGTGTAAGGCAGAGAGAGTCAGGAAGTGCGGACTTCACAGACAACGTGGGCAGGAATGTGGGAAGCGGAGGTGGGTGGAGAGGCATGTTACAACGCACAGGATGAGCGTCCTGGCAGCTTGCTATTAGTTTCTTTCTCTTGTTTTTCTAACCAAACAAAAGTTGTGTTAAGAAAGTCAGTGCTCTCTTTTTCAGAGGGCCTGAAACCGTTTTAAACATCTTTCAGGATTGAACCTGGATGTCGTGATAAACAACCCCATTCTCTGTTTTCCCCCACTTCAAGCATTTTTCAGAGGAGTGATGTGAAATGCTCTCTGCGGCTGGTAGGATGGGAGTAGCCAGGAAAGTGGCAATTAGGGGAGTCCTGTTGCCAAGGAGAGAGAGGAGGGGAGGGGAAAAGTGTCTCTGCTAGTTATCGGCTGCCTTGCTCCATCATTTTCCAGTGAATTTCTTAACATGGATAAATAAGATGCTGTCATTATGCAACTAAAGGCCTCAGGTTTAAACAGTTCATTCCTGGCCTTAGAGGACTGGTACTCGCTCTTGATCATTTAATCGGGGGAGACCAGGGACCTGCAGGCCAGTGTTCACTCCCATTCTGGCTTCTCCACCCTGAGGCTTCTGGAAGGATCTTCATGGAGACAGGCACATCTGCTTTTTTCTTTTTTCATTTTTAGGTTTTACTTTACTCCTCATGATAAAAATCAGTACATAAAACGCAAGGGGAAAACAAACAAACAAAAAACCACTTCCATAATCTTATTGCCCAGATGAAACAACTGCAAATATTTTCTTTCAACGAATTAATTGTGAATTTTAAGAGCAGCATGAAAAAAACCACCTAGAGCAGCACTGGTCCCCAAACTTTTTGGCACCACGGGCCGATTCTGTGAACAGTAAAGAATCTGCCTGCAATGCAGGAGACTCCGGGTTGGAACCCTGGGTTGGGAAGATCCCTTGGTGGAGGAAATGGCAACCCATTGCCTGGGAAATCCCGTGGACAGAGGAGGCTGATGGGCTAATGTCCACAGGGTTGCAAAGAGTCAGACATGACAGAGGGATTAACACTTTTGCTTTCAACTTTTCTGCAGATCTGGGTGGCATGGGGGGAGCAGTGAGGATGAGGGGAGGGATGGCTTCGGGATGATTCTCATAAGGTCCCTAGATCCGTCGCATGGGCATTTTGCAGTAGGATTCAAACTCCCATGAGAATCTAATGCCGCTGCTGATTGACAGGAGGTGGAGCTCAGGCGGTAACGAGAGGGATGGGGAGCAGCTGTAAATACAGATGAAGCTTCACTTGCTCACCTGCTGCCGTCTTGCTGTGCAGCTTGGTTCCTAATGGGCCATGGACTGGTACTGGTCCATGGCCTGGGGGTTGGGGACCCCTGACCTAAAGTATTTCTACTCTGTATATTCCAAAGGACTCTCACATTTGATACTTCTTCAGAAAAATGCCCCCATCAGAAAGGAGTGGGAAGATCCACCCTAGTTCAGCAGCTGGAGGGCCCACTGGGAGCTGACACTGCAGTCTTCTTAGCATCCAAGTTCCTCAGTTATCTCCAAGCCCTCATCCCAGGCAGGCTGATTATATAGGAAGGAAAGCCATGCTGGCTGTTCTGACTATAGTGGAGAGAAGAGGTGATAGGAGAGAGGATGAAAGTCACAGTCAAGAACACAGGGTCCTTTGTAGGCCCTCCCTAACCCACCTCCTCAGAGCTGGCTAGGGCGAGGCCATCACAGAAGCAGCCGCACCCCGAGCGACAGAGCCATTTAAGCCCCTGGAGGCATCTGAGCCTGCGAAGTTTCCTTCTGCCTTTGGAATCAGGTCTGTTTACAGTCAAGAGTGTGAGTACTGAAGTGTTGATGAATTTCCGGATTGGTCGACATAGGTGATGAGCACCCAAGACTTCAGGCCCCCGCTCCCATCAGCCACTAAATAAAACTCAAATGTAAACTCCCACAGGCTTGGGACTCGATCGAAGGGCCCTTCAGTCACTCATGGGTCCTACCTGCCACTTCCCCTTTCAGGCTCAATGACCTCGCAACTTTCCTTGTTCATGTCTTTCTGCATTTGACCATGTTGTTTCTCTGGCCTGGAAAACTACTCACTCTCAAGGGTTAACCTTTACATCAGCCTTTCTTGATACCACTGGCAGAGGTAGGTGATACCTTTTCTGCATTGAAATCCCACCCTTTGTCCTTCTCTCCCAGGACTGGTACTTTCACACTGTACTGTGCTGATCTCGTGGCACATCTTTCCTGTGCACACCCTAAATCAAGGACTGTCTCTCATCCTTCCCTTAGTCTTAGCCCTGGTGCCTAGCACAGTGCCAGTGGGCTCAGCGGACTGAATTTCAAACATTTCAAGAATGGTTAGTTTCAAGTATGTGGTATATTTCAATATTTTGTAGCTTTTCCCATGAAGAACTGGGGCCCATTGCCCCATTCCCCTTGAATCTGTGTTGATCTTGTGATCTGCTTTAAAGAACAGAAATGAGCAGAAGTGACCGCGTTCAAGGGCTGAGCCTTCTATCCTTATACGGTTGAATCTCTGAATCCCTATGTGAACAAGCTGTCTAGCTTGCTGGAGGAGGGGAGGACACTGAAGGAGAACGAAAGCACCGTAACTGATGCTCAGACAGCCCCCGGATGACACAGCTGTTAATGGCCAATGCGTACATAAAGCCCAGCTGTGGTCAGCAAGGCCTGGCCCGTCAGCAGAATCTTTAGGGGAAGCAGAGCCCAAATGCGGGGAAGGCAATGGCACCCCACCCCAGTACTCTTGCCTGGAAAATCCAATGGACGGAGTAGCCTGGTGGGCTGCAGTCCATGGGGTCGCTAACAGTCGGACAGACTGAGCGACTTCACTTTCACTTTTCTCTTTCATGCATTGGAGAAGGAAATGGCAACCCACTCCAGTATTCTTGCCTGGAGAATCCCAGGGATGGGTGAGCCTGGTGGGCTGCCGTCTATGGGGTCACACAGAGTCGGACACGATTGAAGTGACTTAGCAGCAGCAGCAGAGCCCAAATGGCTGACCCTCAGAATCATGAACGAAACCCATAGCTGTTTCAAGTCACTAAAATCTGGGTGACTTGTTACACAGCCATAACTGACTGATACATTCGGTAAGAGATTATTGGTGACACTGGGTTGATAACTCCAGTTGCCAACTATCACTGGGTCAGGAATTCAAGCTAGAGACTCAGAAAAGGAGATCCAGGGATCTTTAAATCACCAGCCCATTCCCTCAGATCCTTTTAAATTCAGTTGCCTCCCACCAGCCCTCATCAGTGGCTCATTTACCTCCTTTTTCTCCCAAGAGCAGGACCGGCTTCTCTCAGCCTTTCGCAGGGTCTGACCTGTAGCAGTTCAAAAGCAGAACCAGAGATTTTGAGGCTGTTTTAAAACAGCTAGTTTATCACCAAAAAAGCTTTTTATTTGCAAAACTGAATAGACGGGACCAATCATAATCAAATGATTTTAAGAAAATGTAGCCTATTATGATAATGGGAAAATGGCATACTCTTGAAATAGACCAACGGCAATGAAATGGTAATTCACACACACATTATTTGACTATAATGAACAAAACCTCCACTCTTTAATCTAGAACATTATCTGCACTTTGCAAGGGCCGACAGACTGTAGTTTTTCCCAGTCAAATTACATTTTTATTAAATTGTTTGGAATTATATAAAATGCCTTCTACCGTGCGCATACATATAACCTTTGATGAGTGCGTGCCAATATGCAGCGCCAAACCTCGGATCTCGCCACATAGGTGCTGGTGCAAATGTGAATTAGCAGTAATCACCCCCATTTCACATAATGGGGCAATTTCAGAGAGAATTGTTGCTTTTCTCGGAAAACTAGAAGACTAACATTGAAGGTATGCATACATTTCACAGATCGACATCAGGATGTTTAAATATGCTACTCCAAATGCAGTTTTTACAAATTTGATGGAAGCGGCTATTATGAAAGGAGTCCTTGATGGAAAACTAATGAATCGCTTTGGTTTTAGAACATAAGATGGGAGTCTCACTGCACACTGTTAGTGTGTCTCGCAAACTGTCCAGCTTCACTCTCGGGTGGCTATCTGTGAGAAGGTCACAACTGCATGTTCCATTAACCAGGGGCATTCTGAAGGTGGGAACAAAGAGGCTGATTGATATTTATTGAGACGCAAGAAAAGTGGACAGAGTCAGAGAGGAAAGACTTTCTTTTTTTAATTAATTTGACTGCACCAGGTCTTAGTTGTGGCACTTGGGATCTCGTTCCGACCAGGGATTGAACCCAGGCTCCTTGAACTGGGAGCACGAAGTCTTAGCCACGGACCGCCAGGTAAGTCCCAGATGTTTATCTTTGCATGTGGTCACTTCCGGTGCGTCCACATGTGACTAAGACGCAGAGAGCTGCTCATAGCTGGTAAAAAAAAGCTCAGGTCAAGGGATGAGGCTCTTTCCAAAAAAGGATAAAGGAAAAAGCAAAGGTGCAAAGATGAACCTGTGGTACTGGCCAAACTTTGGGCCAATACATAAAAGGATGTAGAAAAGAGGTAGCTATTTGTAAGAGACCCTGGGTAATAGTATCATGGTATAGCAGACACCTTTGGAGGTATCTGCTCAGCTCATGATGACACCCTAGACTGCTCTCTTCTCTCTTTCCTTCCTCTGTATCTCCAGGGTGGTCCTGTGGCAACCGTGACTGTACATGATCCCATACCCTGAATTTGGTATGCTCCACTGGGTATGGGCCCTTGACCCAATCACAGCCAATGAGAATCCCAGCCCCTAACATTTGAAATTGATTCTGAAAGACAGAGAAGAGAGAGGGCTGAAGCAAGGCTACCTCCACGTGTGAGCAGCCACCAGCCACTGGTTTTAGGGACAGAGTAACAGAGAATGACAAGACAGAGTGAATGGATCTGACACCCACAGCATGCACGCCTTTGTGTTTCACAGACACCTACTTTGATTAAGTTCTTCATGTGTGTTTTGCTTCTTTTTTTTTTTTTTTTGGCCTTAAGACAACCTAGGGTTTTAAAGATGAAAAAGAGCCCAGAAAAGGACTTCCCTGGTGGTCCGGTGATTGAGAATCCAACTGCTAACGCAGGGGACTTGGGTTCGATCCCTGGTCTGGTAAAATTTCACATGCCTTGGGGCAACTAAGCCCTTGAACCAAAACGTCTGAAGCCTGTGAGCTCTAGAGCCTGTGTTCCACAACAAAAGAAGCCACTGCAAGGGGAAACCCACGCACGGCAACTGGAGAAAGCCCAGCACAGCCAAAAATAAAACTAATTAATTACTTAAAAAAAAAAAGCCCAGAAAAAGATACCACTGTGATGCAGGATGCCCGTAGCGGGGGAGGTTTTACATGTGTGGACAGGGAGTAGACGAAAACACTCTGTACTTTGCACTCAATTTCCCTATGAACCTAAATCTGCTCCATAAAATGAAGTTTATTGATTTAAAAAAATAGCCCGGGATCTAGGGATCAGGTTATCCAGGTGGTCATGTCGATTTCAACCTGACTTCTGATCCCTAATGCTCTGGGGCAGGAGCTAGGTGGACGGCTCCCCCAAACTCTTGTGCACACCTGCTCTGGCTGTTGGTTGAGGGCCTCTGGGTCGGCCCTAAGGTGGACCAGAGACGACATACCAGGCAGTAGGGGAGCCGGGAACTGGAAGGGGACAGAGCAGACTGGAGACCGGGGCTGCTGAGCTGACAGATCAGGGAGCTCTAGCAGTCGGTAAGATGCCTGCAGAACCAAGCAAAGCCTGGGGTGAGGGCCAGGAGCAGGAGAGAAACAAAGCTGGTTCAGGGTGAACACAGCAGACCCCAGAGTCCGGCGGAGGCCCTTCACGTGCTGGTCACACACATGCTTGAGGATCCAGTCCAGGGGACCGCTGCATGTTCTGAGATCTTAGATAACTCACAGGATCTAACAGGTTCTCTCTGGGCCATATTTTCTTTCAATTTTTTTTTTTTTTAATAAGAAGTAGGCTGAATCACCTAATGAGTTTGCTTTCCACCTCTAAAATTCTGTGATACCAATAAAGAGCAATAAAGAAAATTAGGGTGGGCCATAAAAAAATATTAATGCAAAGAACAGAGAGCTTAACCACTGAAATTTGCAAGCAAATTTCTCTATTGGAGTTAATTAGAAGATTCTTTATTCATTAAATTGGAAGATAATTTGCTTATTTTCCAGTGAAGATAATTCACTCTAATTATTCATGTTTGTTATCAAATGCCTCTGTCCTCACATCACTGAGCCCCTCTCCCCTCCAGGTAGCTCAGAGTGGAGACGGCTCCTTCTCCCCACGGACAGAAGGAACCAGATTACATGGCGCCTGTCTACTGCACTTAGCTCCTCTGAGTAGCTTCCTACCAAGATCTCATTTTACCCTCATGACGACTCAGGGAGGGGGGAAGAAGGTGACATTAACATCAATATATGGTGCTTTCAAAATGAAGGGGCTGTTCCTCTGCATTTTGCAAGGTGACCTGCCAGCTGCAGCCAGAAAACAATAAATAAGGCCAAATGTAAATACTACATGTGCACCTCGCTTTAGAAAACAGATGTGGGCCTGGGGAAAAGAAAAAAAAAAAAAAGACTGGATTGAATTGTTGTAAATATAACACCATTCTCCCATGTAGGCTTTCAGAGAGATTGTATCTGCATTTAGGATTAATTTTCAATGGTTGGAAGATTCTGACACTTCAGTTTTACTTTGCTCTAGATGCAGATAATAATGTTCATCGCTGCCACTTAGAGGGAAGTTGCATTTTCCTTGGATGTTAGATTCTGAAGTCGCCAGGCATGGGAAAATCAGTGTCAAAATTCCCCTTGAAAAAGAGCCTTAAATGTCTCGTAAAGAACAGTCTCCAGGACACAAGATTTTATACCCACTGATGTAGACCTATGTGCATGTGTAATATTTGGTGCATTTGGAAATGCATGGTATGTGATAAAAGACATATGCAAAATATAACTTTATGATATTTCTAATTAAAGTATTTTTAATTGTTTACACTTTTCATTTTTATTTATTTGGCTGTGCCCCCACATCTTAGTTGTGACACGTGGGATTTCTGATCTTAGTTATGGCACGTGAGATCTCTAGTTGCAGCAGGCGGAATCTATTTCCCCGACCAGGGAGAGAATGCAGCTCCCCCTGCTCTGGGAGGTGTGGAGTCTTAGCCACTGGACCACCAGGGAAGTCCCTAAATTATAACTACTGTAATTATTTCCCTCTATTTTTTGTTTTGGGGTAGGAGGAACTTGTCAGAGGTCGGGGCACGAATCAGGTACCAATATGATGAAGGTTAAATGTTCTGGACAGGACACCTACTAAGGGCCAGGTTCTATGCACCAGCTTCATTTCCTGTATTCTCACATTCACCCCTCCAGGTCAGGAGTCAATAGGCTTTCTCTATAAAGGGCCAGAGAATAAAATAAAATAAATTATAGGTCACAAACTCATGCAGTTGTAAGGTCTCTGGTGCAACTACTCAACTCTGCCATTGGAGGGTGACAACAGCCATTGATGTATGTAAACAAATCAGTATAGGAGGGCTCTCCAGGTGGCTCAATGGTAAAGCATCTGGCATCCGCCTGCCAAGCAGGAGACCTGGGTTCGATCCCTGAAGAAGTTTATTTCTTCTGCTGTCCAAATACGAGGGCTCATCCTGTTCTCATTTTATGTATCTATGTCATTTCATTTAAACGGCAAATACCCCACTGAGATGCCACTTCATCTCAATCATTGGGCTGGCAAAAATCCAGAGATGTGGCAATATATTGCTGACGAGACCTGGGAAGCAGACCTTTTAGAGTACTGTTGGGAGATGTATAAAATGATACAGGCGCTGTGGAGGGGATTTTGGCAACATCTTCAGAGAGGCTTTTGGCAATATCTCTTTAAGCTAGCAATATCCTTTCTAGGAATCAACCGAGAAGAAATACCTCCACAAATAGGAAACAAATGCATGCATGAGGTATCCCCTGCATCATAATTTGCAATGGAAAATATGAGAAGTGACCTATAAGTCTATCACGGCGGGGGACTGGCTGAATAAATACGCTGGATCCACACAAGGGAATGGAATGCTGGGTGAGAGAATGGCAAGCTGATAAGATGGCCATATGTTCAGTGAAAAACTCGAGGGGCAGAAACTTGACATTAGAAGATTCTTTTCTCTGTGAAAGAGGGAAAATAAGACCGTATTGGTTCTCTTTATACCGAGAACCGCCTGGAAAGCACATGCACGACAGCGACTGCTCAATGTAAACTTTTTATATTGTTTTTACTTTTGAAGGATTTAGATGGATATATTTCCTATTCAGGAAACTAAAATACTTTGCTGTACAGCAGAAACTAACACAGCCATGTAAAGCAACTAAACTCCAAAAAAATTAAAAAACAAGAAACAAAGGAAAGCACGCTATGATTGGAGTTGGCATAAGTAGTTTAACTAGTATGTCAGGAAACACAACATGTGAAAGTCACTCAGTTGGGTCCGACTCTGCGACCCCATGGACTGTAGCCTGCTAGGCTCCTCTGACCATGGAATTCTCTAGGCCAGAATACTGCAGTGGGTAGCTATTCCCTTCTCCAGGGGATCTTCCCAACCCAGGGATCAAACCCAGGTCTCCCTCATTGCAGGTGGATTCTTTACCATCTGAACCACCAGGGAAGCCCAGAAAACATGATACATAGAATGCCAACAACAAAAATGTATTTTGGACTCTTAAAAAAAAAGAAACTAGAATAGACTTAAAATATTAAATGTCCAAAAGGTCTGGTTCAGATTTTTTTTTTAATATAGTGAAAAATGCTGTTGACATTCCCATCCAAGGTGCAAGTGAGGGAAAAAAGTAAGCCTCCATGGACCTTGGGATCCTGTAACTTGCTTGAAAGAAAACACAATTGGAGGACAAACTGCCTTTTTTTTTTTTTGGCTGCACCATGGGATCTTGGTTCCCCAACCAGGGATCAAGCCCGCCCCCACCTTCTGCCCCTCTCTGCAGTGCAAGCTCGAAGTCTTAAACCACTGGACCAGGGAATTCGCTGAACTATTACTTTCAAGACATCAGTCTGTAATGTGTAAGAGATAAGAATAAAATAAGGATGAAATATGGTTTCTGGACATTGAAACAATTTCTAAACCAAGCCAGTAGGCTGGTGGTGAACTGCTTGTTTATTTGAGGGTAAAGTTTTTTTTGTTGTTGTTTGTTTTTAAATAAAATGGCTAGACAAGGTGAGAAAGGAAAAAGAAAAAAGGAAAGGAAGATTACAACCTGTCCAGATGGGTTGTCTCGGATTCATGATTTCCAGGTATTTACTGAGCACCTGCCACTGCCAGGTTCCTCCCCAGGTGACAGTTCTCGTAACTCCTTATCATCTACAACAGGCTTCCCTGGTGGCCCAATCTGTTAAGAATCCGCCTGCAATGCAGAAGGCCTGGATTCAATCCCTGGGTTGAGAAGATCCCCTGCAGAAGGGAATGGCAGCCCCCTCCAGGATTCCTGCCTGGAAAACCCCACAGACAGAGGAGCCTGGTGGGCTACAGTCCATGGGTTGCCAAAGAGTCAGATATGACTGTAGCAACTAGACCACCATCACTGTCATATACAACAGTAAAGCCACAAGCTCAGAGAAGCAAGGTAACTTGCCCAAGGTCACAGAGCAAAAAAGAGAAAGCACTTGGGTTAGCAACCTGTCAGCCTAGCTGCTAATCCAGTGCTCACTACACCTGGCAGTCTGCCTGCCGGTCCTTCAGCTCCAGGAATGGGAGTGCCCCAGCCCCACTGGCCTTCAGCCCCATCCCAGCTTTCTGAACCTTGATCCTGGCTTCTACTTACAGCCTCTGCAGAGACACGTGTGACAGAGGAAAATGGCAGGGTGGGGACAGAGCTGAGCCCCTGCCCAGCCTAATGAGGAATCACAATTTGTCTCTAGCTGCTGGTTTCCAGGCAGGAATGTGGGCTCAGTTTTGCTGGGTGAGATTCTTCCAGAGGAGCATAATTTTGTGAAAAAAGCTTCTAATTTTTAAATGTTGACAAGCAATTAAAACAATGTCAGTGCTCTGGACAGGCCCAGCAAAAGAGGCCTCTTGGGACTTCCTGGGTGGTCCAGTGGTTAAAACTTCGCCTGTCAGTGCAAGGGGTGTGGGTTTGATCCCTGGTTGGGGAACTAAGACCCCACATGTCTCCTGGCCAAACAACACAAAGCCTAATACAGAAACGATATTGTAACAAATTCAATAAAGACTTGAAAAAAAAAAAAAAACCCCTAGTTTCCAACCTAATAGACAGCTAGGGCAGAAGATGGGAAAATCACTCCTCCCATTATTTCCTCATCTTTGTGTCATGGATCCTTTCTTGTGCCTGTGGGTGGAGACAGACCTCTTTAAGGAAATCTCATCATAATAACTAAAATCTATTAGACAAAGAGCATGACTGTTTGGGAGCCAAGTAAACAAACATTGGCTCTGAGACACACTTTCCTCCTCAAATTCTTCTTGTGCACCTCCAGGCTGGTTCTTGGTCCTTTGAGTTCCATCCTGTTTTCTGAACACCCGAAACAATATCCCTGTCACTCTTCCTTTGCATTTTCTGTAGAACTGAAATTCCCAGGGCCCAGTTTACTGCCAAATTACCTGAGATAAACAAGTCATGCTAAGATCCTCTTTTCCTTTCCAAACCTAAACAGCAGCTGGCAGCTAGAAATGGTTATTTATAACCTGCACACCGTTCCACTCATTTGCTTGGTTTAGAAATGCTTAGCCGTGCATTCTTCGGCTGGGCTTCGTAATCAGATGAGAGCCTGGGGAGGATGCTGTGCGGTGGCTAAGAGGCTGGGCTCTGGGTCAGCCACTCATTACCTGTTTGGGAGTCCTAATAGTTCCGACCCTATTTCCATCCATTTTAAGGTTAAGGTAGTACACGTGAGGGACTTCCCCCGGGCTCCAGTGGCTAAGCATCCACCTTGCAATGCAGGGGTCTCAGGTTCGATCCCTGGTTGGGGGGCTAAGGATCCCACGTGCTGCAGAGTAAGCCCAAGAGCCGCAACTGAGCCCACGTGGCACAACTAGAACCCGAGGCAGCCAAATAAAAACAGACACAGAAAAGAGGTATCCTGCACGCAGTAGGGACTTAGCACTTTCCTCTCCCAGAAACAGCTGCTCGTGGATCTCAGGGAGTTCTGGCGATCTCTGGTACCCAAAAGTGTCCTCAGTATGCCACTTCCTCTCCATCATCCCTTGGCGAACTCCGTTATCTCACCAATAGCCACCTGGTAGATCTCCAGCCTCTGCTATTCCTGGCTTCCCGCCCCCACCCCCACCCCAGGCAGCCATCCAAAGATAAGACCTCATCATTCTCAGCTTGACCGTCCTCTGGTGTTTCACTTTGTACATATCCCTCTTCTCCTTTATGTTCACACCTCTGAGCCCCCAGTCTTCTCCCTGGATTCAGGATCCCTTTCTGCCTCGGGGCCTTTGTCCTTACCCCCTAGGTCTTCTTGTCAATCAAATCTCAGCCTAAAGGGACCCCTTGCTCAGAGAGGACTAGCGCCAGGTTCTCCCGACTTTGATCTTCTGCACAGCGCTTATCTGATCTCTTTTTCGATGATGTGGTCTGCCTACCTTACTAGATATCAGCTCTGTGAGATCAGAGGCTGCTGTCTGGCTTTTTTTTTTTTTTTAAATTACTGTAATACCCACACCTGGAACAGTGCCTAGACTGGAGTAGGCTTGGGGAGACATTTCTGAAATCGATGAATGAGTGAATGACCAAATATCTGAGTGGAAAGGCAGGAGGCATGATTACGAACGGCTATAAAGACTTCATCTTGTCTTACAATGTGTTTTCTTGACCCTTTCCCCTTTCTCTTTCCGGGACAGCGAAATGAAATATGACAAAGTAAGTTTAATGCACCATTGGAGATAATTGAAAAATATTGATTTTTTTTTTTCATTTGAAATAGTAAAGATAAGTAAATGCCACACATCTGTAATCTAATCAGTAGTCTCTGTGAGACACGCTTCCTAGGCTAAAATGGACTTTGGTCTACCTCTATATCCATCATACAAGTTTCCAAACTTACTCCCACGCCACACTCCCCCTCCTCCCATTCCAGTTCCCCAGGGAATATAGGTGAGCCCCCTGCATTTATGAAAATGTGTATGTGCATTCAAATTAAAGTGTCCTTTGGGTATTTTCACCCTCTCTCCAAACTAATAGTATCTTGGAAGACATGAGACTGTGCAGAAGATCCCCAAATTCCTAAGGAAAAAGATGCAATCCTTCCCCTGAGAGCTAATTTTACTGAGAGCTCATTAGGTACTGGGAACTGTTCTAAGGGCTTTAGAAATGAATTCACCTGGTTCTTGCAGCAGCCCTATGGGAAGATCCTACAATTAATCTCCATTTTACAATTTAAGAGTCTAGGTACTGAGATGAAGTAACTAACCCCCACCTTCTACCCCCCACCCTGGGCTGAGATCACATGGCTGGGAAGAGGAGTTCCAGAATTCAAACCCCTTTAGGTCAACTCCAGGATGAGTTTGAGCAAACTCTGGGAGATAGTGAAGGACAGGGAAGCCTGGCATGCTGCAGTCCATGGGGTCACAAAGAGTCAGACACAACTTAGCAACTCAACAACAGGTGAGCATCAACAAGGAGAGGAGGAGTTGTGGTTTGTCCCTAAGTTGTGTCTAACTCTGTTGCAGCCCCATGGACTGTAGCCCACCGTGGGATTTGGGATTTCCCAGTCCAGAACACTGGAGTGGGTGGCCCTTTCCTTCTCCAGGGCACCTTCCTGACCTAGGGATTAAACCCACATCTCCTGCACTGGTAGGCAGATTCTTTACCACTGAGCCACCGGGAAAACCCTTAAAGAGGAGAGGAGAGTCCAAACTCTCAGCCCTGGTTTTTATGGTTCCCCTCTGCATGGTTAAAATAAAATCTCCATCCCAGTGGAAGCAGGAGGCAGAACTCCCACTGTGCAGGCTCACTGGGAGAAAGGCTTTGTCATGGGGGTAGAAACAATGGACTGAAAGAGATCTGGGCCTTGTTCTCCCACTCCTGGGCTGCCCATCAGGGGTTCTTAACCGCCCCCTCCTCCCATGCCATGGCCTCCACATCTTATAAATGATAGTGATCAGACTACATTCAAAGTCACTTACTGGCTGAAGCCAGCCCACATACATTTGTCTGGTCTCCAAAAAACAAGTTTATTTTTTTCCAGCTAACATTTAAAACTGGGCAGATTTCACATGTATAAATCCTGAGTTCTGAATTATTTTGAAAAACTGAAAAATCCGTTGACATGGGGTCTGTGTTCCTGCCTGGCAACAGTTGTTGGGAGCTGGGGGCAATGGCTCGCCAGATGGCCCGTGGTACCCTCTGGTTCCTTACCCCCGCCCATCTCCCCAGTTGTCTCTCTGCCACTGAGGTCAAGTCCAAGTTGCCATTTATCAGCAGGTCTCAGAGTTTTTTCCCTACAGTAAAGATGCAAGTGAAGGTTCATGGGTTCACATTTCCGGGAGAATGAATCATTGTCATCATAAGTACTTACATGTGTACTTTTCATGTGCTAACACTTGATTTAAGGGCTTGGCAGCTATTAATGTATTTAATTCTCACAACAACCCTAGGAGGTGAATACATTTATTATCTCTATTGTATAGATGACAGAGGGCTTCCCTGGTGGCTCAATGATAAAGAATCTGCCTGCCAATGCAGGAGACCCTGGTTCAATCCCTGGGTCAGCAAGATCCCCTGGAGAAGGGAATAGCAACCCACCCTAGGGGCTTTTCTGACAGCTCAGCTGGTAAAGAATCCGCCAGCAATGTGGGAGACCTGGGTTCGATTCCTGAGTTGGGAAGATCCCCTGAAGAAGAGAAAGGGTACCCACTCAGTATTCTGGCCTGGAGAATTCCGCGGACTGTATAGTCACAAAGAGTTGGACACGAGTGAGCTACTTTCACTTTCTAGTATTTTTGCCTGGAGAATCCCACTGACAGAGGAGGAGCCTGGGGCACTACAGTCCGTGGGGTCACAAAAGAGTTGGACACAACTTAGCAAATAAACAGCAACAACATAGATGATCCGAGATGGAGGAAGCCACAAGCTTTAAGAAATCAGTAGACAGCGGATTTCTTTAGGAAATTCCCAGATATGCAAAATACATTCAGGTGTTGAAAGAACCTGAGGCAAATCAGCATAATGCAATAAACCCTGGCTGCCGCTGCGTTATATTACCTGCCTGGTCCCCGCAGGCTTCTAAATCTATGACATCTCTACAGGATCTTCAGAGCTCTGAGATATATCAGCATCCGCAAATGGGATCCTGGACGAGACCTGTCAGCCCCCTTCCAGCTCTAACCTTCTGTGTTTTTATGTGAGTTTATACAATGTATCTAATTACTTTGGGACTCTTTGGAGAGGACACACACACACACACACACACACACACATCATGAAGTTCAAGTTCACTAGGGTTTAGAAAAGTGTCATGATCTCTGCAGGGGTCCGGTGGTTGGTGACCAGACATATGTGATGCTGCATTCACCTGTAGCTTTACTATCCCCAAGGGACGTAAGTCGGGGGCCGTGCCATCAGCCCAGGGTGGTCAAGGTAGCATCAGGCTCCAAGAGATGAGATGGGAGAGAGCAGTAACAGGGACCTCACTGGGCTACAGAAGAGGGAAGCATAGGAACACTAAATGCAAAGCAGAGGAAGAAGAGAATGCAACTAGAGGCTCTGGGGTGTAGTAAAGGTAGCTAGGCTAGAATATATTGTTAAGACGGGTTGAATGATTGCAAAAGACAAAGTCTGGATGAACCATCCTTGTCCACCAGAAAAACAGAAATCTGCCGAGGTCTCTGGAACTTGGCCTGGAGGCTTGGCTACAAGGGCTCTTTCTCTGCTTTATGGATACCAGCCAGAAATTCACTAATGATCAAGTAAATGGGCTCATCTCTTTCCTGGTTACAATGTCAACCCAGCAAACACTCACAGGCATCTCCCTGTGCCAGTGCTTGGGCCAAGTGTTGGGCATGCAAAGAAACAAGAGTGGGTCTCCACACACAGAGGGGAAGAAAGGCACAGAGCCCAGTACCCACAATCTAGCACCACTCCTGAGAAGCCATGGGATCCAGAACCACGTGGGAGGAGCTAATACCACACGTGACACCAGTCACTGTTAACCTATGGCAGGGAAGTGACTTGAGAGAAGGGCACGGCTGGCAGGGAGCAGAGAAAAGGTGAGGCAAGGATACTGGAATGATTGAGGCCAGCTTCTCCAGGTGGCTTGGCTAGGGGTTGAAATCACAGATGCCTGGAGGTCAGCCCAGTGTGTTCAATGCAAGAAGTAAACATTTGATGACTGACACCACCAGCCAGAAGACTGAGTCTGTCATCGCAAGTCCAAGGTCAAGAGAGTGGCCATTGTTCAGTGCTGGAGGACTGGGGCTGTGTAGGAATGCAGGCCCTGTGGGGCTAAAGCTCCCTTTTACTGGGAAACATTAAAAGTCCAGGATTTATGGGGAATTAACCCTGACTATACACTGGAAGGACTGATGTTGAAGCTGAAGCTCCAGCACTTTGGCCATCTAATGTGAAGAACTGATTCATTGGAAAAGCCCCTGATGCTGGGAAAGATTTAAGGCAGGAGAAGGGAGCAATAGAGGGTGAGATGCTTGGATGGCATCACTGACTCAATGGACGTGAGTTTGAGCAAGCTCCAGGAGATAGTGACAGACATGGAGGCCTGCCGGGCTGCAGTCCATGGGGTCACAAAGAGTCGGACACCGCTTGGCAGCAGAACATTATTTTTAAATGTGGGAAAATACATCTACAGACCCAGTTCAGCCCAGTATAAAGCCTCTGAGCATGGGAATGGGTGGGTGAGTATCTGAAAATGACAGGGATTGGCAGGGGGAGTACGGGGACACCAACAGGCCAACTGGGGGATAGGGGAAGGGAGGGGACAGCTTCCCCAGGAAAATTCTCTGGTTAAAGGTTCTATGTCCACAGGGCAACTGTTGAGGCTACAAGGCTCGGGCTATTCAAAACCCCATGGGGCATCAATAGTCAGCCCAGGGGTATTGGACAAGGCATGTGGAGGACAAGGATGCTTTCTTATTCCTACACAAAGTATTCTATAAACAGCTGCAAGCTCCTCCTTCTAACCACCCATGTTGCTTCTTGTAAGCCCCCTCCTACGTGGGAATAGAACAGCAGCCCAGAGTCCAGGGAGAGCTGGGAAAGTAGTTCGGGATGGTGTCTTTTAAACTGTGTTTATTCTTTCACCAGCCTAAAGGGCACGCCTCGCTCGCAGATTCGCTCCCCAGGTGTGAGAACCGGGTCAGCACTGGCAGGGTCAGGTCTTTGATGACACACTAGGATGTAGACTTTATTCAAACGAGTCCTGGTTCTGCCACTGACTAGCTCTGTAGTATAAAATGAGCATAATTACAGCAGCATATTGAGCCATCGGAAGGACCAAACTGAGTCCTCTGCGGATGATGTTGGCAAACTCCTCCTGTGAAGGGCCAGACAGCAAATATTTTTGGCTTTGTGGGCCATATGGTCCCTGTCTCAATGAGTCAACTCTGCCACTGAAGCATGAAAACAGCCAGAGACTGTAGGTGTACATTTGTACACAAATAGGTGTGGCTCTGTTCCAATAAAACTTTATTTACAAAAGCCAGCAGTGGACCAGAGTGCTTTGGGCGTGGGGAACACCTTTACAAATGTTATCTTCTGGGGACCACCAAGTTGGACTAAAGTTATGTTTATGTCTGGCTTTCTCACACAATTCTGAAGTTCTTAAGGGAAGAGAATATAAGGCGTCCTTTTTTTTCTCCCAGATTACAGCTAAAGGAACAGGTAAAGCACAGAGAGGCACACAATAAAGTGTACAGGGATTTTCAAAACAGTCCCAGTTAATGCTAGGCCAGGACTGTAACCTCAAATGCCTACAGAGGCCCAGGCAGCTATCAGAGGCAATGAGGGAAGCCAGCCAGGTCGGGGCTGTGATGGATTGGAAAGAGATCTTGTCTTCCTAGGAGGTGGTCTCCACATAGCTCTCACAGAGGGAACTCTTGCCATGCTGAATTTCAATTTGATATTAACTTTATTGATGCTTATTGGGATTCATCAATTGACTTTTCCAGTATTTTAAAGAAATCATAATTGGAGATTTATGAGAAATCTTCCCATTTTTCAGTGGTGACAACAAATTCAAAAAAATTAAAAGAAAAAAATTATGGGCCAAATAAATACACTCGTGGGCTGACTCAGCCAGAGGCTCTCAGTTGGCAACCTCTGATATAAAGACTTCATTTTCAAATTTGCTCCATCTCTGTTTTTTAAGGATAAAAAAAATTGTAACTTATGTCTTTAAAAATCGACTTTACAGAGAACTTGGAGAAGAGTGCACTGAGCTCCCATCCCCTCTTCACCTGGATTCAATCTAATTCATCTTGATGTCTCTGGATCCCAGTGCGCAGGAGGCACTGAAATGTGGAGTCACTGAAAGAATGCCCCAAAGAAAAATAAACAAAACAGAGTGTGCCAAGTTCCTGTGAGCTAAAACGACAGGATAGAATGAATGCTGAGGAGGCAAGGGAAAAGAAATCAATCAGATAGAAGGATTGAAGCCAAGGAGGAAGGGAAACAGAACCAACACAGAGACTACATGGACCACACATTTATTTTGCCTGCTGAATGCTTTCTTTGTTTTATTTTATTGTTATTATTATTATTTTGGCTTGATTTATTTTCAATAGGAAGAGAAACAGACAAATCACCAGGAGCCCAGGTAAACACTGTCCAAGGACAGAAAAGGTGAGACACGCTGACAGTGTACTTTCGGCAAAACCTTACTAATTCAACTATCATCCGATTTGCAGTTTGGGGTTATGTAGACAAGCGAGGCTAAATTTCATGTTGGCATTATTAATTCTTGGAGAAAGTCTGCTAAGCAAATGAACAGTATAAATAGGGGAGATGTCGAATATTTACTCTGGGGGGAACTAAAGCAAACGCGTAGCTTTAAAATCCTATCTAATTATCTCGATGCGCTGAACTTTTGTCTAATTATCATGTTCCTGCAAAACTGAGGAGAATTTTTTTTTTTCTCAGCTATCTCATGTTTTAAAAGCACGGGGGGAAATTCCACTTTGACATAAAGGTGAACATTTTCAGAGGCAGAAGACTCCTACACTGCCAATTTACTTTTGTGTAAATAAACCATGTCAAACATTGGGATTTCTTTTAAACAAAGAGTGAGCTAATTACCAAGATTATTATTTGTTAGCAAGCTTCGCCAGGTTCCCTCCTCCTTCTTCTGTCTGCAGTACAGAAGAAATCTGCACAATGGCAGGTAATAACAGCATAACCTCCATGTAGGAGTGCTTTTCATATGCCAGACTTGGCGTTAAGTGTGTTTGCACAGTCTCCTTGAATCCACAATAATAGATTCACCAACGAACTGGCACACAAAACAAGGCAAGCTTCAGTATCATCTCCACTTTATTGACAGGAAAACTGAGGCTCAGAGAAACTGAGACTCAGAAAACTAAGGTCAGAGTATACCACTGAGATCCAAGTCCAGAGTTATTTGGCCCAGAAAACCTATGAGCATTACAATACCTTCATCTCAGAGCCACAAAGAATCTGCCGAAAGCCAAACCCAATGAGCCAGGGAAAAATGTTGTGAAAAGCTATGGTGATTAGCACAGGCGGACTACACCAAACTACAATCCAGTCTGGGGATTCTTAGCAGATATTTAAACTTCTGTGAGATTAGAAAGTAAACATCTTTCTAACAAGGCTGGGCTTGGCTTATCTATCTAGTTGGCTAGAATCTTAATTCATCAAGGTATGCTTCACTTTACCCAATAGAAATATGCCTGGAAAACTGTAGAGATCAAAGTTTATAAAATCGCAAAGGAAAAAGGGATCCTTTGAATGCTAAATCTAATCTTAGGGCCAATACTTTCTTAAAGAGAACAATTTTTTTCTTTTGTAACCAGCCTGAAAGGGATTCCTTGGTAGCTCAGCTGGTAAAGAATCTGCCTGCAATGCAGGAGACCTTGGTTCAATTCCTGGGTGGGGAAGATCCCCTGGAGAAGGGATAGGCTACCCACTTGAATATTCTTGGGCTTCCCTGGTGGCTCAGCTGGTAAAGAATATGCCTGTAATGCAGGAGGTCAGGTTTTGATCTCTGGGTTGGGAAGATCCCCTGGAAAAAGGAATGGCTACTGATTCCAGTATTCTGCTGGGTGGCAAAGTCAGACACGACTGAGCGACTTTCACTTTCACTTTTCAATCAGTCTGAAAAACGGACAGGTTCCTCTGCTTGGTCATAATAATGCTCTAGGAGTGCTCAGAAGACAGCAATTAGAAGTGACTGAACAGACCTCTTGTCAATGGTCTATAGCAACGTTTCTCAAGGTGTGCTCCACAGGTCCTGGGAGGAAGAGGGGTTCCCACGAACAATTATTATCTCTATCATAATTCTAAGACTTTTTCTACTGTGTCAGTATTTGCACTGACGATGCAAAAACAACAGTAGGTATTAATAAATCCGCTTATAGCTTGAGTGGCTACAAGGCACTGGCACCATACTGTACAGTTGCCATTATATTCTTTAGTGCCATGACTGATGACAAAACAGACAACAATATGTTTTCACTTAAGAAGGTCCTGTATATTGTCACCCTACTTATTTAACTTATATGCAGAGTATATCAGGAAAAATGCTGGGCTGGAGGAAACACAAGCGGAATCAAGATTTCTGGGAAAAATATCAATAACCTCAATATGCAGATGACACCACCCTTATGGCAGAAAGTGAAGAAGAACTAAAGAGCCTCTTGATGAAAGTGAAAGAGGAGAATGAAAAAGGTGGCTTAAAGCTCAGCATTCAGAAAACTAAGATCATGGCATCCGGTCCCATCACTTTATGGCAAATAGATGGGGAAACAGTGGAAACATTGGCTGACTTTATTTTTCTGGGCTCCAAAATCACTGCAGATGGTGACTGCAGCCATGAAATTAAAAGATGCTTACTCCTTGGAAGGAAAGTTATGACCAACCTAGACAGCATATTAAAAAGCAGAGACATTACTTTGTCAACAAAGGTCCATCCTGTCAAGGCTATGCTTTTTCCAGTGGTCATGTATGGTTATGAGAGTTGGACTATAAAGAAAGCTGAGTGCCCAAGAATTGGTGCTTTTGAACTGCGGTGTTGGAGAAGACTCTTGAGAGTCCCTTGGACTGCAAGGAGATCCAACCAGTCCATCCTGTGTGTTCATTGGAAGGACTGATGTTGAAGCTGAAACTCCAATCCTTTGGCCACGTGATGCGAAGAGCTGACTCAATGGAAAAGACCCTGATACTGGGAAAGATTGAGGCCAGGAGAAGGGGACGACAGAGGATGAGATGGTTGGATGGCATAACCGACTTGGTGGACATGAGTTTGGGTGGACTCTGGGAGTTGGTGATGGACAGGGAGGCCTGCTGTGCTGTGGTTCATGGGGTCGCAAAGAGTTGGACACGACTGAACGACTGAACTGAACTGATGAAACAATAAAAATTAACTTTATTAAACTTGAACCCATGAGAACACATATTTTTTTAATATTCTGTGTGAAGAAAATGCAAGGTACACATCAAACACTTCTGCTATAAGCCAAAGCACAACAGTTGATCTAGAAAACACTTGTGTGATTATTTAATTTGCCAGCTGAACTAGCCAAATATTTTATCAAATGTCGTCTTTACTTGAATGAACAATGAAAAGACAAACTACAGTTATTCAGACATGAGTAAGTTGGTGATGGACAGGGAGGCCTGCTGTGCTGTGGTTCATGGGGTCGCAAAGAGTTGGACACGACTGAACGACTGAACTGAACTGATGAAACAATAAAAATTAACTTTATTAAACTTGAACCCATGAGAACACATATTTTTTTAATATTCTGTGTGAAGAAAATGCAAGGTACACATCAAACACTTCTGCTATAAGCCAAAGCACAACAGTTGATCTAGAAAACACTTGTGTGATTATTTAATTTGCCAGCTGAACTAGCCAAATATTTTATCAAATGTCGTCTTTACTTGAATGAACAATGAAAAGACAAACTACAGTTATTCAGACATGAGTCTGTGGCAAACATTTTCTTAAATACAAAAAAAGTAAGCCTGTCTCTTTATGGAAACAACTGACGGTGTTTGTTGTCAATAAAAAATCTTAAGCTTTCCAGTGGAAAAAAGTAGGAAACTTGTTTAGTCTATACTTTGAGTTTATCCTGAAAGATGATGCTGTGAAAGTGCTGCACTCAATATGCCAGCAAATTTGGAAAACTCAGCAGTGGCCACAGGACTGGAAAAGGTCAGTTTTCATTCCAATCCCAAAGAATGCTCAAACTACCGCACAACTGCACTCATCTCACATGTTAATAAAGTAATGCTCAAAATTCTGCAAGCCAGGCTTCAGCAATGCGTGAACCGTGAACTCCCTGATGTTCAAGCTGGTTTTAGAACAGGCAGAGGAACCAGAGATCAAATTGCCAACATCTGCTGGATCGTGGAAAAAGCAAGGGAGTTCCAGAAAAACATCTATTTCTGCTTTATTGACTATACCAAAGCCTTTGACTATGTGGATCACAATACACTGTGGAAAATTCTGAAAGAGATAGAATACCAGACCAACTAACCTGCCTCTTGAGAAATCTGTATGCAGGTCAGGAAGCAACAGGTAGAATTGGACATGGAACAACAAACTGGTTCCAAATAGGAAAAGGAGTACGTCAAGGCTGTATATTGTCACCCTGCTTATTTAACTTATATGCAGAGTACATCATGAGAAACGCTGGACTGGAAGAAACATAAGCTGGAATGAAGATTGCCGAGAGAAATAGCAATAACCTCAGATATGCAGATGACACCACCCTTATGGCAGAAAGTGAAGAAGAGCTAAAAAGCCTCTTGATGAAAGTAAAAGAGGAGAGTGAAAAAGTTGGCTTAAAGCTTAACATTCAGAAAACAAAGATCATGGCATCCGGTCTCATCACTCCATGGGAAATAGATGGAGAAACAGTGGAAACAGTGTCAGACTTTATTTTGGGGGGCTCCAAAATCACTGCAGATGGTGACTGCAGCCATGAAATTAAAAGACGCTTACTCCTTGGAAGAAAAGTTATGACCAACCTAGATAGCATATTCAAAAGCAGAGACATTACTTCGCCAACTAAGGTCCGTCTAGTCAAGGCTATGGTTTTTCCTGGGGTCATGTATGGATGTGAGAGTTGGGACTGTGAAGAAGGCTGAGCGCCTAAGAGTTGATGCTTTTGAACTGTGGAGAAGACTCTTGAGAGTCCCTTGGACTACAAGGAGATCCAACCAGTCCATTCTGAAGGAGATCAACCCTGGGATTTCTTTGGAAGGAATGATGCTAAAGCTGAAACTCCAGTACTTTGGCCACCTCACGCAGAGTTGACTCATTGGAAAAGACTTTGATGCTGGGAGGGACTGGGGGCAGGAGGAGAAGGGGACGACCGAGGATGAGATGACTGGATGGCATCACGGACTCGATGGACATGAGTCTGAGTGACCTCTGAGAGATGGTGATGGACAGGGAGGCCTGGCGTGCTGCGATTCATGGGGTCGCCAAGAGTTGGACACGACTGAGCGACTGAACTGAACTGACAGCATTTACAGAGTTCCTGGCACGGAACAGTATCATTAACATCAAAGCACAGAGAGTATTCCCTAGTCTCCCCCGACCCCCATCCCCAGTAGGTGATGATTGCACTACCCTTGTAAATTCCTACCCTCATTAACTCCTATATTCCATAGTTCCACACCCATGACATACAAGACCCACCCCCTCAGACCTCTATTTTATTTTATTTTTCCCCACCCTAAACCCCTTCTCTGATGCCCCGGCCAGTACCGGGTCCCAACACAACCACGGTAGCACAAATCCCTGACCACTCCCCCAGCCTCCTCTTCCCATCCCGGACCACTTAAGTTCCCTTTCCCTCCGACGGCGACTTCCTTGGGTCAGCTAGTGATGGTCCAAGGGTCTGTGGCCTAGGATTCTGCCCAGAAGGCCCTCAGGAGGAATGGGAGAGTAACTGCCCGACCTCCCGGAGGGGCCCACGGATACTCACCGTCCATCTCTAGAGGCGGCGGTTCCGGGAGCTCGAACCGGAAGCGGCCTCTACACTGTTTGCAGTTCCCCTGGTTACTGCGGGGTTCCGGACCAATAGCGGAGGAGCTCCAAGGAATGAACCCGCCCCCAAAGAGAGTGACGTTACGATCTCGGTCTGGAACTCCTCCTCCGGTTCCCGGGTCCGCCCCGCCTCCCTGGCTGCCAGTCGTGGTGCGCAGGCGCCCTGGACCGGGGCCCTTGGCGGCGTGGTACGCAGGCGCCCCGGGTGCAGCTAACTGAAGTAGCAATGGACGCGCTGGAGTCGTTGTTGGACGAGGTGGCCCTGGAGGGGCTTGATGGCCTGTGCCTTCCCGCGCTTTGGAGCCGCCTGGAGACGCGAGTGCCGCCCTTCCCGCTTCCTTTGGAGCCCTACACGCAGGAGTTTCTGTGGCGGGCCCTTGCCACGAACCCGGGCATCAGCTTCTACGAGGAGCCTCGGGAACGACCAGACCTCCAGCTCCAGGACCGGTCAGCGGCCTGGCCCTGCGGGCGGGAGAGGGCAGAGCTCGGGGTCTGGTAGAGCTGGGAGGCGGCCAGGTTCTTACGAGAGGGGAGAGAAAGGAGTGGAGCGGAAGGAAGACCCGGAGCCTGATGAGGGTGGGGGAGGCGCAGAGTAAGGCTGATTGGGGGGGTCTTCGGCCTGGCAGGGCCCAGGCGTCTGATGGAGTTGGGGGATCGCCTTGTGATGGTCCATTACGTTCGTGTGTGTTTGGGGTGATGGTGACCAGAACTGGAAGGATATGCTTTGGGAGGTTATGCTTTGAGTTTTAAAGAGTAATTTCTTTGAAGCGGAGCTTAAGATTGAAGCAGTAAGGCTATTCAGATCAAGACTAGAGACCAGTTGAAATCAACAGACCTTTATGGAGCATTCATTCAGTGCTGGATTAGAGAGTAAGTTTAGCAACACCAGCAACAACAATAATGATAGCTAACATTTATTTATTGCTCCTTATGCCTTGGTGCTGTGGGCTTCCCGGGTGGTGCAGTGGTGAAGAATCCCCCTGCCAAGCAGGCAGCGCAGGTTTGATCCCTGGGTCAGGAAGATCCCCTGGAGTAGGAAATGGCAACCCGCTCCAGTCTTCTTGCCTGGAAAATTCCATGGACAGAGGAGCTTGGCGGCCTACAGTCCATGGGGTCACAAAAGAGTCAGACACGACTGAGCGACTGAACACAAACACATGACTTGGTACTAGGCAATATCTTGTTCCTGTTGTTTCAGGAGATTGAACCCATTTTATTCTCGCATTGACCCTATGAGGAAGGTGCTCTTTGCTTCCCATTTTTTTGTTTGTTTGTTTTTGTTTTTAATTTTTTTGGCTCCAGTGTGTGGCTTGCGGGATCTTAGTTCCCCATCCAGCACTGAGTCCTAACCACTGGACTGCTAGGGAATTCCCAGCTATCTTCCCCATTTTGCAGCGGAGGAAACCGTGACGGAGAGAAATTAAGTCAACCATCCAAAGTTATGGACATTGTAAGTGACTGGGTGTTGATTCGTTTCCCAAAGCTGTGGGTTGTTTTTTTTTTTGGTGTTTTTTTTTTCTGTTTTGAGGGTCAGGTTTCCAGAGGGAATACTGTGTAAAACAAGACTTAAAGGTTGGATTTAGGTAGCCAGTTGGCAGAATTTTTCTAAAGGAAGAGAAATAAGTTTGGTTGAAGTGTAGAACTGGGAGTAGTGAATGAAGAATAATAGTTGACCTTTATGTATATGGTTATTGTAATCAGGGACTGTTCCAACATTCTTAAATATACTAAGTTATTTAATTTTAAAACAAAGTTGGGTGTTCTTATCCCCATGTCCCTCAAGAGAAAGAAAACTGAGACACAGAGAGAGTTGTCTACTAGCAAGGGCAGAACCCAGAAGCTGAATCCAGGAAGTCTTGGTTCAGAATCCAGCCTGCTCTTACCAATTGGACTGGACTAATGGACAGGGAGGCCTGGTGTGCTGCGATTCATGGGGTCACAAAGAGTCGGACACGACTGAGCGACTGAACTGAACTGAACTGAATACATTTAACTGGGCTTCCCTGGTGGTTCAGATGGTAAAGAGTCTGTCTACAATGCAGGAGACCTGGGTTCGATCCCTGGGTCTGGAAGATCCCCTAGAGAAGGAAATGGCAACCCACTCCAGTACTCTTGCTTGGAAAATCCCATGGACGGAGGAGCCTGGTAGGCTACAGTCCATGGGGTCGCAAAGAGTCAGACACTGACTGACTTCACTTCAATCCATTTAAAGCCTACACCACCAAAGGGAGGGTCAGACTAGGCTCAAAGAGTGAAGTTGAGAGATCTATAGTAATCCACTCACGAACCAGCAGTCAAGGTTTGGCTTTCCACCGTGATGGGCGTGAGAATGAAGAGAAAAAGCTGATGGAATCAGATGAGGCAGAAGAATCTGGAGGATTTGGTGACTGGTTGGGTGTAGGGTATAAAGAAAAGTAGGTCTGGAGGATGATGCCATCCGGTTCCTGACTTTTGGGCATCTGAGTGTGTTGCTTGTTGTTCAGTTGCCCAGTCATGTCTGACTCCTTGTGACTCCACGGACTGCAGTACACCAGGCTTCCCTGTCCTTCACTATCTCCTGCAGTTTGCTCAAACTCGACTTCCATTGAGTCAGTGATGCCATCCAACCATCTCATCCTCTCTCGTCCCCTTCTCCTCCTGCCTTCGATCTTTCCCAGCATCAGGGTCTTTTCCATTGAGTCAGCTCTTCGCATCACATGGCCAAAGGACTGGAGTTTCAGCTTCAACATTAGTCCTTCTAGTGAATATTCAGCACTGATTTCCTTTAGGATGGACTGGTTTGATCTCCTTCCTGTCCAAGGGACTCTCAAGAGTCTTCTCCAACACCACAGTGTATGACAGGCCGATAATCGGGAGACAAGATATTGAGGCAAGAAATAGCAACTTTATATGGAAAACTGCGCATCCATGAACATGGCAGGCTAGCGCCCTTGAGTACCAGTTTGTTGGATGCCAGTTTCTGTTAAGGGTAGAAGAGGTGAGACAAAAAAGTTAAAAGGCCATTGTTGCTGCTGCTGCTGTCCACTAAGTTGTGTCCAACTCTTTTGTGACTCCATGGACTGTAGCCCACCAGGCCCCTCAGTCCATGGGATTTCCTAGGCAAGAGTGGGTTAGGGCATCTTTCTAACCCAGAGATTGAACCTGTGTTTCCTGCTTGGCTGTCAGATTCTTTACCACCGAGCCACCTGGGAAGCCCCTGAAAGGCCATTAGTCTTGCAGAATATCTCTTGGTTGGGCCAGCATGAGAAATAGTTGTTTACTTGCTAAGTCATGTCCGACTCTGACCCCATGGACTGTAACCTGCCAGGCCCCTCTACCCTGGGATTTTCCAGGCGAGAATACTGGAATTTTGCAGAATATCTCTTGGCTGGGCCAGCAGAGGAAAAGGATGTGCTAATTCCTTCTTTTCTGCAGCGATTGATAGGTGGGCAGGGTCAGAATGCATCCCTGTGAGATGAACAAAAGCAAATCAGTTTACCATTAGAGCAGATGGGGGTGGGGGTGGGGGGTGGGTTGGGACAGGTTCCCCTGAGGCAGGCCATTATGTTTGCTTACGGCTACTGATAGCATCCTTTTAGTGATTATATTAACAAAAGCAATGAATGGCAAAGGTTAAATAAAAGAAACAGATTCAGGTTTTGCTCTTCCCTGTTGAAATGGATGACTGCTACCCTTTGCTGTGATGGGGACCACAGAAGTGCAGCAAGGAGGCTGAAGCTGGGGAGGGGAAGTGGGGAATATGTTGAACGTACCTTGAAACACACTGGGTTCTAGGTTCTTGTGGGTTATCAAATGGAGATTCTGGTTAGTCAACATCGAGCTTTGTGGGAGGGTCAGCAGGTCAGAGAGTGGGACTGAGCTGGGCACGTGGAGTCACCCCTGTGGCTGGTAATGGAAGCTCTTGGCCAGGACCCTCCCTGGGAGAGAGTGTAGTGTAGTGTGGTTGGAAGCCTTAAGACAGGCCCCTGGGGTGGATGAAGGCCCGGGAGCCTTCAAAAGAAGCCTGGGAAGTTATAACTGGAGACCCAGAGGGCAGCAGGCCAGAATGGCCTGAGCTGACAAGGTGTGATTTGAGAATGGAGGGTGAAGTGGTGCAGAGGTTACAGACAGCGCAAGAAGGGAAAGCACTGACGCACGTAGGTGGGGTTGACAGGTGCAGGATGTGAGCAGGATTCCGAAGGAAAACCTGACAAACGTAGCTGACTGGATAAAAGAAGCACAGCTCAGGATGTCTCCATGGGGTTGATGAGAGGCCACTGGGAGAAAACGGTACCAAGGAGGGGCTTTGCTGGAGGTGGGAAGTGGCAGTCATAACTTTGGTTTTGATCTCACCAGACATGACAGTTGAAAACAAGATTAGTGTTTGGGGGTAAGGAACAGGGCTGAGGATTTGATGGTGAGAATTGTTAACATGCCAAGTGATGACTGAAAACCAGAAAAATGGGTGAAAGTAGACGAGGCGTAGTTAGAGAGATGGAAAGGTGACATCTCCGAGTAGGGAAGCCTTGAGTCGTTAAGTCCAAACTTGATGGTTTGGAAACCAGGCACAGGATTTGCAGGGAAAATGAGAAGAAAGGAAGGTGGTTCCGATTTCAGCATTCATCCTTGGGGGTGAACGTGGAGGCCCCTGGGAAGATCTGTGTTGTCTGGGATGGAGACTCAGAGACAGTGCCTGTCAAGAGGTCCTGCGTTAGGAAGGCAGGGAGACCAGGGGCTCTTACTCCCGCTCCCCGACCTCGGCCAGAGGTTGTCAGAAGGACACACCCAGCACGTGTTACTTCTGAGGCTGAGATGTTTGTGCACTCCTCCCCTACTCGCCCGCCTTAGGTATGAAGAAATTGATTTGGAAACGGGCATCGTGGAGTCCAGGAGGGACCCGGTCCCTCTGGAGGATGTCTACCCCATTCACATGATCTTAGAGAATAAAGATGGCATCCAGGGCTCATGCCGGTACTTCAAGGAGAGGAAGAACATTACCAACGACATCAGGACCAAGATGTTACAGCCCCGCTGCACAATGGTGGAAGCCTTTGGCAGGTAACTCGTTTGCACTGTGGGAGACTGGTGGGCCTCTTCCTGCTTTAAGTTGGGGTGTGTGATAAGTGTGCCAGGACGGGTTGCAGCCCTGGGGTTCTCAGAGTGCGTCCACCCTGCCCTAGCTAAGCCAGCCCTCTCGCCTCATCACTCCACTTCTTTTGGGGCTAGTCTGGCTGGGGCTGGGGTGGGTGTGGGCAAGGCCGCCATTCTCCCCCCATTGTGTCCAGGTTGCATCCTTTGTTGCCTAGTGAGCAGGCCTTTTGCGAGTCTTCAGTCAGGGTCCCAGTTTCCCAAGCCCCTCACCCCATCCCCACCTCCCTCCCTACTTGACAAACCGGGAGAAGCCTCCAGCGTGAACTCACCTTGCTGCCGCCTTCCTCCTCCTCGGCTTGCAGACTTGCCCCCCAGTTCCCTCCTCCCTCACCTCAGAGGGGACGTCTCTTCCTCTCTCTCTCCCCAGAAGCTCGTGCTCTTTCCCGCCTCCTTCAGCTGGCTCATCTTTCTCCTTTATTTTCAGCTTTTCCCTATCGGCACTGCTTTCTCCCCAGCCTGACACTGATTCATTCGTCTTAAAACAAGACCCTCTCCCCACCTCGGATCCCCTGTGACTGACTTTGTTGCTGGAGCCAAGCTTCTGAGAAACAGCCACACTGGGTCTCTGTCCCTCTGGATCCCCCTCCCCTCCTGGAGCTTTGCAGCACCTGCTTCCTGCCCCTGCCCCACCGGGCTTCCTGCCTCCTCAGGAACCCCCCTCTTTGGACGCTCTCCCTGGTGATGGCCCACAGGCTCTCTTCACACTCGTAGGCCCGAATTGGGGGCTCCTTGTACGTGTCATTTCATAACCCCAGTCTCAGTTATCACATCCCCTTGTAAGTAAGTCTTTCTTTTCTTGTCTTTCTCTTCAATAGACTGTGAGCTCCACAAAGGCAGATACCATTTTTTTATTTATCTTGGCATTGCTGGTTCTTTGCATGGCATTTAATCAGTGTTGGATAATTTGATGACCACAGTCAGCAGATCAGGCCTCGGGCACGAGTCCTAGAGTCAGCTACTGGGAAAGGTTGGAGTTCCCACAGGGTGGGGGTAAACCACCCTGAATACATTTTTAAAGGAGCAAGTCCGCGTCCCTGTTTTCAAGCTTTTCTCAGCTGAGCTCTTCCAGTTTAACTTAATGAACCTGTTTCGAGGACACGGGTCGTAAGTTTGTGATGTGCAGACCCAGAAAGGAGACTGTCTTGTCCATCATGTGTATTCCCTGCCTAACACTCTTTAGAGATGGACTGTACGGAAGGCTAACTGGGTCACAAGCAATGCAAAGGAAGCTGCAGCTAAATGAAAACATTGGCAACCTCAGCTTTTTACTTTTTGCCTGCTCGCTAGGAGCAGTGGAATCATCTGTTTTTTGGTGGTGGGAGGGAAGCAGGAGGAGGACCTGTCAGGCTGAGCAACGTGAATGAAGACAGGCCTTAGGATCAGGCATCTGAGAACCACAGGCTGGGAGGAGTGGATGCTGCCTGTAGATGGGAGGGCTTGGAAGCCCGTGGACTCTCATACACACCCTTAGTGGCTTACTCCCCTGGGAGAGGGAGCTCCTCCAGCTGGTGTGTCTCGATGCCAAGGAGTGAGTAAGGATGGCTTCTCTGCCAGCACACCCTCGTGGGATCTCTGCAGCAGGGCTGGGACCCGGGACCTTCTGCCCAAGACGGCCGTTTATTAATAAGTCAGCAGGCAAGGCCCAAGGGCGGAGTCTCTTTGTCTTCAGCGTCGGGGGCTGTTCAGCTTCAGCAGAGAAGTCTATATCCCAAGCCAGGGCTTCTCGAGGCGCCTTGCTGGGACAGGGCCTTGACCTCTTTTGCAGACATTATTTTTCACACACCCGGACAGTAGGAGGAGCTAATAGTTCGTCCCAGGTCTGCTCTCAAGAATGGCAGGTCCACCCATTACACAGGGCACTGCTCTTGACTCTGAAGTTTTGTTTTCTCAGTCCAGTTCAGGAAGCGAGTTCGTTCACTTAACAGATGGTTACAGAGGCGCTTCTGTAACCATTGAAGACACTGAGGATGTCCTGGGGACCCAGATGACAACCTGCCCCCCTCCCACTTAGGGCGCTTATGGCAGGAACGTGTGCCCCCAAAATGTGGCCATTTCTAAGAGTGCCAGGTGTGTGATGAGTCCAGAAAAGGTCAGAGGCAGGGATGGCCTTTTGGCTAGCATTTTTATGGAGAACTGAGGTGTTGGTATCTGAGCAGTGATCTAAGGATGAGGGTAGCCTAAGCGTGAGATGGGCAGAGGACCAACGGGGCCATTGTGGGTGCAGAGCCAGGCAGTGGGGTGTGTAGAAGGGTCCAGGCTCTGGTGGGGAGTAGTCTGGGTTTGGGTCCCAGGGCCCTGGCAGGACTGGGAGGGGTCCAAGCAAGGAAATGGTGAGACTGGCTCTGTTCCCGCTGAAACCCTCTTGTGGTTCTAAGGATGGAAACCTCCGTAACTGGGGATTGGGAACCTCTGAAGAGAAGCAGGAAACCATGGCTCACTAAGGTTCTGCTTAAAAAAATTAAAGTGATTTTTTTTTTCCCTTGGTGGCTTCTGATTTGCAGGTGGGGGAAGAAACTGATCATTGTTGCCTCCCAGGACATGCGGTACCGGGCCTTGATCGGCTTTGAGGGCGACCCCGACTTGAAGCTCCCGGACTTCTCCTACTGCATCTTGGAGAGGCTAGGCCGGTCCCGTTGGCAGGGGGAGCTCCAGCGAGACCTCCACAGCACTGCTTTCAAGTAAGAGGATGCTTTGCTTTTCTGCTCTAAATGTCAGGGCTCCCTGACCATCAGGCCCGGCCACCTGGGCAGTCCCAGCGTCTGTGGTGGTTGAAGGCATGGTACTTTCTCATTGAAGAGACCCTTGGGAAAAAAAAAAGGAAAAGGGGGGACTTCCATGGTGGTCCAGTGGTTAAGACCCTGCCCTTCCATTGCAAGGGCCACCAGTTCAATCCCTGGCCAGGGGACTCAGATTCAGCATGCTGCATGGCACAGCCAAAAATAGGGGAAAAAAGAGACCCTACAGTGACCATAGAATTTATTGTTCAAACTAGATATTTTGAGAGTGAAAGGTGGAGCTGACCAGAAGGAATGTGAGGCAGTGGGCATAAATTGAGCCCATCTGGCAAACCAGAATGCGCAGTCACCCTAATTATTGGCTGCTACATGATTACATACCCTTGTCTTGTCTGATCAGCTCCTTGCTAACCCAGCCATGCCTTCCCACTCTGTTCCTCAGTCGTCTGCACAATACACCTCCCACCCTGTCTCCCCATCCACCTCTCCGGGGATCTGGAGTGTGCCTTAGGTTGGGTCGCTTTCCATGGCCTTTGTCACATAGCAGCGACTCTCTTAGGTTGACTGGATGGGGGGAGAGGGTGGGGATGTGTCTCTGGTATTCACATCCTCTGCATTGTGGGTTGAAAGCAACCAGCAAAGCAAAATGACTGCTCTCTTCCTCTCCTCCAGGGTTGATGCTGGGAAGCTTCACTATCACAGGAAAATTTTGAACAAAAACGGGCTGATTACGATGCAGTCCCATGTGATCCGCCTGCCCACTGGGGCCCAGCAGCACTCAATCCTCCTCCTCCTGAACCGGTTTCACATGGACAGGTACAGTGTAGACTCCAGAGCGCTTCCCTGACTCTGTATTTCAGCCTGGTGTCTTGTGCCTTTAAAAATCCTAGAGGCGGGACTTCCCTGGTGGTCCAGTGGTAAAGAATCTGGCTTCCCCTGCAGGGGGTGCGGGTTCAGTGCCTGGTCTGGAAGTTCTGTGCCTTGAAGTGCAGCCAATGAAGAAAAGAAAAAGAAAGAAAAAAAAAATCCTAGAGACGAAATCAAATATGGCTAGCTTTTAGGAAAAAGATATTTTCCATCTGTTTCTGATTATGCAAATAAGCCATGCTTATTTAGAAAATCTGGAAATTATATAGAAAAGAAGGGGGAAGAAATACCTCTCGCCCCACAGCCCAGCAGTAGGGACTGTTTCGGTGAAATTTAGGGGGAGGGTAGAAAGAAAAGCCGATAAGTCAAATTTGATTTGTTACAGTGACAGAATTCTTTGGGTAGAAGAGAGAACGGGGGCTTAAGTCAAGATCTGTATTTAAATCTTTGCTCCCGACTTGGGCGTAGTCACTTGACCTCACTGAACCACTGTTTCCCTCTTCTGTAGAGAGGCCCTGGCACAGCTTGGTGCTAAGCAGTGAGTATCTGTGCCTTCATGTATGCTTGCATTCACGGAAAGGCAGCACGAATGAACCAGTCTCCCGAGCCCATATATCTGCCCTTGCTGTTGCTAGACCTGTGTGGGTTGTTAAAGCCAAGTTCGCCTTCCCCAGAGGCATGACAATATCTTTCTCTCCGCCCCTCTCCCAGCACAATCCCCTCCCGCCAGACCCCTCACTCTCTTCCTGTTCCCCACAGCTGAGGAGCCCTGGGCTCCTTTAATAGCTTCCTGTGGCGGCCATTAGCTTGGGAGTATTAATTATGACCTCCACTTCCCATTAAAATGCAAAGGAAGGGAAGGTCCTTCACACCAGTAAAGTGAGAGCAGAATCAGAGATGTGTCCAGATTAATACACAGAGCACTGTATTTCAGTGAAGGAGACCTGGGTTCACATTTTGTGCCTGAATTTTAGAAAAGCTGAACTTGTTTGTGAAATCATCCCTATCCTCTCTTACCATCTGATTTATAAGGAAATGTGTGAATAGATGCTTCCTAAAACTTTACAGTATTGTTGACTCAAAAAATACAACCTCAAAGTTGAGGATTATGTTTTATTCGGTGGGAATTTTTAGGACTTTAAGTCCCAAAGGTAGCATCTCAAGCAACCCTGAGAAAACTGCTCTGAGAAGACGAATTGGGGAGAACCAGGTTATATAGAAGTTTTGCAACAAAGGGCGTGAAAAATGGAGTTATTTCCTGCCGTATCAGTAAACAAGGATGTCACAGTCATCAGCAGTTACACCCATCCTGCATGAGCCAGTGAGCCCTGAGGAAATTCAGGATGTGAGAACAGAGGATTCAGGCCCACATAGCTAAGGAGCTCATCAAAAGAATGATTTCAGTAAGCCCTGGAAGAAAAGTGCTTAATTCCTTAACTTAATTCCATATCTGGTTTTCCCTGGTTGAGAACTAAGACCTCAAATGCCAGCATGCCCCTCCCCCCTGAAAAGGAACAAGTGAAGTCGCTCAGTCGTGTCCGACTCTTTGCGACCCCATGGACTGTAGCCTACCAGGCTTCTCTGTCCATGGGATTTTCCAGGCAATAGTCCTGGAGTGGATTGCCATTTCCTTCTCCAGGGGATCTTCCCGACCCAGGGATCGAACCCAGGTCTCCCACATTGTAGACAGACACTTTACCGTCTGAGCTGCCAGGGAAGTCCAGATCCGAAAAGGAACAACCCACAAACAAATGAAAAAGACATGATTAGATCAACAAACTTAAACTTTAATACCAAACAGCAGCTTAATAGTGAATATTTCCCAGTTCCTGTGAACCTGAAAGTCATTTTGGCCAGTTTCTTTTCTTTAATTTGTAAGCACTTACTTTTAAATTGAATAGAGCTCTTTATTAATTCATTTTTTTTAATTGAAGTATAGTTTATTGACAGTGTTGGGCCAGTCTCTGCTGTATAGCCAAGTTACTCGGTTTTGCATATATAGACATGTTCTCTCATATTCTTTCCCATTATGGTTTATCACAGGGTGTTGAGTACAGTTCCCTGTGCTATGCGTTAGGAGCCTGTTTATCAGCCCTGTATATAAGTTTGCATCTGCTTACCCCACACTCTCAGTCCCTTTTCTCCTCCCGCCCCCTCCCCCTGCGGTGACCGCAAGGCAGTGCTGTGTGTGAGTGTGTTTTCTGGTTTGTAGATAGGTTTGTTTGTGCCATATTTTAGATGCCACGTGTAAGTGACGTCACGTGGTGTGTAAATTCAGTGTCGATAATACTTTGCCGAGGTAGGGATACCTCCTGTATAACGTGTGCACAGACATATGGTATAAACAGGCAAAACTGGAGATCTCGTGGCTTCACTTAAAAAAAGCTCCTTCGTGAGTCCGGTATCGCAGCGTAAACTTATGTGTGCGCGCGCACGCAGTCAGATCCGACGCTTTGTGATCCCATGGACTATAGCCCGCCAGGTTCGCCTGTCGGTGGAATTTTCCAGGCAAGAATACTAGAGCGGGTTGCCTGTTCCTACTCTAGGGGATCTTGCCGACCCAGGGGACAATGTAAACTTACTTGTTTACAAAGAACAGTTGGAATACATTAAAGTTGCTTGCTCAGATGGCTAAGGCTTTACTATTTGCAAAATTTGGCTGAGGGAGCATTCCCTGTGGTTTGAATTTTAAAACTGCCACTTTCTTTTTTATTTTCTTGGATTTAAAACTGCCACTTTCTTTTTTTTTTTTTTTCTTGGTTTCATGTCTTGCCTGACTGACCTAATTAATTAGGCTCAATCTCAGATCCTTATGACCTATACTTAATATTTCTGGTTTGTAGAGAAAGACAGTTACTTTTCATCCCCCAAATGATCCTGAAAGATTGATTTGTCTGACTTTATGTTATCAGACAATAAGTAAACTAAAGTTTATGAGTTCTGTGTTCTAAAACTTAGAATTATGCCTCCAAAAGTTTGTATAAGGCATTCAGCAAAGATGTTCTGAGTTTACAAGTTAAACCCAGAGCAAAATCACCATTTTAATTTTTATTAACTCTTGAATGTTAGTTTCCATTTTTTACTTATTAGTATGGCTCAGGTAACCCTTTTGGTTTCCGTTAATGGTTCAGTTAATATTTCCTGAGAGGTACATTTATTGATATATACCTGGTCTTATAATACAACACAGGGAACACACTCCCCAATGAAACACGCCTACCCCACAATATAATTAAGCAAAAGAGATGTAACTGTCTTAAATAAAGCCCAGTTAAATATACCAATTTTATACACTTATATCTCAATTCTGTCTACTTTGATACCTTTTAACTTTGGTCTTCATTAGGATCTAATCAATAAGCTTTGATCTTACAGGAGGAATTTCAGAAGTTTTTCTTTCCTTCTTTTATTTCCTCTCCATTTTATCAGTTTATATAAAGGGATCCCCAGAGTAGGGTTAAACCAAGGAACTTAGGCCCTTTGGCCCAAATAGTTGCTGGTTGGCTATCTCAGTGTAAATTTTTTTGTTCCCTTTATATGTAAAAGGGAAGGTTGCTTGGTTGTGTCCAACTCTTTGCGACCCCATGGACTGTATAGTCCGTGGAATTTTCCAGGCCAAAATACTGGAGTGGGTAGCTGTTCCTTTCTCCAGGGGATCTTCCTAACCCAGTGATTGAACCCAGGTCTCCCACATTGCAGGTGGATTCTTTACCAGCTAAACCACAAGAGAAGCCCTTCCTTTATGTAATTTATTTATTGTTGTTTAGTCACTAAGTTGTTTCGACTTTTGCAACCCCATGGACTGTAGCCCAACAGGCTCCTCTGTCCATGGGATTTCCCAGGCAAGAATACTGGACTGGGTTCCCATTTCCTTCTGCAGGGGATCTTCCCAAGCCAGGGACTGAACTTGCATCTCCTGCATTGGCAGGCAGATTCTTTACCACTGAGCCACCAGGGAAGCCCAAATTTATATTTATACTTATATAGTTTTGTACATATTTAAACTGTACATAAACGGTACATAAACTGTAAGTGGTAAATATAATGACTTATTTAACTTTTAATGTTGAGGACCAGTGGGGACATCCTTTTCTGTTGTTGCATTTAACTTTCAGTTCAGTTCAGTTCAGTTCAGTCCAGTCGCTCAGTCGTGTCCGACTCTTTGCGACCCCATGAATCGCAGCACACCAGGCCTCCCTGTTCATTACCATCTCTCGGAGTTCACTCAGACTCACGTCCATTGAGTCAGTGATGCCATCCAGCCATCTCATCCTCGGTCGTCCCCTTCTCCTGCCCCCAACCCCTCCCAGCATCAGAGTCTTTTCCAATGAGTCAACTCTTCGCATTTAACCTTAAGAAGTGTAATATCAAAACCCTATGTTTAAATCACATAAATATCCATCTTATTTATCCCATTTTTAATAACCATCTAAAGATTTCTTTATTCATTTGACATAAGCCCTGTTTTAAAAAATTTCTACCTTCTTAGAAAAAGTATCTTTCCTTATAAGTTTATTTCCTGCTAACCATGATTATTCTAATCTTTTTCTTAGCATCTGTAAGACCCATTGAGGGATAGCACAGACCACAAATAAAACTTCCCAAACCAGTTTTTCTCTGTTTTAAATTAAAGAAATTCTTCAGTATGATCAAAAGATGGAAGCATTTTAAACAATCATTTCCTGAAAGTTTTAGCCACAGAGTGCAGTCTGTACACTGCTGCTAGTTAGGTGACCTTGGCCATGTGTCTGAACCACTCAGACCCCTCCACCCCGCCCCCAGTCTTCCTGCTGTAAAGGACAGGAGTTGTTCTCTTGCTGAAGACCAAGGTTCTGTAGTTTGATATGTTGTCATGTAAACCTTGACATCTTTTAAAAAATAAGGCAGTCATCACTAATAGGTCTAAAAAATTGAAATGTTTTGTGTTTCTCACAGGAGGAGCAAATACGACATCCTCATGGAGAAGCTTTCAACTCTACTGAGCGCACGGAATAACCGGACTGAGACCCTGGGAAAGCTGAGGGAGGAACTGGTGAGCTGCCGGCTGCCCTCGTGCGGGGCTAAATGCGTCTGTGCCCCTGTGGGCGTCTTTGTCAAATGAAGGCTCCATGCATTGCAGTCAAGAGCTCTGTTACGGAGTTGACCACCCCCAGCCCCTCGTGAAACAAGCAGGGTTTTCCTTTGGTTTACACAGAATGAAAAAGGGCTCAGTCTTTCATTTAAACCCCTCCCGCTCTTGGGTGGCCTTGGTTTTCCCCTGGGGTTTGTGCCAAGTCCAGCTATAAAAGTTCCTGTGGAGCGGTGAATCTGGGCATTAAGATTTACTTTCATAATCAGTTCATTTCATAATCAGGCTTGTAATTTTCTTCCCACTGGTATTGTAACTGTGTAACTCAGATTGGGACTTGAAGCTCAGCTTCCTGATATCTCCTTGTAGAAGGAATTCGGTGAGAGACAAAGTGAGAGGTAAGAAGTGGATTTGCTTAGAGACGAGCACACTCCACAGCTCGAGTGTGGGCCATCCCCAAAGGCAGAGCAGCCCAAAAATGTGGTACGGTTGGTTTTTATGGGCTGGGTGGTTTCATAGGCTAATGAGGGGGAGGATTATTCCAACTCTTTCAGGGGAAGGGATGGGGATTTCCAGGAATTGGGTCACCGCCCACTTTTTCGCCTTTGCTGTTAGCCTCAGAACTGTCATAGCGCCTGTGGGTGTATCATTTAGCTTGCTGATATGTGATGAAGGGCATGTATTGAGGCTCAAGGTCTAGTGGAAGTCCACTCGTCCACCATCCTGGACTTAATTTGGTTCTAATCAGTTTGTGTCATGTCCCTGGGCTGTGTTATTCCTTTAAAGTTTGTGCCCTGCCCCCTTCCCTCCTGTTTCAGGGTTTTTTTGTTTTTTGTTGTTGTTGTTGTTTTTTAAGATTTGTTTGTTTGTGTGTTTCCTCTGTTTCTTGGCTAAGCTGGATCTCAGTTTCAGCTTGAGGGACTTTTAGTTGTGGCTTGCAAATTCTTAGCTGCATCACATTAAATCTAGTTCCTGACCAGGGCCCCCTGCATCGGGAGCTCAATCTTAGTGGCTGGACCACCAGAGAAGTCCCCTGTTTCCAGTTTTATACTGAAATAGCAGAGTGACTGTACTGAGAAGAGGTGAGACAGCACAGGGTAAAAAGCAGTTATGGGCGGACCTGCTTCATCTCTGGGCCCAGGAACCGAGGCATTGATGAAGAGAGTGAGGGGAGAAAGCACCGGGGTTGGGGGACTACTGCTTCCTGTCTGAAGTGAGCGCTCTTTGGTAGAAGTTAGGAAAGAGCCGACACTGGAAATGGGAAGAAAATAAGATTGTCCTGCAGNTGGCAGGCAGATTCTTTACCACTGAGCCACCAGGGAAGCCCAAATTTATATTTATACTTATATAGTTTTGTACATATTTAAACTGTACATAAACGGTACATAAACTGTAAGTGGTAAATATAATGACTTATTTAACTTTTAATGTTGAGGACCAGTGGGGACATCCTTTTCTGTTGTTGCATTTAACTTTCAGTTCAGTTCAGTTCAGTTCAGTCCAGTCGCTCAGTCGTGTCCGACTCTTTGCGACCCCATGAATCGCAGCACACCAGGCCTCCCTGTTCATTACCATCTCTCGGAGTTCACTCAGACTCACGTCCATTGAGTCAGTGATGCCATCCAGCCATCTCATCCTCGGTCGTCCCCTTCTCCTGCCCCCAACCCCTCCCAGCATCAGAGTCTTTTCCAATGAGTCAACTCTTCGCATTTAACCTTAAGAAGTGTAATATCAAAACCCTATGTTTAAATCACATAAATATCCATCTTATTTATCCCATTTTTAATAACCATCTAAAGATTTCTTTATTCATTTGACATAAGCCCTGTTTTAAAAAATTTCTACCTTCTTAGAAAAAGTATCTTTCCTTATAAGTTTATTTCCTGCTAACCATGATTATTCTAATCTTTTTCTTAGCATCTGTAAGACCCATTGAGGGATAGCACAGACCACAAATAAAACTTCCCAAACCAGTTTTTCTCTGTTTTAAATTAAAGAAATTCTTCAGTATGATCAAAAGATAGAAGCATTTTAAACAATCATTTCCTGAAAGTTTTAGCCACAGAGTGCAGTCTGTACACTGCTGCTAGTTAGGTGACCTTGGCCATGTGTCTGAACCACTCAGACCCCTCCACCCCGCCCCCAGTCTTCCTGCTGTAAAGGACAGGAGTTGTTCTCTTGCTGAAGACCAAGGTTCTGTAGTTTGATATGTTGTCATGTAAACCTTGACATCTTTTAAAAAATAAGGCAGTCATCACTAATAGGTCTAAAAAATTGAAATGTTTTGTGTTTCTCACAGGAGGAGCAAATACGACATCCTCATGGAGAAGCTTTCAACTCTACTGAGCGCACGGAATAACCGGACTGAGACCCTGGGAAAGCTGAGGGAGGAACTGGTGAGCTGCCGGCTGCCCTCGTGCGGGGCTAAATGCGTCTGTGCCCCTGTGGGCGTCTTTGTCAAATGAAGGCTCCATGCATTGCAGTCAAGAGCTCTGTTACGGAGTTGACCACCCCCAGCCCCTCGTGAAACAAGCAGGGTTTTCCTTTGGTTTACACAGAATGAAAAAGGGCTCAGTCTTTCATTTAAACCCCTCCCGCTCTTGGGTGGCCTTGGTTTTCCCCTGGGGTTTGTGCCAAGTCCAGCTATAAAAGTTCCTGTGGAGCGGTGAATCTGGGCATTAAGATTTACTTTCATAATCAGTTCATTTCATAATCAGGCTTGTAATTTTCTTCCCACTGGTATTGTAACTGTGTAACTCAGATTGGGACTTGAAGCTCAGCTTCCTGATATCTCCTTGTAGAAGGAATTCGGTGAGAGACAAAGTGAGAGGTAAGAAGTGGATTTGCTTAGAGACGAGCACACTCCACAGCTCGAGTGTGGGCCATCCCCAAAGGCAGAGCAGCCCAAAAATGTGGTACGGTTGGTTTTTATGGGCTGGGTGGTTTCATAGGCTAATGAGGGGGAGGATTATTCCAACTCTTTCAGGGGAAGGGATGGGGATTTCCAGGAATTGGGTCACCGCCCACTTTTTCGCCTTTGCTGTTAGCCTCAGAACTGTCATAGCGCCTGTGGGTGTATCATTTAGCTTGCTGATATGTGATGAAGGGCATGTATTGAGGCTCAAGGTCTAGTGGAAGTCCACTCGTCCACCATCCTGGACTTAATTTGGTTCTAATCAGTTTGTGTCATGTCCCTGGGCTGTGTTATTCCTTTAAAGTTTGTGCCCTGCCCCCTTCCCTCCTGTTTCAGGGTTTTTTTGTTTTTTGTTGTTGTTGTTGTTTTTTAAGATTTGTTTGTTTGTGTGTTTCCTCTGTTTCTTGGCTAAGCTGGATCTCAGTTTCAGCTTGAGGGACTTTTAGTTGTGGCTTGCAAATTCTTAGCTGCATCACATTAAATCTAGTTCCTGACCAGGGCCCCCTGCATCGGGAGCTCAATCTTAGTGGCTGGACCACCAGAGAAGTCCCCTGTTTCCAGTTTTATACTGAAATAGCAGAGTGACTGTACTGAGAAGAGGTGAGACAGCACAGGGTAAAAAGCAGTTATGGGCGGACCTGCTTCATCTCTGGGCCCAGGAACCGAGGCATTGATGAAGAGAGTGAGGGGAGAAAGCACTGGGGTTGGGGGACTACTGCTTCCTGTCTGAAGTGAGCGCTCTTTGGTAGAAGTTAGGAAAGAGCCGACACTGGAAATGGGAAGAAAATAAGATTGTCCTGCAGGTGAAACGGTAGGACCTAAAGTCAAGGTTTGCGGGGTCATAGTAATTAGTCCCCAGAAGAGCCTGCAGTCTGATGACAGCCTCCAGGAAGATCCTAGCTCCTCACCTGTGCTGCCCTGGGGAGGCTCTGCTCCCTAATCTCACTGTGCAGAGAGAAGGGAGACCTGCCTCCTCTACAGCTCAATTCATCACATGCCCAGGTCTATTTGGAACAGAAGGTATGGGGCTTCCCTGATGGTCCAGTGGTTAGGACACCATGCTTTTACTGCCAAGGGCCTGGGTTCAATCCCTGCTTGGGGAACTAACATCCTATAAGCCACAGGATGAAGTCAAAAGATAAAAAAGCAGATTGTGACTCGAGGCTCGTGGGTCAGATCTGGCCTGCACATTGTTAAGAAGAACTTTGGGGTAGCAGTAGGGTCTTTTAAGAAATGAGATTTTGCATCATAATCTTAAGTTACCAGCTTCTCTTGAAATACCAGAGGCTGTGGCCAGCCTGGGCCTGTGGTCTCTCGTGACAGCAGTTATATGGAGCTGGCTGTTCGCTGGCGAGTGCCCCGCTGCCGGCCCCTGCACTCCCACCCCAGGTCCCTTATTTACCTCCTGTCAGTTCTCAGGCACCTAGGCAGTGCCTTTTGTCTCTCTGTGAGCACTGCTGTCGAGGAGGAGGAAGTATTTCCCAGTATCTGAGTATCTGTCAGAAGTGGGGAATAAAAGGTAAACTGACAAGGCCTCTTCCTTAGAGACCCTAGTCAAGAATAAGGAGACTCCAACACGCTCAATGAAGAAATACCTGCCCACTGTATTCTTTCTATTGTATCTCCAGCCCCTATCATAGACACTGGAGATGGATACCCTCTGCCCTACGGAGTCACTCTCGGGTGGAGAGAGGGGGTGGGCCCAGCCTCAGGTCAGCACTGGGGAAGAGCTAAGTGACAGCATTTGGCTGATACAGGACCTTGTTGATTGATTGATTGATTCATTCAGCAAATACTCTAATGTTTTTGAATTGGTTTATTTTTGGCCGTGCTGGGTCTTCGTGCTTTCTTTCTCTAGCTATGCCTAGCAGGGGCTCCTCTCTAGCTGCTTCTCTTGTTTCAGCCGGCAGGCTCCAGCGGGTGGGCTCCGTTATCATGGCTCAGGGGTTAGTCACGCCACAGCATGTGGGATCTTCGCAGATCAGGGATCAAACCTGCACTGGCAGGCATATTCTTTACTGCTAACGGACACACCAGGGAAACCGTCAACAAATACTTCAGTGAGTGTCCACTTGGAGTCAGAACTATATTCCGCAACACAGTGACAAAAATCAACAGGGGCGACTGTCTCAGGCTGTCGCAGAGCCGTCTCATTGGAGAGACTGACGTGACGACACACTCAAGCCAGACTGTTCCTTGGAAGGATGCATCTGAGCTCCATGCCAGGAGAGCTGGGAGAAGCTTTGTAGAGTGAGTTCCAGCTGCACTGGGCTTCGTAGATGATACGAGCCCCAAGGAGACATGGGGAGACCGGCTGGAGAAAGGCGTGGGGCAGTGGGAGGCGCTGGGGGTTTCTGAGGTTGGCAGTGACCCAGGGGCGGCCAGGCAGCAGGGTGCCCCTCAGGAGTAGTAAGAGAGGCGGCGGGAAAGGAAAGCTGGGGCCAGGTAAGGAAGGTCTCAAGTGCCAGGCTGAGGAGTTGGGTTTCGGCCTTAAGCCTGAGGAATTGCTGGTGGCAGTTTCTAAGTAGCGATGATGCAGAAGTACGTGTGCGCTCAGCCGTGTCTGACTCTTCGGGATTCCATGGGCTGGAGCCGACCAGGCTCCTCTGTCCATGGGATTTTCCAAGCAAGAATACTAGAATGGGTTGCCATTTCCTACTCCAGGGAATCTCCCTGACCCTGGGATCGAATCCACGTCTCCTGCACTGCAGGTGGATTCTTCACCCTCTGAGCCACCAAGACATCCAGAAGAAGAATGTTTAGGAAATAAGCTGGTGGGCAGAGAGGGGAGGTTGGAGGCCGGGTGTGGAGGTGGATGTTGTGGCCTCAGGGTAGGGGGATGACTTGGTGAGAGACTGAAGCCAGAGTGTGAGTGTTCAGGGAGGGGGACAAAGGAGAAGGAATCTGTTGTCTGGCTTGAATGACAGCCCCTCCCTAGGGTGGACCAGAGCTTGAGGGTGGGCTCCTGCTGGCAGGAACCCTNAGGGTAGGGGGATGACTTGGTGAGAGACTGAAGCCAGAGTGTGAGTGTTCAGGGAGGGGGACAAAGGAGAAGGAATCTGTTGTCTGGCTTGAATGACAGCCCCTCCCTAGGGTGGACCAGAGCTTGAGGGTGGGCTCCTGCTGGCAGGAACCCTGTGTGCCGACCACCCACCATGAGGATGGGTGGCCCATGTTTGTTGAATCAGTATATGACTGAGGTAGACAGTTCAGAAAGAGGAGTGAGTTTGCTCAGGGGTGAGGCATGTAACAGTTGTTGTTATTATTATTTTTGCGTCACTGTGGGGCTTGTGGGATCTTAGTTCTCTGACATGAGATCAAACCCTCACCCCCTGCCTACATTGGAAGCATGGAGTCTAAGCCATTGGATCACGGGAGAAGTCTCATGACAAATTTGATCGTAGGATTTATAGAATATGGAGATCTTTGGGACTTTGACTTGGTAATAATGTGTAGTCAGTAGCTGGAAATAGGGGTCAGAGAACGCTGAGCAGGATTTAGTAAATAATTAGCCTCCAGACGAGGTGGATGGTTTGAATGTGGATGCTGTCTTTCGGGGGAAGTGGGAGGGAGGCTAACCTCTCTCCTTAGCTGGGCAGATTATGCAAGTCCTGCATGGCAGCCCCCTGTAAGAGAAGGACCCCACCACCCTCCATTCTGTGGGCAGGTCATGGAAGTCCTCCTTGGCAGCTCCCCTGTAGGGTGGTCCAGGGCTCAGGGCCGTATGTAGAGGGCTGGGGTTTGATGGATGGGTGTCTGCAAGGTCTTTCCACGGCGCTAGGGGCACAGCTAGATTTACGATAGGTGCCATGTACGTGCCAGGGGGCTGAATGTGCCGTCTGTGAGTCGTCTGTATTTCTTTGATGACCATCTGTTCAGCTGCCGAGCAGCCAGGCTCATCTGAGAGGTGATCATGTGTACGCGGCCTCAGCAGCCCTGGCCCATGCGCTCGCTCTCTCCCCGCAGAGTGTAAAAGGGAACCTAGGATACTTCACAGCACCTCCTTGGTTCAGGTGATCGCCTGCCTCGCTGGTCTAGAGGTGGCAAAATCAAATGGCCAGTAGTGGCCTGGAGGGTNTACGCGGCCTCAGCAGCCCTGGCCCATGCGCTCGCTCTCTCCCCGCAGAGTGTAAAAGGGAACCTAGGATACTTCACAGCACCTCCTTGGTTCAGGTGATCGCCTGCCTCGCTGGTCTAGAGGTGGCAAAATCAAATGGCCAGTAGTGGCCTGGAGGGTGGTATGAATTATTTGAGGGAGTCCCTGGTGGCCTGGAGGCTAGGAGACAGCGCTTTCACTGCTGTGGCCCATGTTCGTTCCTGGCCAGGGGAACCTGAATTCCTGGAAGCCATGCGGTGCAGCCAAAAACAACAAAAAATTTTTCTTGACATCAGTATGAATTCAAGAAATCTTTCACTTTCCTCTTAGCTATTGTGAGAGAGACGCAGCACAAAAAGGGTGATAAACAGGAACTGACCTTCAGCCTCACCATGTAAGGGGTCTGATGGCTGGGGGAGGCTGGGGCGTCAGGGCAGGCATGTGTGTCCTGAAGGAGCAGCTGGTCCTCACCTCCCGCGGGCTACTGTTGTGATGAACCACAAGCTAGGACTTGTTGCCACATCCTATTTTCTGAAAGAAGCCAGAATCTGTTGTGTGTTTTTTTTTTTTTTTCCTTTTTTTTTTAACGTGATATCTCTCACTTTTCAATGTTGGCAAGTAAATTACTTTCTTCAAAAAAAGAAAAAAACGCGTATAGATGGAAACACATGGCCTGTACTGGTGGCAGCTGTTTGGTAACCCTGACAGCTTTAGAAATAGATACGATTATTTTGGTTTTTCCACTGGACCACAAGGGAAGTCCCTAAGGGTTTTTTCTTTTTTTTTAACCTAAACGTTTAAAAAATTTTTTTTCTTCTTTCACTGCCTGTGGGAGTTAATAATTTAATAGTAGGGACTTCCCTGGTGGTCCAGGGGTTAAGGCTCCACACTTCCACTGCAGGGGCCAAGGGTTTGATCCCTGGTCAGGGAACTAAGATCCTGCTACATGGCATGGCTCCCCACGCCCAGAAATTAATAGTACACTTACTTGGTTGAAAAACCAAAACACTTATGAAAAAGTATACGGTGGAAGTCGTAAAGTGCTGCCCCCAACTGCCTCATTCTCACCCCTTTCAGGTGTATCCTTTCAGGATATTTTGAGGCAAATCTCTTTCCCCCTTTCATCATCAAAAAGTAGCACAGTCCCTATGCTGCTCCGGACTCATTTTGTTCCTGGGACAAGGTGGCTGGGCAGCATTTCCTCATTAGTGCCCCCAGTGATCATCAGTTAACTTGGGTCCCCACTTGTTCATTTACATGACCTTCTGGTAGTTTCACATAGCTTGCTCGTGTCTAACTGCTGCATTTAAATGTTGCAGGGACTGTGTGAGAGGACGTTCAAGCGCCTGTACCAGTACATGCTGAACGCAGGGCTGGCCAAGGTGGTGCCTCTTCCCTTAAAAGAGATCCACCCTGAACGTGGACCTTGCAAGACCAAGAAAGGTAAAGGTGGTTTGAGCTGTTCACTGGGCTGCTCGGCCGGCTTTCACTTCTCGCCTCCAAGCACCAGCCTGTCTTCTTACCACATTCTGCCCTGCAGGGGGATGACATCAGGTTATTTATTCAACTCTTTCATTCCTCAGTGCCTGTCTTAGGACCTTCTATATATAAAGCACTCAGGAAATGTTTGCTGAATGAAACCTGTGCTCATTCTCAGCAAACATGTCTATATGGATGTCCCTCCAACAGCTCCTGTTCCTGGTGTCCAGAAACCAAATTCCTCTTTTTCTTCTTATCTAAACCCTCTTACTCATTCTTCAGCCAGTATTTTTAAAGTACCTAATCTGTGTTGCATGATTGCATTTTGTAGCCCTGCAAGGTAGGTGTTATTATCACCATTTTAAAGGTAAGAAAATTAAGTTTAAGAGATGATGAGTAACATACATGGGGTTAAGCAGTCAGAAAGTGGCACAGGTGAGATTTGAACCTTATAAGAAAGTTAAACTAAGGACAATGGACTATGAAACTTTAAAAACCTTTAGTCCTTTGCTTTTTCTCTGTTCTTGATTTTTATCCCATGCACCCTCTGGATTAACGAAAGTCATTTAAAAAGCTGAGGGTCATAGATATCAGTAAAAGATGACAGAAGGAATAGATGTGTTTATCTGTACTCTTCCCAGCTCCTCCCTAGTGATCATAGGAATGTAAAAGAAATAAACCCAAGTATAAAGAGAATGGGACAGGACTTGACAGCAAGGAGATTGTCAGCTTTTTT
>SJYX01023843.1:360465-403061 GCA_006410675.1 Oreotragus oreotragus | reverse complement strand
TCTTACACTGTTGGTGGGAATGCAAACTAGTACAGCCACTATGGAGAACAGTGTGGAGATTCCTTTAAAAACTGGAAATAGAAATTGCCTTATGACCCAGCAATCCCACTGCTGGGCATACACACCAAGGAAACCAGAACTGAAAGAGACACGTGTACTCCAATGTTCATTGCAGCACTGTTTATAATAGCCAGGACATGGAAGCAACCTAGATGTCCATCAGCAGATGAATGGATAAGAAAGCTGTAGTACATATACACAATGGAGTATTACTCAGCTATTAAAAAGAATACATTTGAATCAGTTCTGATGAGGTGGATGAAACTGGAGCCAATTATACAGAATAAAGTAAGCCAGAAAGAAAAACACCAATACAGTATCCTAACGCATATATATCGAATTTAGAAAGATGGTAACGATAACCCTGTATGTGAGACAGCAAAAGAGACACAGATGTATAGAACAGACTTTTGGACTCTGTGGGAGAGGAAAAGGGTAAGATGATTTGGGAGAATGGCATTGAAACACGTATAATATCATATAAGAAATGAATCACCAGTCCAGGTTCGATGCAGGATACAGGATGCTTGGGGCTGGTGCACTGGGATGACCCAGAGGGACGGTATGGGAAGGGAGGTGGGAGGGGGGTTCAGGATTAAGAATACGTGTACACCCGTGGCAGATTCATGTTGATGTATGGCAAAACCAATACAATATTGTAAAGTAAAAATAATAATAATAATAAACAATAAAATTAAAAACAAATTCCAACCCGTTTGTCTACAAAGGTCTGTATAGTCAAAGCTATGGTTTTTCCAGCAATCACATATGGATGTGAGAGTTGGACCATAAAGAAGGCTGAACACCAAAGAACTGATGCTTTTGGAGAAGACTCTTGAGAGTCCTTTGGACAGCAAGGAGATCAAACCAGTTGATCCTAAAAAAAATCAGTTCTGAATATTCATTGGAAGGACTGGTGCTGAAGCTCCAATACTTTGGCTACCTAATGTGAAGAGCTGACTCATTGGAAAAGGCCCTGATGCTGGAAAAGATTGAGGGCAAGAGGAGAAGCAGTCAGCAGAGGATGAAGTTAGCATCACTGACTCAATGGACATGAATTTGAGCAAACTACAGGAGATAATAAAGAACAGAGGAGCCTGGCGTGCTACAGGTCATGAGGTCTCCAAGAGTCAGACAGGACTTAGCAACTGAACAGCGACAAATTTTGACTGTGCCTACTTCGAAAGGAAAAATGTTCTGGAGCATGACTTCCCTTAGCTGGGCCAAATTAAGACTGACCATGGGTAACGCCTCAGTCTTTTTATTTAGAGATAATCACATCATTCTTTGTCTTTCTACTTCTTTCTGGTCTTCTGGTTTGAAATCACTCAGTCAAGTCCAAGTCTTTGCAATCCCATGGACTGTAGCTCGCCTGGTTCTTCTGTCCATGGGATTCTCCAGGCAAGAATACTGGAGTGGGTAGCCATTCCCTTCTCCAGGGATCTCCTCAACTCAGGCATCAAGCTCAGGTTTCCTGCATTGCAGGCAGACTCTTTACCATCTGAGCCACTGGTGTTGCACTTCTTCCTACAAATGGACAAAAGAAGCAGCTCTGGAGAGCTCATCTTTTTGCATGCCTCTAGAAGGCAGTAGAGCTGAACCAGAGCTGATTATCCAGAGAAGTGCAGTCTGGGTTTGGACAGGCTCAGTTCTGTTCAGTCACTCAGTCCTGTCCAACTCTTTGTGACCCCATGGACTGCAACAAGCCAGGCTTCCCTGTCCACCACCAACTCCTGGAGCTTGCTCAAACTCATGTCCATTGAGTTGGTGATGCCATCCAACCATCTCAACTTCTGTCGTCCCCTTCTCCTCCTGCCTTCAATCTTTCCCAGTATCAGGGTCTTTTCCAATGAGTCAGTTCTNGCCAGGCTTCCCTGTCCACCACCAACTCCTGGAGCTTGCTCAAACTCATGTCCATTGAGTTGGTGATGCCATCCAACCATCTCAACTTCTGTCGTCCCCTTCTCCTCCTGCCTTCAATCTTTCCCAGTATCAGGGTCTTTTCCAATGAGTCAGTTCTTCGCATCAGTTGGCCACAGGACTGGAGTTTCAGCTTCAGCATCAGACCTTCCAATGTATATTCAGGACTGATTTCCTTTAGGATGGACTGGTTTGATCTCCTTGCTGTCCAAGGGACTCTCAAGAGTCTTCTCCAACACCAGAGTTCAAAAGCATCAATTCTTTGGTGCTCAGCTTTTTTTATAGTCCAACTCTCATATCCATAAATGACTACTGGAAAAATCATAGCTTTGACTAAATGGGCCCTTGCTGGCAAAGTAATACCTCTGCTTTTTAATATGTCTACTCCTTTAGGATTGACTGGTTTGAACTCCTTGCAGTCCAAGGGACTCTCAAGAGTCTTCTCCAACACCACAGTTCAAAATCATCAATTCTTTGCTGCTCAGGTTTCTTTATAGTCCAACTCTCACATCCACTCATGACTACTGGGAAAACCATAGCTTTGACTAAATGGACATTTGTCAGCAAAGTATCTTCTTTTTAATATGCTATCTAGGTTGGTCATAGTTTTTCTTTCAAGGAGCAAGTGTCTTTTAATTTCATGGCTGCAGTCACCATCTGCAGTAATTTTGGAGCCCCCAAAATTAAAGTCTATCACTGTTTCCATTGTTTCCCCCATTTATTTTTCATGAAGTGATGGGACTGGATGCCATGATCTTAGTTTTAGGACAGGTAGTAATCGGAAAAAGTGGAAGAACTAAGGGAGCTGAAGTGAGATCACCTAATGAAAAATAAAGGCAGGAAAGGGATTCAATATTCCTTTCTTACAAAACTACCTCAAAGCAAGAGTGTAGGTTTTTTAACTGCCTCTCTTACGTGTAGTGCTGAGTCAGGGCCAATACAGGATGTTTGCAAGGTTCATTTTTCCAAGAGATGAAGTATTGGGCCAAAGCCAAACTATAATAGTTTCCTGAGACATTTTGTATACAATTTAGAGAGAGGATATCAGTGAGTTTCTTAAAGACCTGCCTAGACAATAGCAAGTTAGGATTATCACTTTAGACACATATTGCTGTTACATTTGTTGTAACACTAAGAGAGGGTACCTGCCTTTGAACAACAGTGACATACTGTGACTGTCAGCGAGCAACTGCTCCTTTATGATTCTGTAACCAGGATGACCCCTTGGTTAAAGCAGGCACCTGAGTACAGGAGAGACATGTTGCGGTCTTCTACCCTACATGTTGGAATCTAATTGGTCTTTTAACTACAACAGATTTAAATTGGATGGAAAATTATACTGGAAGGAACTCAAAGAGTTAAAAATAGAACTGCCACATGGTCCAGCACTTCTGAGCATTTACTTGAGGAAAACAAACACACTAATTGGAGGAAAAAAAAAGTGCACCCTAACATTCACTGAAGCATTGTTTACCATAGAGAAAGTATGAAAGCTAATTAAGTATCCATCAGTAGATAAATAGATTTTAAAACAATGTGGTATGCATACAAAATAGAATATTACTCAGCCAGAAAAAATGAGATCTTGCCATTTGCAACAACATGGATGAACATAGAGGGTATGATGCTAAGTGAAATAATCATAATACAGATAAAGGAAAATATCATATGATCTCACTTCAATGTGGAATCTAAAAACCAAAACAACCAAAACAAAATGTAAAGTCTCACACGTACAGAGAAGAGATGGGTGGTAGTCAGAGGAGATGGACTTTGGAGGGGAGAGGGTATAGTTGAAGGGAACTAAAAGATACAAACTTCCAGTTATAAATAAATAAGTTGTGGAGATGTAATGTACATCTTGGAGAAGGAAATGGCAACCCACTCCAGTATTCTTGCCTGGAGAATCCCAGGGACAGGGGAGCCTGGTGGGCTGCTGTCTATGGGGTCGCACAGAGTCAGACACAACTGAAGCGACCTAGCAGTAGGAGGTCATGTACATCTTAAGAATAAAGTCAATAGTATTATAATAACTTTGCATGGAACAAATGGTTACAGACTCACAGCTATACAGAAAGAACTAGTAATTACCAGAGGGGAGAAGGAGAAGGGGAGGGGAAACACAGGGGTAGGGAACTTGTTAAAAAGGGTTACTGTGGGATTATATGAAATTGTGTAAATGAAACTTTTAAAAGTTTTAAAGCACTATAGAATTTAAAGAATCTTTCGTTGAATAAAAACAAAACACTAAATGAAACAATTTCCCCTAAAAAAGAAAACAACAAAGACAAATACTATATGATATCACTTATATAGAGACTATTAGAAGACAAACTACTGAAAATTTTAAAAAGACAGACTCATAGATACACACACCAAACTATAGATTAGCAGTAGGTGAAGAGAGAGGGAAGAGACAAGATAAGGGTAGAGAATTAAGAGGTACAAACCACTGTGTAGGAAATAAATAACCTACAAGGACATACTGTTCAGCACAGAAAATATACTCAATATTTTATAATAACTATAAATGGAGTATAACCTTTAAAAATTGTGATTCACTATGTTGGATACCCAAACTTACATAATATTGTATATCAACCATACCTCAATTTTTAAAAATTTAAAGAAATAACTTAACCTCAAAACACTGCTCTAGGGCCATCCATGTTGTTGCCAGAGGCAAGATTTCATTTTTTCTGGCTGAGTAACATTCTATTTTGTATGCATACCACATGAACTCTGAAATAGATACTTTTTTTCCAAAGCTCCTTTTGTTAAATATGACAATAAATTTTGCCTGACCCTGTGCATTAAAAATTCATTAATATTAACCTAATCTCACACAGAAAAAATCTAATCCACATGCCTCCCCAGACACTGGCAAGCACATACACACCATTGATCTCCCTCAACTGATCCCCTGAAAAGTACAATGTTCCCATATTGACTTAAGATCTGCCAGATCTAGACTACACCTTGGTCCATATCTGAATCCCCCAAAATAAAAGTACTCACCCACATAAATATTTGTCCACTCATGATAGCCCATAGTTGGGGAAACTGAAGCATAGTCTTGAGATGATATACTGAGGTTCAGAAACTCAGATTAGTGCTTTCTTAACAGGAAGCCTCAGGGGTCCCCTGTCCCCTTGGAGTCAGCAGTGCTGGCTGTGATTCCCATTTGCTTTCTCTGCCTACAGAGATTCAAGGACAAACTCCTCTGAAAGGTCCTCACATCACGACTCCCTCAGCCTAATAAGTGCCCCAGAGACCAGCAGAGCAGATCTGAGACTCATGTGAAGCTGGCTGGGCTTCCACAATCAGGAGAGTCCTCCCACTTGAGTCAGAGCATCTCTGCCTTCTGAGATCTGGAGCTGGGAGGAACAGTATCATGTCAGGGACCAGGTGTTAGGGAAGAAATGGGGGTTGAGGTCAGGAAAGGGAAATGTGTTATCCCTTTGGAATAGTATGTCAGCTTCTCCTCCATCCCTGCTTCTCTTCTTGTCAGTCAGCCCCGTCTGCATGTGGAAGACACATGCAGAAGCTGAACTTTGGCTGAGAAGCAGATTTGACCTGATGAACAGACGTGGTGCACATCAATTTCTGGAGCGGCTGGGAAGGAAAGAAAAGCATCTGGACATGGAGGTGAGCTTCAGAAGCTGGCCACTCACTTGGCTACTCCAACCCAGCTTGGTACCTTACTCTTTTCTCCCTGATGCTTTCAAATATTTCACAGATTGAGAAGTCATAAGATCCAAGTAACATTTCCATATGTCCCTTGGTTTTAAATCCATCCAGTTGGACTTCTAGGCACCTATACCATATGTTTTGGTGGAAGCAAAATCCTTCAATAGAAATAAGAGGAAAGAAAGAGCTGTATTCCCAGCATCATTCGTACACCCTGTCCTTTTAGAGCTAATCTTCCTGATTCTCAGATCCAAAACCTTCCTCTCTTTCTAGTCATCAGCCTGGGTGTTCCTCACATCTACAACCTGGAGGCTCCAATCTCATTAATTCACCAGATCACCACTGATTTTTATATTCCACCTTCTCCAGGCAGACCTTTCACAAGTGACACATTTTTGAATACTAATCTGTGTGTGATAAACCTCCTTATGCACATGATATTCCCTGACTATTCATAGAACATCAGCAATCAACTTGTGAGCAGATGATGCAAGATAAATCAAATCCACACCTTTTGTCTTCAGGGTACTGTCCACGGCACAGTCACAGCTCCACACACCAGGAACACCCCAGTCAAGCATGGCTAATTATTTCTGCCTCATTTGGGCCCTTTAATCAAGCAAGGATATTCCAATTTTTAAATTCCACCATCTCTTCAACACAGAAAGGTAGGTCAACTCTCTTGTGACTATAAGAACATGGAGGAAGAAAGACTTGTCAGTTTAAAAGGGTAGAAGGATAATTCATGTAGGAAAATTTCAAAATGAGGAAAACAGTGCGTGTGCCAAATTGTGACAGATAATAAGTATACCAAAACTAGAGGAGGGTAGCATAACATTTGGGAGCATGAGCTTAGAGCATGTCTGAAATCAGAGTAGGATTCAAATCCTGATTCCTACTCACTTCCTTCATGACCTTGGGCAAACCACTTCACCTCCATAAGCCACAGTCTCCTGATAAAAACACATGCCTCTCAATTCCTCTTTTGGGGGGATGTAGTGAGGTGCTTAGCATAAATGTGGCATGTAATAACTTTTCAATAAATAATTGGATATTATTATTTTTTTGGATATTATTATTAACTCTACTAATTCACTCAAAGCTCAAGGTATAAGCAAGGTGTTCTATAAAATCTTGGAAAATCCTGAAATTAGCCTGACAATTCAACAATGAAGAATGTGGTATTTTATACATGTGAATTAACCGATTATGAGAACATCCGGAAACAGCACATAAGGAACGATGACACAGGGATTGATGAGTATCAACATCTTCTTGTGGATGTTTACAATATGCTTGTCTTTGTTCCAAGTGTTTTAACTGCCTTCTCTCACTAAACCTTCATGAGAATGTAGATGTTTGTGTCCAATATTACATATGAAGTAACTGAGGTTTAAAAACTGTTTAGTAGCTTACAACTAAAGTGTATCTATTTGTTCAATGAAGTAATATATTAATGCATCAATGTACTATGCCAACGGAGAAGGAAATGGCAACCCACTCCAATATTCTTGCCTGGAGAACCTTACAGATGGAGGAGCCTGGCAGGCTATAGTCCATAGTGTCTCAAAGAGTCAGACACTACTGAAGCGACTGAGCATGCATGCACAATATACCAATGTATGTTCAAAATGCGTGAAAGAGTGTGCTGCCTCTAAAAGAATGATTTTAAACACTTTGTTGATACAGTATGTTCACTGTAGAGATTTTTACGGTAACCAAGGATCTATAAATAACCAATATCTAAAAATGATTGAAATTCTTATGGAATGTGTCTATAGAAAAGGCAGGGGTGAGTATGCTGACTCTAAGAAGTTGACATAAAACACTTTTTTAAAACACTCTGCAGATACAGAGTTTTTCATAATATTATATTACATATTCTGTTTGTTGATGATCTGTCACCCAAATTACAACATGAATGGCACAAAAGGCAAGATTTCTCAGTTGAATTGCTATGTTCCCAGTAGAGAAACAGTGCTTTCCCCAGATTGGGATCTAAGGAACTTAAATCAGAGAGGTCCACCTCTGGCGACTTATAAGGGAAAGCTCTTATTCTGTCCCTCTAACTTTTTGGGTTTTTTTGGAGGCTAATTACTTTACAATATTGTATTGGTTTTGCCATACATCAACATGAATCTGCCACGGGTGTACACATGTTCCCCATCCTGAACCCCCCCACCTCCCACTTCCCTCCCCTTACCAACCCTCTGGGTCATCCCAGTGCATCAGCCCCGAGCATCCTGTATCCTGCATATGATGTCCATGGGTTTGGGAAGGGAGGTCCACATCAAGAACCATGAGAGTGGCAAGCTTTGCCTGAATAGCTGGTAATGATGACCAAATAGAGGAAACAAAAACTTATCATGATTTGGGCTATGGAGTGGTAGCATGTGAAATAACAGAATGTCTTGTATTTAACCAGACCCAGGCCAATGGAAAGACTCAACCAAACCAGCAGTGTCTCTGAGTTCATCCTCCTGGGACTCTCCTCCCGGCCTGAGGACCAGAAGCCACTCTTTATCCTCTTCCTCATCATATACCTGGTCACCATAACAGGGAACCTGCTCATCATCCTGGCCATCTGCTCTGACTCCCAACTGCACACCCCCATGTATTTCTTCTTGAGTGTCCTATCTTTCACTGACATTTGCTTCACAACAACCATTGTCCCCAGGATGCTGGTGAACTTCCTGTCACATAAGACCATCTCTTATGCTGGATGTCTGTCCCAGATGTATTTTATATATGCCCTGGGCAACACTGACAGCTGCCTTCTGGCAGTCATGGCCTTTGACCGCTATGTGGCCATCTGTGACCCCTTCCACTATGTCACCACCATGAGCCACTGCCACTGTGTTCTGCTGGTGGCCTTCTCCTGTTCATTGCCTCACCTCCACTCACTCCTACATGTACTTCTGCTGAATCACCTCACTTTCTGTGACTCTAACGTTATCCACCATTTTCTCTGTGACATCAGCCCTCTGATGAAATTGTCCTGCTCCCCCACATTTGTCAATGAAATTGTGATAATGACAGAAGGACCTGTTCTTTTGGTGACCCCCTTTCTATTCATTACTTTCTCTTATATACGAATCCTCATTGTGGTTCTCAAAATTCCCTCAGCTGCAGGAAAACGCAAAGCCTTCTCCACGTGTGGGTCTCACCTCACTGTGGTAACACTCTTTTATGGAAGCATCTTCTATGTCTATTTACAGCCTGTGTCCACCTACTCTGTCCGGGACCACATGGCAACAATTGTCTACACAGTTCTATCCTCCATGCTCAATCCTTTTATCTACAGCCTAAGAAACAAAGACCTGAAAGAGGGTCTGAGAAAGCTGGTGGGGAAGAAACCTCAGGCAGCACCCTCTTGATGAACACACAAGGGAATCGTCCCCATTTGAATCTGGTTTCTACTGGCTTTTGGCGATTAAGCAAGCTCTAAGAGGTTAGCATTTTTAACCCATGTGAGAATAGGAATTATGGTCAATTACATCCATTGATGAAGACCCATCAATTGGCTCTGCCTCAGCTTAAATCATGATGCACCCCCTCACCATTTCTCATCACATTGCATCTTAGAAATATTACTTTGAGATAAGCCTTTTCTCACAAATATTTTCTGGATTAATTTCTATCTTTTATCAAGACTTATCCTCTAAAATTCTTCAATTTCAGTAAACTGTTAAACTAATTACTTAATTTATAGCTGCTGATTGTCTTTGAAAATGTTTGAAAGAGGAGATAATGAATGGAGAAAAGGAAAAGGAGAAGATGGAGTATATTTTACTTAATTATATCAATATCAGGATTTTTTTATAACACCTTAATTTTCTCTTCCGAAACTTTTTCTTCGCTTACACATTAAGTTTTCACTTTTACTATTCTCTTATCTTTCTTCTGATTTACTATATTTCTATGGTTTTATATATTTTCAGTTTCTTATTTTTTAGCACACAACTGCCAAATGCTAACGGCCAGAAAGAATGAGAATCATGAATGATAACATAAAATTATCCATTGTGTAGTGTGGGTATTGAAACATTTCTTACTTCTGTCTATCCTTAAACCTACATGTTTAAAATATATGATTTAAACTGTATTCTAGAAACTCTAACTCTTGAGTCCAACTTGCAGGTTTATTATTAATGTCAAAAGTGTATATTGATTCCAGATTATTTATTTTAGTCAATCAATTTTATAACAGATAAAAATTTTGGAAAAACCTAAAATCCTATCAATAAGGACTGGAGAAACTAATTGTGATTAATTATCAAATATAACAATATGCAGCAAGCAGAAAATACCATGCAGATCTCTGTTATTTTCTTGAAATGTCATTAAATAGAAATCTTTAGTAGACCTGAGTATGAAAGTATGAATTCATTTTAGTTTTCAAAATAATATGTTATATATCTGTCTATAGCCACTGGAATAAGAATGGAAGTGTAAGGGTAGGGAGGGACACACAGAGAGAGAAATTGCACTTCTTTATACACATTCATCTGAATTTGTATAAGTAAATCTTTATAGCTCATGGAATTGAAATGTATTAATAAATCAAATGACCAACACAATGGTGAAAGACTGTTTGTAAAATACCAGCTGAACAGAAACTTTTTGGGTGCTTGCAAATATGAAAAACATCATTGTTTGGCTCTTTCACTTGAATCATAATTTGATAGGATACAGCATTCTAGGTATCAAAACTGCTGGAACATTAAGGACATATCTGATTGTTCTACTGCATCAAGTGTTTTCAGTGAGAATCAAGAGGTCATTCTAATGTGATCACCTCCCTTTTGCTGTTGTTCAGTAACTGAGTCATGTCCAGCTCTTTTTGATTCCATGGACTGCAGCACGCCAGGCTCCTCTGGCCTCCACTATTTCCTGGAGTTTGTTCAAATTTGTGTCTCTTGAGTCGGTGAGGCTATCTAACCATCTCATCCTCTGTCACTCCCTTCTCCTTTTGCCTTCAATCTTTCCCAGCATTAGGGTCTTTTCCAATGAGTCAGCTCTTTGCATCAGGTGGCCAAAGTTTTGGAGCTTCAGCTTCAGCAATCCTTTCAATGAATATTCAGTGTTGATTTCCTTTAGGATTGACTGCTTTGATCTCCTTGCTATCCAAGGGCCTCTCAAGAGTCTTCTCCAGCACCACAACTTGAGAGCATCCATTCTTTGGCACTCAGCTTTCTTTATGGCCAGTTCTCACATTCATACCTGACTACTGGAAAAACCATAGCTTTGACTATACAGACCTGTGTCAACAAAGTTACATCTCTGTTTTTTAATAGGCTGTCTAGGTTTGAGGTAACTTTCCTTCCAAAGAGCAAGCATCTTTTAATTTCATGGCTGCAGTCATCATCCTCAATGATTTTGGAGCCCAGGAAAATAAAGTCCGTCACTGTTTCCACTTTTCCCCCTCCTATTTGCCATGAAGTGATGGGACCATATGCCAAGATCTTCGCTTTTTGAATGTTGAGTTTCAAGCCAGCTTTTTCATTCTCCTCTTTCACCTTCATCAAGAGGCTCTTTAGCTCCTCTTCACTTTCTGCCATTAGAGTGGTATTATCTCCATAGCTGAGGTTGTTGACATTTCTCCCGCCAATCTTGATTCCAGCTTGTGATTTATTCAGCCTGGCATTTCGTATGATGGGCTCTGCATGTAAATTGAATAAGCAGGGTGACAGTATACAGCTTTGACATACTCCTTTCCCAGTTTGGAACCAGTCTACTGTTCCATGTCTGGTTCTACCTGTTGCTTCTTGACCTGCTTTCATATTTCTCAGGAGACAGGTAAGGTGGCCTGGTATTCCCATCTCTTTAATAATTTTTTGAGTCACACAAAACCCTTTGCAATGACAAGGCTGTGATCCATGCAGGGGAGTATAAGAGAAGGGAATTTTTAAAAGGGCAATTGTGGAGTTATATGAAATCATGTATGTGAAAACTTTTGAGAATTGTAAAACACTATAGAATTGAAAGACTCTTTCATTGAATAAACAAAGGAAAAATAAGTAAAACAATTTTCCCCTAAGAAAAAGAAAACAGAGAAAGACAAATACTATATGATATCACTTGCATGTAAAATGTAGAAATAAAAGAAACTATTGAAAATAGCAAAAAAGAAAAGCAGATATAAGGAACAAACTCTATGTTAACAGTGAGGCAGAGCAGAAAAGGAGCAAAATAGGGATAGAGATTTAAGAGGTACAAACCACCATGTGTAAAACAGATGACTTATTTATACAAGCATGTATTGTTCAGCACAGATAATATACCCAATAGTTTATATTATCATAACTATAAATGGTGTACAGTCTTTAAAAATGAGAATTACTACATTGTACACTTGGAACTTAGCATATTGCCCATCAAGTATACCTCAGTTTTTAAATTTCTTTTAAAGAAAGACAGTTGCTGAGAGGACAAATTCAAAAGTTCCCACCAATGGTACATAGAACTCTACTCAGCACACTGTAATGGCCTATATGGAAAAAGAATCTAAAATAGAGTGGATATATGTATATGCATAACTGATTTATTTGGCTTACATCTGACTAATGAAATATTGTAAATCAAATATACTCTAATAAAAAAAATTTTTTAAGGAAAATAAGAAAATTTACCAGGATGTGCAAGAAAAAAATGTTCTCACCAAAACAAATAAGTTGTAACTATGTGAGGTTACGGATGTGTTAACTAACATTATTGTGGTAATTACTGTGCTTAATAAATACGTCTCCAACAACTGTGTTGCATACCTTTAATTTACACAATGCTATATGTAAATCATCTCAATAGAGCTGGAAAGTAATAATATTTTTTTAAGGAAAATAAGAAAATTTACCAGGATGTGCAAGAAAAACATGTTCTCACCAAAACAAATAAGTTGTAACTATGTGAGGTTATGGATGTGTTAACTAACATTATTGTGGTAATTACTGTGCTTAATAAATACGTCTCCAACAACTGTGTTGTATACCTTTAATTTACACAATGCTATATGTAAATCATCTCAATAGAGCTGGAAAATAATAATTAAATATTTGTTGGGTAAATGAATGGAAACAAGAGAAAGATGAAGCTCACATGAAGAGTAAGTGCAGGAGGCAGAACTCAAACCCAGGGGTTTCTGCCTCAGTAGTATTTACTCTTGGTAAGTAGATTAAACTTTCTACACTCAACTCAAAGGCAAGGAAGAAGACACAGATGTTTTGTGTGAGACAGTGGTTTACCCTGAGGGCAGTAGCAGAATGTGTTGTTTTTCCTATATTTGTGGGTGATTTTTAACAAAATATACAATATTATCTATGTAAAGCTCAAAAGAAAATTTTATTTCTGGTTTTAATGCCAGAAAGAACTGCTATCCTGCTTTTTCAGATGAAGGAACTGAGGCTTACAGAGGCTAAGTCTCTTGTTAAAAGCAACCCCTAAATGAGTAGGCCAGCATTCTAATAAGTATCTCCTTTCCCTCAAAACAACTTGAAATCACTAAATTGAGCCTAAACTCTTAAATACATACATGTTTTTAAAAGCCCCTTTGCTAAATACAACACTTGCCTGACTCTGTGATTTTAAACATACGTAAATTCGTATTAGCCTAATCCCACACTTAAAAAAAAAATCTGATCCACATGCCTCCCCAGATACTAGAAAGCTCATACACACCATTGATCTCCACCAACTGACCCCCTTAAAGTTGGAAAACTCTGTATATTCATTTATGTATGATCTGTCTGGTTCTAGAATATACCTTGGTCCACACCTATTTTCAATAAAATGAAAATATTCACCCACATGAATATTTTTCTACCCTTGATAAAATACAGTTGAAGCCTGACCTTGAGATGGTGCACTGAGGTTCATTACCTCTGAGATTAGTCCCAACAGCTAAACAGGAAGCCTCAGGGGTCCCCTATCCCCTTGAAGTCAGCTAGCTCTGATTTCCTTTGTGCTTTCTCTGCCTACAGAGATCCCAGGATGAAATCCCCTGAGAAGTCATCACACCACAACTTCCTCAACCTAACAAGCACCCCAGAAGCTAGCAGAGCAGACTCCAAACTGGTGAGAAGCTGGCTAGGCTTCCACAATCAGGAGAGTCCTCTTACTTGAGTCAGAGCATCTCCCATTTCATGGGAGACACACGAGGAAGCTGAGCTTTGGCTGAGAAGCAAACTATGACCTAGTGAACAGACATGGTGCAAATCAGCTTCTGCAGAGGTTGGGAATGAAATAAAAGCATCTGGACATGCAGGTGACCTTCAGGAAACTGGCCACCCACTGGGCCACTCTAACCCAGGTTAGTACCTTACTCTTTTCTCTTTGGATACTTTCAAATATTTTATGGATTGAGAAGTCATAAACTCCAAGTAGAACTTCCATGTGGCATTTGGTTTTAAGTTCATCCAGTTGGACTTCTAGGCTACCTATAACATAAGTTTTGGCGAAAGCAAAGTGCTTCAGCCAAAAAGAAGAGAAAAAAATAAAACTGTTGTATTTCTATTCTGATCCACTCACCCTGTGCTTTTAGGTTCTCCCAGGTTCTCAGATCCAAAACCTTTCTCCTTTTTTCTAGCCTGGGTGTTCTTCACATCTATGACCTGGAGCATCCACTTTAAATAATTCACCAAATTGCCACCAATTTTTGTATTCCACATTCCCCCAGGCAGCCCTTTCCCAAATGACTCATTTTTGGATATTGATTTGTGTGTAATAAACTGCTTTGCAGACATGGTGTCTCCCTTGTTATCCTTAAAATGTCAAGAACCAGCTTGTGAGCAGGTGATGCAGGACAAATCAAACCCCATTTTTTGTCTTCAGGGTACTGCATGGCCACAACTCCACACTCCAGACACACCCCAGTTATAAAAGCCCATGATTTTGGTCAGTTAATCGTGAGTATTCAAATACTCAAATTCTACCATCTCAGCTACAAAGATAGCTAGATCACCTCTGTTGCAACTACAAGGATAGATTCAGAACATGGGAGAAGAAAGCTTGTTGATTAAGGGCGATAGAGACGTATTTCATGTTAGGAAGTTGTCAATATGAGGAAAATGATGCATGTGATTGATTGTGACAGACGATAAATATACCAAAATTACGGAAGGGGTAGCATAATGCTTGAAAGCAAGAGCTTAGAGTGAGTCAGAAATCAGACCGTGTCCAAATCCTGATTGTGATTCAATTCCTTAGTGACCTTGAGCAAATTGCTTTACCTTTATAAGCCTCATTCTCCTGTTTCATAACACATGCTTCCCAATTCCTTATGATGGAATTTAATGGGATGAATGTCATAAGCTTGACATATAATAAATTTTCAACAAATACTGGTTTATTATAAATAACTTTAATTACTGATTCACTGAAAGCTCAATGCATTGAAACAAAACAAATATTTTTTCCATTGCTGTTGTTCAGTTACTAAGTCATGTCTGACTCTTCGCGATCCCGTGGATACAGCACACCAGGCTTCCCTGTCCATCACTGTCTCCCTGAGTTTGCTCAAACTCATGTCCATTGAGTCAGTGATGCCATCCAACCGTCTCATCCTCTGTCACCCACTTCTCATCCTGCCCTCAATCTGTCCCAGTATCAGGGTCTTTTCCTTTCTTCTGTAAAATCTTACAAAATCATAAAATTAGTGTGAAAATTTGGCAGTGCAGGATGTGATATTTTACACATGTGAATGAGTTGATTTTGAGACCTTCTAGAAATAGAAGGTGAGGGAGGGTGACAGGGGGTTTGATGAGTATCAGCAGCTTCTTCTGAGTGTTCATAAAATGCTTGTCTTGAGGTATTTGAAATGTGCTGTCTCACTAACCCCTCATGAGAATGTGGATGTTTTTGCTCAATATCACACATGAAGTAACTGAGGTTTAAAAATGTTTGGGGTAACTTAAAACTAAAATGTAAGCACTTATTTTTTCTATTAATTTATATGATAATATATCAATGTACTTTTATACCAATGTGCTTTCAAAATGTCTGAAAGGATATGCTGCCTCTAAAGAAATTATTTTAAACACTTTGATGATATGTGTGTTTCATGTCATATATGATATGAAAGTATATATGTTGAGATTTTTACTGTAGTCAAGAATGTATAAATACCCAAACCTCTCAAAATGTATCAAAATCCCTAAGGGATATGTCTATTCACAAGATATAGGGGGATACGCTGACTCTGAAATCTTGATTTAGAGCACTTTGTAGATGCACAATCTCTCCTTATAGAACCTTTGCAGTAGTAAGAAGCAGAGGCCATTTTAATGTCCATTGCTGGATGACCAGATATGACCCAAAAAACATGTGTGTAGACATATTTCTCACGGATATTTTTGGATAAACATATGAAAGAGGAATTTTAAGGGAAAAAATTGAAGAGTCAAAAAAAGCACTTTGTTAGAGCACTTTGTAGATGCACAATCTCTCCTCATAGAACCTTTGCAGTAGTAAGAAGCAGAGGCCATTTTAATGTCCATTGCTGGATGACCAGATATGACCCAAAAAACATGTGTGTAGACATATTTCTCACGGATATTTTTGGATAAACATATGAAAGAGGAATTTTAAGGGAAAAAATTGAAGAGTCAAAAATGGATGTCCATACTATACAAATGTGATTTACAACAGGAGTTGGGAAAAAAGGAAAATGGACTTACAAAAGAGGGAAGACCTGCATAGACTGACGCTCATATCCCATGAGCTAAGGAGGGAGAGCCTCTCATTCTGTGTGCAAACAAGAGGAAAACCCACTATTGTCCTGGATTCAACATTCCTTTGAGATTAGCTCTGTTGGTTATTTTGGAAAATGGTTATTTACACCCAAGACCTAGTATACCAACTGAATTTGCTTTGATAAGGAATGAGGGTCCTGTGACTTCAATATCTAAAATACCCTCTACTCCCCAGTCACCTCCATCTTCTTGTATTTTGTTAAAAAATGTATCCCTACATGATATAATATTACCTACTCTGCTGATGATCTGTCTCCCAAACTACAAAATGAACAACTCAAAAGAAACATCTCTCTGTTTTATTGCTATGTTCCCAAGAAGGATATAGGAATTTTCCAGAATAGGAAGTGAGGAACTAGAATCAAAGAGGTTCACCTCAATATTTTTTAAACTCTTCTTCTGTCCCTCCAGCTTGCACTACAAGGCTCTTATCAAGCCCATGGATTTGGGAAGGAAGGACCACATCAAGAACAATAAGGATAACCTTTTTCCCTGCAGAGTGGCTAGTGGTGACCAAATAGAGGGAACAACGACCTGCTGGGTTCTCATGATTTGGATCAATCCTTTTATCTACAGCCTAAGAAACAAAGACCTGAAACAGGGTCTGAGGAAGCTGGTGGGCGGGAGGAAACCCCAGGCAGCACCCTCTTGATGTACACACACAGGAATCGTCCCCATTTGAATCTGGTTTCTACTGGCTCTTGGTGATCAAGCATGCTCTTGGAGATTAGCAGCACTTTTAACCCATAGGGCAAGGTATTGTGGGCATTTACATACCTTGCTGATGGCCTATTAATTGGCTCTGCCTGTGATTAAATCATGATACCCCCCCCCCCCACTATTTCTCCTCTTTTCTACAAAGAGTCATCACATTGCATCTTTCAAATGCTGCTTTAACCTAATCCTTTTCCCACACTGGGCGGGTGGCTCAAACAATAGAGAATCTGCCTGCAATGCAAGAGACTCGGGTTCAATCTCTAAGTCGGGAAGATCCCCTGGAGAAGGAAATGACAACCCACTCCAGCATTCTTGCCTGGAGAATTCCATGAACCGAAGAGCCTGGCAGGCTACTGTCCATGGGGTCACAAAGAGTGGGACTCAGTGATTAACTTTCACTTTTCCCACATAGATTTCCCAAACTAGTTTCTCTCTGTTATTAAGAATTATCTCCAAAAATCTTTCAAATTCAGTATACTGCTAAAAAAAAATAAGTGCTTAATTTGTAGCTGTTGACTGTCTTTGAAAATGTTTAAAAGAAGGAGAATGAAAGGAGAGAAGGGAAAGGAGAAGAGGATGGAGGGATGCATTTCAGCTAATTTTCTCATTTGGGGACTTTTATAATCCCTTATTTTTCTCCTTCAAAACTTCTTCTTCTGTAAATACTAAGTTTTCAAGTTTAGAATTCTCTTATCTTTCTATCCTTCCTTCATTACATTGCTGTAGCTTAGTTTCAATTTCTTTTTTTTTTAACAGACAATCGAAAATGTTAATAGCCTGAAAGAACAAGAATCAAGAGTGGTGACTTTAAAATATCCATTCCATAGTGGGGTGTTGAAATCTTTCTTGTCTCCATCTATCCCTAAAGCTGTATGTTTAAAATATGTTTTAAGACTGTATTCTAGAGACTTCAGCACTCAAATGTCTAACTGAAGGAATACTATCATAAGTGTATACTGAGTACTGAGATTTTATTTAGTCAGTCTCAGTTTACAACAGATAAAAATTGGCAAAAACCTAAAACTCTGTTAATAGGAAATAAGAAAATTGTGTTTTTAATGTAAAATGTAACAATATTCAAAAGGCTACAAAAATGAAACATCTCTATTATGTTCTTGAAATGTCATTAAATAGAAAAAATTAAGTATAACAAAGTATTAAAGGGTGAATCCACTATAGTTTTTAAAATTATATGATATATATTTGTATAGTCACTGAAATAAAAATGGAAGTGTGAGAGGAGGCGAGGACTGAGCGGGAGAGAAATTATACTTCTTGGTACATATTTTTAATGTCTGAACTTCTTCAAATAAATATTTATAGCACATGGGATTTAAAAGTATTAACAAATTACATGACCAAGGCAATGATGAAAGACTTTCTTTGTAAGATACCAGCTGGAAAAAAACTTTCTTGCAAATCTGAAAAACATCATTGCATGGCTCCTTCATTTAAATCACAATTTCATAGAATATACTATTCTTGATACCAAAACTTCTGATACTTTAAAGACATATTTCACTGTTCTACGGCATGAAGTGTTTCTGGTGAAAAACAAAGATTTTTCTAATGTGTTCTTTGTGATCACCTCCCGTGCTGCTGCTGCTGCTGCTGCTGCTGCTGCTGCTAAGTCGCTTCAGTCATGTCCAACTCTGTGCAGCCCTATAGATGGCAGCCCACCAGGCTCCCCCGTCCTCTGGAGTGGGTTGCCATTTCCTTCTCCAATGCATGAAAGTGAAAAGTGAAAGTGAAGTTGCTCAATCATGTCTGACTCTTAGCGACCCCAAGGACTGCAGCCTACCAGGCTCGCCCATCTATGGGATTTTTCCAGGCAAGAGTACTGGAGTGGGGTGCCATTGCCTTCTCTGGATCACCTCNTGCCATTTCCTTCTCCAATGCATGAAAGTGAAAAGTGAAAGTGAAGTTGCTCAATCATGTCTGACTCTTAGCGACCCCAAGGACTGCAGCCTACCAGGCTCGCCCATCTATGGGATTTTTCCAGGCAAGAGTACTGGAGTGGGGTGCCATTGCCTTCTCTGGATCACCTCCCCTAACCACAGTTTATAGATACCCAATACCAAATATAGCCATGGTGCCACTGTTTTGGCTTTAGGGGGGCAGATTCGAGTCCACACAGTATACACCAAATGTGTGTAAAAGTCATTGTCTTTGGAAATAAGTCAATTCTAAAACTGAATGGAAATGAGAATGGCCTGGATCAGCCATGAAGTGTTAGTCACTCAGTCGTATCTGACTGTTTGCGACCCCATGGACTGTAACCGGCAGTCTCCTTCATCCTCGGGATTTTCCAGTCAAGAATACTGTAATGGGGCTTTCTTCTCCAGGGACCTTGCTGACCCAGGTCTTGAACTTTGATCTTCTGCATTTCAGGCAGACTCCTTACCATCTGAGCCACCAAGAAAGCCCATAAAATCCTGAACAAAAATCACAAAGTTGAAGCACACACATTAAAAAATTTCAAGAGGTACTACAAAGGTGAAGTAATTAGTATGTGTAACATTTATATAGGAAAATATATATACAGCAATGTAAAGAATAGAGGACCTAGAAATAAATCTTTATTAATATAATCATTTCATTTTGAGCAAAGTGCTAACATAATTTAAAGAGGAAAGTAGGACCCATTGAATATGTTAAGTTGGAGCAACTGGTTATATACATATAATGTGTCTCATATTAAATATAAAGCATAAGAACCATATGAACCTGAAGTCAGGTAAGTTGATTCCTCCAGTTCCACTCTTCTTTCTCCAAATTGCTTTGGCTATTCGAGGTTTTTTGTATTTCCATACAAATCTTGAAATTATTTGTTCTAGTTCTGAGAAAAATACCGCTGGTAGCTTGATAGGGATTGCATTGAATCTGTAGATTGCTTTGGGTAATATATTCATTTTCACTATATTGATTCTTCCAATCCATGAACATGGTATATTTCTCCATCTATTAGTGTCCTCTTTGATTTCTTTCATCAGTGTTTTATAGTTTTCTATATATAGGTCTTTAGTTTCTTTAGGTAGATATATTCCTAAGTATTTTATTCTTTTCGTTGCAATGGTGAATGGAATTGTTTCCTTAATTTCGTTTTCTACTTTCTCATTATTAGTGTATAGGAATGCAAGGGATTTCTGTGTGTTGATTTTATATCCTGCAACTTTACTATATTCATTGATTAGCTCTAGTAATTTTCTGGTGGAGTCTTTAGGGTTTTCTATGTAGAGGATCATGTCANGATGGTGACTACAGCCATAAAATAAAAAGACGTTTACTCCTTGGAAGGAAAGTTATGACCAACCTAGACAGCATATTAAAAACCACAGACATTATTTTGCCAACAAAGGTCCGTCTAGTCAAGGCTATGGTTTTTCCAGTAGTCATGTATGGGTGTGAGAGCTGGACTATAAAGAAAGCTGAGCACCAAAGAATTGATGCTTTTGAACTGTGGTGTTGGAGAAGACTCTTGAGAGTCACTTGGGTTGCAAGGAGATCCAACCAGTCCATCCTAAAGGAAATCGGTCCTGAATGTTCATTGGAAGGACTGATGCTGAAGCTGAAATTCAATGCTTTGGCCACCTGATGCGAAGAGCTGACTCACTTGAAAAGACCATGATGCTGGGAAAGATTGAAGGTGGAAGGAGAAGGGGACGACAGAGGATGAGATGGTTGGATGGCATCAGCAACTCAATGGACACGAGTTTGGATAAACTCCGAGAGTCGGTGATGGACAGGGAGCCCTGGCATGCTGCCGTTCATGGGGATGCAGAGTCAGACACAACTGAGACACTGAATTGAACTGAACTGAATGAGGTGGATGAACCTGGATCATATTATACAGAGTGAAGTAAGTCATAAAGAGAAACATCAATACACTATATTAATGCATATATATGGAATTTAGAAAGATGGTAACGATGACCTTATGTGCAAGGCAGCAAAAAAGACAGATGTAAAGAACAGACTTCGGGGACTATGTGGGAGGAGGCAAGGATGGGATGATTTGAGACAATAGCACTGAAACATGGATATTACCATATGTAAAACAGATAACCAGTGCAGGTCCGATGCATGAAGCAGGGCCCTCCAAGCTGGTGCTCTGAGACAACCCAGAGGGATGGGTGGGGAGGGAGGTTGGAGGGGGCTTCAGGATGGGGGCCACATGTGCACCTGTGGCTGACTCATGCCAGTGTCTGGCAAAAAACCACCACAACACTGTAAAGTAATTCGCCTCCAATTAAAATGAATCAATTAATTATTTTTAAAAAGGAAAAAAAAAGTCTTCTTTCACAAAATGAAAAGGCAGAAATATCGTGTAAATGAAAGAACAAGGTAAAAACCCACAAGACCAAATAAGCGAAGAGGAAAAAGGCAGCTACTGGTAAAAGAATACAGAATGATGATAGTAAAGATGATCCAAAATCTCGAAAATAAAATGGAGAAAACGCAAGAATTATTTAACAAGTTAACTAGGACCTAGAAGAAATAAAGCATAAACAGTGTTGAGCAACACAATTACTGAAATTAAAAATATTCTAGAAGGAATCAATAGCAGAATAATTGAGGTACTATGTTGTACACCTGAAACTTACATGCTATTGTACATCAACTATACCTCAATTTTTTAAAAAAAATCTTTTTTAAGACAGTTACTGAGAGAGAAGATTTAAAGGTTCTCACTAAAACAAATGAATATATTTTAACTATGTGGGTGTATGGATATGTTGTTAACAAACATTACTGTCGAGATCACTGTGCAATAAATATGTCTATAAATTCATTGTGTTGTACACCATAAACTTACACAATGTTATGTCAATCATCTCAGTAAAGCTGGAAATTGATTAAGAGCTACTTATTAGATGAATGAATAGAAAGAACAGAAACATGAAAACCGCATAAGAGTAAGTGCAAGAGGCAGGACTGACTCCCAGGGCTTTCTGTCTCTATAGTACTTATTCTTATTATGTAGGCTGAAATTCTTTAATTAAATTCAGATCTAAAGAAGGAGACACAGATGTTTCGTGTGAGACAGTGCTTTATTATGATCAGCAGCAAAATGTTTTGCATTTCCTATAACGTTGTGGATGATGTTTACAATAACACACAATATTTCCAGTATAAAACTCAAAACCCCTTCATGGATCACAGCCTTGTCATGGTGAAGGGGCTTGAGTAATTCAGTGAAGCTATGAGCCAAGCAGTTAGGTCCACCCAAGACAGAAGGGATAGTGGAGAGTTCTGACAAAACATGGTCCACTAAAAAGGGAATGGCAAAACACTCCAGTATGCTTGCTGCGAGAAACCCCATAAACAGTACGAAAAGGTAAAAAGATATGGTACCAAAAGGTAAGCGCACCAGGTTGGAAGCTGTCCAATATGCTACTGGGGAAGAGGGCAACTACTAATAGCTGCAGAAAGAATGACATGGCTGGGCCAAAGTGGAAACAACGCTCAGCTGTGGATGTGTCTGGTGGTAAAAGTCCAATGCTGTGAAGAGCAAAATTGCATAGGAACCTGGAATGTTAGGTCCATTAATCAAGGTAAACTGGACGTGGTCAAAGAGGAGTTGGCAACAATGAACACTGACATCTTAGGAATCAGTGAACTAAAATGAACAGGAAAGGGTGAATTCTGGAAGCAGTAACAGATTTTACTTTTCTGGCATCCAAAATCACCGCAGACAGTGACTGCAGCCATAAAATTAAAGGGCACTTGCCCCTTGGAAGGAAAGATATGACAAACCTAGAAAGCATATTAAAAAGCAAAGACATCATTTTGCCAACAAAAGGCCATATAGTCAAAGCTATGGTTTTTCCAGTAGTCAGGTACAGATGTGAGAGCTGGACCACAAAGTTGAACACTGAAGAATTAATGCTTTCAACTTGGGGTGCTAGAGAAGACTCTTGAAAGTCCCTTAGACAGCAAGGAGATCAAATCAGTCAGTTCCAAAGGAAATCACCCTGAATATTCATTGAAAGGACTGATACTGAAGCTCCAATACTTTGGCCACCCGATGTGAAGAGCTGATTTACTAGGAAAGACCCTGATGCTGGAAAAGATTGAAGGCAGGAGGAGAAAAGGGTGACAGAGGATGAGATGGTTGGATGGCATCACCAGCTCAATGGATATGAATTTGAGTAAACTCCGGGAGATAGTGAAGGACTAAGAAGTCTGGTGTGCTGCAGTCCATGGGGTCACAAAGTCAGACATGACTTAGTGACTAAACAAAAACGAAATTCTCAAAAAGAATTGTATCTCGTTTTGGTGTCAGAAAGAGCTGTTAGGTTCATTTTAAGATGAAGACACTGAGACTCATAGAGGCTAAGTAACTTCTAAAAAGCAACTAACTACAAGGTGGCCAGGCCAGCATGCTAATAAATGGTATCTGTTTGCACAACACTTAAGCTCAAAATACTGCTCTGAGACTGAACTCTGAAATANTGATCCAAAATCTCGAAAATAAAATGGAGAAAACGCAAGAATTATTTAACAAGTTAACTAGGACCTAGAAGAAATAAAGCATAAACAGTGTTGAGCAACACAATTACTGAAATTAAAAATATTCTAGAAGGAATCAATAGCAGAATAATTGAGGTACTATGTTGTACACCTGAAACTTACATGCTATTGTACATCAACTATACCTCAATTTTTTAAAAAAAATCTTTTTTAAGACAGTTACTGAGAGAGAAGATTTAAAGGTTCTCACTAAAACAAATGAATATATTTTAACTATGTGGGTGTATGGATATGTTGTTAACAAACATTACTGTCGAGATCACTGTGCAATAAATATGTCTATAAATTCATTGTGTTGTACACCATAAACTTACACAATGTTATGTCAATCATCTCAGTAAAGCTGGAAATTGATTAAGAGCTACTTATTAGATGAATGAATAGAAAGAACAGAAACATGAAAACCGCATAAGAGTAAGTGCAAGAGGCAGGACTGACTCCCAGGGCTTTCTGTCTCTATAGTACTTATTCTTATTATGTAGGCTGAAATTCTTTAATTAAATTCAGATCTAAAGAAGGAGACACAGATGTTTTGTGTGAGACAGTGCTTTATTATGATCAGCAGCAAAATGTTTTGCATTTCCTATAACGTTGTGGATGATGTTTACAATAACACACAATATTTCCAGTATAAAACTCAAAACCCCTTCATGGATCACAGCCTTGTCATGGTGAAGGGGCTTGAGTAATTCAGTGAAGCTATGAGCCAAGCAGTTAGGTCCACCCAAGACAGAAGGGATAGTGGAGAGTTCTGACAAAACATGGTCCACTAAAAAGGGAATGGCAAAACACTCCAGTATGCTTGCTGCGAGAAACCCCATAAACAGTACGAAAAGGTAAAAAGATATGGTACCAAAAGGTAAGCCCACCAGGTTGGAAGCTGTCCAATATGCTACTGGGGAAGAGGGCAACTACTAATAGCTGCAGAAAGAATGACATGGCTGGGCCAAAGTGGAAACAACGCTCAGCTGTGGATGTGTCTGGTGGTAAAAGTCCAATGCTGTGAAGAGCAAAATTGCATAGGAACCTGGAATGTTAGGTCCATTAATCAAGGTAAACTGGACGTGGTCAAAGAGGAGTTGGCAACAATGAACACTGACATCTTAGGAATCAGTGAACTAAAATGAACAGGAAAGGGTGAATTCTGGAAGCAGTAACAGATTTTACTTTTCTGGCATCCAAAATCACCGCAGACAGTGACTGCAGCCATAAAATTAAAGGGCACTTGCCCCTTGGAAGGAAAGATATGACAAACCTAGAAAGCATATTAAAAAGCAAAGACATCATTTTGCCAACAAAAGGCCATATAGTCAAAGCTATGGTTTTTCCAGTAGTCAGGTACAGATGTGAGAGCTGGACCACAAAGTTGAACACTGAAGAATTAATGCTTTCAACTTGGGGTGCTAGAGAAGACTCGTGAAAGTCCCTTAGACAGCAAGGAGATCAAATCAGTCAGTTCCAAAGGAAATCACCCTGAATATTCATTGAAAGGACTGATACTGAAGCTCCAATACTTTGGCCACCCGATGTGAAGAGCTGATTTACTAGGAAAGACCCTGATGCTGGAAAAGATTGAAGGCAGGAGGAGAAAAGGGTGACAGAGGATGAGATGGTTGGATGGCATCACCAGCTCAATGGATATGAATTTGAGTAAACTCCGGGAGATAGTGAAGGACTAAGAAGTCTGGTGTGCTGCAGTCCATGGGGTCACAAAGTCAGACATGACTTAGTGACTAAACAAAAACGAAATTCTCAAAAAGAATTGTATCTCGTTTTGGTGTCAGAAAGAGCTGTTAGGTTCATTTTAAGATGAAGACACTGAGACTCATAGAGGCTAAGTAACATCTAAAAAGCAACTAACTACAAAGTGGCCAGGCCAGCATGCTAATAAATGGTATCTGTTTGCGCAACACTTAAGCTCAAAATACTGCTCTGAGACTGAACTCTGAAATACATTTTTTCTGAAAGTAAGTATGTAAGTGTTAGTCTCTCAGTCGTGCCCGACTCTTTGCGACCCTATGGACTGCAGCCCACCAGGCTCCTCTGTCCATGAGATTTTCCAGGCAAGGATACTGGAGTGGGTTGCTATTTCTTCCTCCAGGGGATCTTCCCAACCCAGGGATCAACCCTGGGTCTCCTGCATTGCAGGCAGATTCTTTACCATCTGAGCTACAGGGGAAGTCTTAGCTAATTACAAGAATAAATTTTGCCTGACCCTGTGCTTTAAATATACACTGTGCCTGCTAAGTTATTTCCTACTCTTTGCAACCCTTTGGATCACAGCCCCCCGGGTTCCTCTGTCCATGGGATTCTCCAGGCAAGAATACTGGAGTGGATAGCTGCGCCCTCCTCCAGGGAATCTTCCCAATCCAGGGATCAAACTCAAGTCTCTTACATCTTCTGCATTGGCAGGTAAGTTCTTTACCACTAGCACCACTTGGGAAGCCCTAAGTAAACACTAATATTAACCTAACCCCACACATTAAAAAATCTAATCCACGTGCCTCCACAGACACTGGGAAAATACACACCATTTTCTCCCATTGAATTCCTTGAAAACTTCAACCTCCCCATATTGATCTATAATCTGAAAGGATCTAGACTACACTTGGATCCACATCTGAATCCCCCAAAATTAAAATATCCACCCAGATAAATATGTTTCTACCCTTGATAACCCATAGCTGGGGACACTGAAGCATGACCCTAACACATCATAGTGAGGTTCAGAAGCTCTGAGATTAGTCCCAGTGTCTAAACAGGAAGCCTCAGGGGGTCCCCTGTCCCCTTGGAGTCAGCAGTGCTGGCTGTGATTTCTGCTTTCTCTACCTGCTCTCTACTCCCTCTCCAGGGACAAATTCCCCTGAGAGGTCATCACACCTCAACTCCCTCAGCCTAACAAGTGCCCCAGAGGCCAGTAGAGCAGACCTCAGGCTCATGAGAAGCTGGCCGGGCGTCCTCAATCAGGAGAGTCCTCCCACTTGAGTCAGATCATCTCTGCCTTCTGAGATCTGGAGCTGGGAGAGCAGCAGCGAGCCCAGGTGTTGAGATCAGGGAAAGGAAACGTGTTATCCCTTTGGAGAAGCAGATCAACTCCTCCTCCATCCCGGCTTCTCTCCTTGTCACTCAGCCCAGAAGCTCATGGGAGACACACGAGGAAGCTGAGCTTTACCTGAGAAGCAGACTTGACCTGATGAACAGATGTGGTGCAGATCAGCTCCTGGAGGGCCTGGGAAGGGAAGAAAAGCATCTAGACGTGGAGGTGAGCTTCAGTGCTGGCCACTCACTTGGCTACTTCAACTCAGTTTAGCATCTTATTCTTTTCCTCTCCTATACTTTCAAATATCTCATGGATTTGAGACATTATAAGGTCCAAGTAAAAGTTCCATGTGGCACTTGGTTTTAAGTCCTTCCAGTTTAACCTCAAGGTCCTCTATTTCATATATTTTGATGAAAGAAAACCCCATCAGTAAAACGAAAAGGAAAAAAAGACGATCCTATTCTCAGCCTGATTAATACACCTTGTGCTTTTAGAATATTCTTCCTGATTCTCAGTTCCAAAACATTTCTCCTTTCTTCTAGTCACCAGCAAGGGTGTTCCTCAAATCTATAACCTGCAACATCCAATCCAACTAATTCACCAAATTCCCACTAACATTTGTATTCCACGTTTCCCAGATTGCACAGTCTGGGGACGATAGCATCCCATGAGCAAATGAGAATGAAGTTCTCATTCTGTGCCTAGAAAAAAGAATGAACACAGTTGAACTGCATTCAGATTTCCCAGTTGGTTGTTTTGACAAGCCCTTATTTGTTTCTCATACATATAAAGTTAAAGTCTAGTTATAACAACTGAATTTGATAAGGAATGATGGTTCTGTGACTTCCCTGTCAAAAATACTTCCATCCTAACTTCCCAGTCACCTTCATCTGTTATACTGCTCTATTTTTTAAATAAATCTCTCCCCACCTGATATCATATTATATATTTTACTTGTTAATGACCAAAACTGCAGCATGAACTACAGAAGGACCAAGATTTCTTGCTTTATTACTATGTTTCCAGAGGGAAAACAGTGCTTTTCTCAGAATAGAAACTAAGGAACATGAATCAGAGAGGTTCACCTGTGATGATTTTTAAAGGAGAACTCTCCTTGTGTCCCTCCAGCTTGCAATATAAGGCACTTACGATGCCCATGGATTTGGAAAGGGAGGACCACATCAAGGACCAGGAGGTTGGCAAGCTTTCCCTGCACAGCTCTTAATGCTGACCAAATAGAGGAAACAAAGACTTGCTGGGTATCATGACTTGGGCTCTGGAATCAGAGCATAATAAATAACAAAATGTCTTGGGTATAACTAGACCCAAGTCAATGGAAAGACTCAACCAAACCAGCAGTGTCACTGAGTTCATCCTCCTGGGACTCTCCTCCCGGCCTGAGGACCAGAAGCCACTTTTTATTCTCTTCCTCATCATATACCTGGTCACCATAACAGGGAACCTGCTCATCATCCTGGCCATCCATTCTGACCCCCAATTGCACACCCCTATGTATTTCTTCCTGAGTGTCCTGTCTTTCACTGACATTTGGTACACAACAACCATTGTCCCCAAGATGCTAGTCGACTTCCTGTTGGAGAAGAAGACCATCTCCTATGCTGGATGTTTGACCCAGATGTATTTTATATATGCCTTGGGCAACACTGACAGCTGTCTTCTTGTAGTCATGGCCTATGACCGCTATATGGCCATCTGTGATCCCTTCCACTATGTCACCATCATGAGCCACTGTCGCTGTGTCCTGCTGGTGGCTTTCTCCTGCTCATTGCCCCACTTCCACTCACTCCTACACATACTTCTGTTGAATCAGCTCACCTTCTGTGACTCCAATATTATCCATCATTTTCTCTGCGACCTCAGCCCTCTGATAAAATTGTCTTGCTCCCCCACATTTGTCAATGAAATTGTGTTGATGACAGAAGCAACTGCTTTTCTGGTGACCCCCTTTCTATGCATCATTTTCTCTTATATACGAATCCTCCTCGCAGTTCTCAAAATTCCCTCAGCTGCAGGAAAACACAAAGCCTTCTCCACGTGTGGTTCACACCTCACTGTGGTAACACTCTTTTATGGAAGCATCTTCTATGTCTATTTACAGCCTGTGTCCACCTACACTGTCCGGGACCACATGGCAACAATTGTTCACACAATTTTATCCTCCATGCTCAATCCTTTTATCTACAGCCTAAGAAACAAAGACCTGAAACAGGGTCTGAGGAAGCTGATGGGCAGGAGGCGTCTCCAGGCAGCACCCTCTTGATGAACACACATATGGAATCTGCTCCCCTGGAACCTGGTTTTTGTGATTCTTGGGAAACCATCAAGCTGCTGGGGGTTAGCATTTTCAATCCATGGGAGACAAGGCTATTGCGGACACTTAACATCCATTGATGATGGTCCATCGATTGGCTCTGCCTCTGGCTACAATCATGATGCTCTTCACCACTACTTCTCCTCTCTCATATGAAGATTCATCACTTTCCTCTCTTCCAAATGTTGCTTTAAATTAAGCCTTTTCCCACAGATATTTCCTGAACAGATTTCTCTTTTGTTGAGAATTATCCTCAAAAATCTTTCACATTTTTGTATATTGCTAAAAATAATTACTTAATTTATAACTGTTGAGTGTCCTTGAAAATGTTTGAAAGAGGAAAGAATGAATAGAGAGAAGGAAGAAGAGGAGAAGGTGTACATTTTAGCTAATTTCCATAATCTGAGAATTTTTATAGTTCCTTATTTTCTTTTTAAAAATTTTTTCTTGCTTAAGATTTGTTTTCATTATTTTTCTTTTCTTTTCTACCCTTCCTTTATTATATTGCTATGGCTTTATTTCTTTTCAAATCCATTTTTTTCAGTTCAGTCGCTCAGTCATGTCCAACTCTTTGCAACCCCATGGACTGCAGTATGCCAGGCTTCCCTGTCCATCACCAACTCCCAGAGCTTGCTCAAACTCATGTCCTTTGAGTCAGTGATGCTATCCAACCATCTTATCCTCTGTCATCCCTTTCTTCTCCCACCTTCAAACTTTCTCAACATCAGGGTCTTTCCCAATGAGTTTTTTTCCAATTATTTTTTTCAGTTCAGTTCAGTTCAGTCGCTCAATCATGTCCAACTCCTTGCGACCCCATGAATCACAGCACGCCAGGCCTCCCCGTCCATCACCAACTCCTGGAGTTCACTCAGACTCACGTCCATCGAGTCATTGATGCCCTCCAGCCATCTCATCCTCGGTCATCCCCTTCTCCTCCTGCCCCCAGTCCCTCCCAGCATCAGGGTCTTTTCCAATGAGTCAACTCTTCGCATGAGGTGGCCACCTCCTGCCCCCAGTCCCTCCCAGCATCAGGGTCTTTTCCAGTGAGTCAACTCTTCACATGAGGTGGCCAAAGTACTGAAGTTTCAGCTTTAGTAGCATTCCTTCCAAAGAAATCCCAGGGCTGATCTCCTATAGGATGGACTGGTTGGATCTCCTTGCAGTCCAAGGGACTCTCAAGAGTCTTCAACACCACAGTTCAAAAGCATAAATTCTTCGGCACTCAGCCTTCTTCACAGTCCAACTCTCACATCCATACATGACTCCTGGAAAAACCATAGCCTTGACTAGACAGACCTTAGTCGGCAAAGTAATGTCTTTGCTTTTCAGTTTACCAAACAATAAAAAATGCTAATGGACAGAAGGAACAAATGCAACAATGATAACGTGAAAATTATCCATTCCACAATGGGGATTTTGGAAAATTTGTCCCCTCCTTCTATCCATAAAGTTGTGTGTATAAAAATATGTGATTTAATATTTTATTTTAGGAATTCCCACTCTTAAAAATCTGACTTATAAAAATATTATCATAAATGTATATACAATATTGAGGCTTTTTTTAATGAATCTCAGTTTAAGAGATAAAAACTGGCAAAAATCCTAAAATCCCAATAACAGGAAACAAAGTAATTATGATCAATTACATAGAATGTAACCATATTCAACAACTTGAAAGAATCAAACAGATCTCTATTACTTCTTTGAAAAGAAATTAAGTAAAAAAAAAAAAAAAAAAGCTGTAGAACAAAGTGTAAAAGCATTAACCCATTATGCTTTAAAAAATTATATGAACATGGAATTTCCGTGGCAGTCAAGTGGTTGGGACTCCATGATTCCACTGCAGGCAGCTTGAGTTTAATCCCTGGTTGGGGAAAGAAGATCCTGCGCGCTGCAGAGAATAGGCAAAAAGCAGTAACTATTATATGAACACGTATGCGTGTACAGTCACTGGAGTAAGAACGGAAGAGTCGGGGGAGACAAAGAGGGAGAGAATTCCCACCTCTTGATTCACATTGGTAATGTCTGAATTTGTTCAAAGAAATATTTGTAGCTTGTGAAATTGAAGACTACAAAATCAATCAGATGACCAATGCAATGGTGAAAGACATTCTTTGTAAGATTCAGCTGAAGGGAAACTTTCTGGGTGTTGTAATTAGAAAAACATCACTGTTTGTCTCTTAGACTTGAATGATCATTTGATAGGGTACAGCGTTCTCAGCACCAAAACTATTGAAACTTTGAGGCCATATCTCACTGTTGTCCTGCCATCAGGTGTTTTTGGTGAGAAGCAAGAGGCCGTTCTAACGTGTCCTTCATGATCTTTTCACCTGAGCATAGTCTACACCCTACATCCAACGTGACCATGTTGCCTCTACTTAGCCCTTAAAAAAAAAAAAAAAAGCTGTAGAACAAAGTGTAAAAGCATTAACCCATTATGCTTTAAAAAATTATATGAACATGGAATTTCCGTGGCAGTCAAGTGGTTGGGACTCCATGATTCCACTGCAGGCAGCTTGAGTTTAATCCCTGGTTGGGGAAAGAAGATCCTGCGCGCTGCAGAGAATAGGCAAAAAGCAGTAACTATTATATGAACACGTATGCGTGTACAGTCACTGGAGTAAGAACGGAAGAGTCGGGGGAGACAGAGAGGGAGAGAATTCCCACCTCTTGATTCACATTGGTAATGTCTGAATTTGTTCAAAGAAATATTTGTAGCTTGTGAAATTGAAGACTACAAAATCAATCAGATGACCAATGCAATGGTGAAAGACATTCTTTGTAAGATTCAGCTGAAGGGAAACTTTCTGGGTGTTGTAATTAGAAAAACATCACTGTTTGTCTCTTAGACTTGAATGATCATTTGATAGGGTACAGCGTTCTCAGCACCAAAACTATTGAAACTTTGAGGCCATATCTCACTGTTGTCCTGCCATCAGGTGTTTTTGGTGAGAAGCAAGAGGCCGTTCTAACGTGTCCTTCATGATCTTTTCACCTGAGCATAGTCTACACCCTACATCCAACGTGACCATGTTGCCTCTACTTAGCCCTTAGGAGTGAAGACCTTGATTTCACTCATTTACTCAAAGCCTAGGCAAAGAATCTTGGTTACTGTCCATGGAAACAGACAAGCCAATTCTAACATTTGAATGGAACTTTGCCAACAAAGGTCTGTCTAGTCAAGGCTATGGTTTTTCCAGTGGTCATGTATGGATGTGAGAGTTGGACTATAAAGAAAGCTGAGTCCCAAAGAATTGATGCTTTCGAACTGTGGTGTTGGAGAAGACTCTTGAGAGTCCTTTGGGTTACAAGGAGATCCACCCAGTCCATCCCAAAGGAGATCAGTCCTGGGTGCTCACTGGAAGGACTGATGTTGAAGCTGAAACTCCAATATTCTGGCCACCTGATGCAAAGAGCTGACTCATTCTAAAAGACCCTGATGCTGGGAAGGAGAAGAAGGGGATGACAGAGGATGAGATGGTTGGATGGCATCACCAACTCAATGGACACGGGTTTGGGTGGACTCCGGGAGTTGGTGATGGACAGGGAAGCTTGGCGTGCTGCGGTTCAAGGGGTCACAAAGAGTTGGACACGACTGAGAGACTGAATTGAACTGAACTGAAAATGTCTTTGAACAGTCAAGGCAATCTTGAAAAAACCACAAAGTTGGAGGACACACATTACCAAGCCAACTACACAGTTAAAGTTATTTGTATGCATATTTTTATAAGAACCTATAAATAGATCAGTGTAACAGAATAGAGAATATCACGGCTTCCCTGATAGCTCAGTTGGTAAGAATCCTCCTGCAACGAGGGAGACCCCAGTTCGATTCCTGAGTCGGGAAGATCCGCTGGAGAAGGGATAGGCTACCCACTCTGGTATTCTCAGGCTTCCCTTGTGGCTCAGCTGGTAAAGAATCTGCCCACAATGCAGGAGGCCTGAGTTCAATCCCTGGGTTGGGAAAATCCCCTGGAGAATGGAAAGGCTACCCACTCCAGTATTCTGGCCTGGAGAATTCCATGGATTCTACAATCCATGGGGCCACAAAGAGTCAGACACGACTGAGCAACTCGCATTATACTATAACAAAATAGAGAACTCAGAAATAAATATTTATTTATACAATCATTTCATTGTTGGCAGAGTGCCAGTGGCATTTAATGTGGAGAAGATGAGGCATAGAGTAACTGGATGTGCACACAGGAACTAGTTAAACCTTGACCTCTTACTCTGTACCACACACAAAAATTAATTCAGAGGGACTCATAGACCTAAATGCAGGGAATAAAATTATAAAATTTATTGAAGAAAACAGAAATATATATTTCTAAAATATTTGTGATCTTTAAGTAAGTGACGATTTCTTGATCAAGAAATAAAAAGGACTAACCACACAAATAAATTATTAAACTGGATTTATTAATTTAAATTTTCATCAAAAGACACCTTAAGAAAATGAAAAAGGAAAAAATATTCACAACACACGTACCTGACTAGAGACATACCAGAATATACAGAGAACTCACATGAATCATAAGTAGACACATACTCAGTTTGTTCAGATGGCCGCAAACGTGAACAGTCATTTCACGATAAAAGATATTCTAATGGCCAATACCATATATGAAAAGGTGAAGGTGAAGTCACTCAGTCTTGTCCGACTCTTTGCGACCTGGTGGACTGTAGCCTACCAGGCTTCTCTGTCCATGGGATTCTCCAGGCATGAATACTGGAGTGGGTTTCCTTCTCCAGGGGATCTTCCCAATCCAGGGATTGAACCCGGGTCTCCCACATTGGAGGCAGACGCTTTAACCTCTGAGCCACCAGGGAAGCCCATCTATGAAAAGACATGCTGCTAAATGCCTCTAGAGGGCAGTATGCTGCTGCTGCTAAGTCGCTTCAGCCGTGTCCGACTCTGTGCGACCCCTTAGACGGCAGCCCACCAGGCTCCCCCCGTCCCTGGGATTCTCCAGGCAAGAACACTGGAGTGGGTTGCCATTTCCTTCTTCAATGAACGAAGGTGAAAAGAGAAAGTGAAGTCTCTCAGTCGTGTCTGACTCTTAGCGACCCCATGGACTGTGGCCTACCAGGCTCCTCCGTCCATGGGATTTTCCAGGCAAGAGTACTGGAGTGGGCTGCCATTGCCTTCTCCGAGGGGGCAGTATAGCTGAGCCATTGATGCCAAACAAACTCAATCAGGTTTGACAGCTACTAATTGGGAAAAATGGGAGGACTATGAGTGCTGAAAAGAGATCACATAATGGGAAATAATAGCAGGAAAGGTATTTTCATAAGAAACTATCTCACAGCAAGACAGTAATATTCTCAGCTGTTTCTCTCATACATGGTGCTGAGTCAGGGCCAAAACAAGATGCTCCAGGATTTATTCTCTACTGAAAAGAACTGGAACTAGGTCACATTACAACAGTTTCCTGAGAACTTATGTATACAGTTTGGAGAGAAGACGTGAATGAGTTCCTTGCTGCTGTCCTTTAGTTGCTCAGTTATGTGGGACTCTTTTTTACCTCCGGGACTGTAGTCCGCCAGACTCCTCTGTCCATGGGACTTCCCAGGCAAGAATGCTGGAAGAGGTTGCCATTTCCATTTCCAAGGAATCGTCCTGACTGACCCAGGGATCAAACATCATATTTCTGTAATCAGGATAAGTGAAGTCACTCAGTCTTGTCTGACTTTTTGCAACCCCATGGACTATAGCCTACCAAGCTTCCCTGTCCATGAGATTTTCCAAGCAAGAGTGCTGGAGTGGGTTGCCATTTCCTTCTCCAGGGAATCTTCCCAACCCAGGGATCGAATCCGGGTCTCCTGCATTGCGGGCAGACACTTTACCCTCTGAGCCACCAGGGAAACCCTGGTTAAAGCAGATACCTGAGTGTAAAAGAGACACGTTGCCATCTTCTGCAAATTGAATTTTCTCTTTTAACTGTCCCAGATATGACTATGGATGGAAGACTATGCTGGCAGAAATTCAAGGATCACAGTGATGTCCAAGAGTGGAAAGCTGACATGACAGAGTTGTCACACATCAATTATTTCACTCTGGAACTTCAAAAAAAAATGATTTCAGGGAAGGCTTTGAGTTATTTGAACTAAACCACATTTGTTAAGTGAAGATGCTCACCTGACAATCTCCTGAGGAACTCAACACCATTTTGGAGCATGTGTGTGTACATGCTGTCACTTCAGTCATGTCTGACTCTTTGCAACCCCATGGACTGTAGCCCTCCAGGCTCCTCTGTCCATGGGATTCTCCAGTCAAGGGTACAGGAGTGGGTTGCCATGTCCTTCTCCAGGGGATCTTTCCAACCCAGAGATCGAACCTGTGTCTCTTACGGCTACCTGCGGCGGTAAGCAGATTCTTTACCGCTAGTGCCACGTGGGAAGCCCTTTAGTGCATGTGGTGTACTTCAACAAGTTTCATGCCTTGAATACTATGGCAACGACACTTGTGATCATATAACATTGGGCCAGAGAACTAAGAGGGACTTAGGAAGCTGGGAACTTGGTTAAGTGTGTTGACTTAAGTAGCAACGCTTTCCTGGAGACTCACAGTTATAGTCTGTTGGTCACTAGAGGGAGTCCAGTTTCCTCTCCAGGAAACTGACTAAGTTGGCAATTGGCTCAGAAATATGATGAAGTAGTATTTGAATAGAGCATGCATTTGCTAAACTGAGTCCGTATCTTGCTTGTTCATAACCGTGGGAAAGAACACATACCCTCAGCCAGGAAGGAACAACTGCCGTTTGATAGCAATAGCATCTGATTTATTTACACAGTAGTGGTTAGTTGTGCTACGGCTTAGGCAAGAAGAGGTTTATTTGTGGGAACACTGTGAACAGGATAAACCAAGGCAAGATTTTACTGTAAGCCTGACATTTGCTGAGTCTCCATCAGAACTGCGGTGTTCAAAAGTGTAATTTACTCTTTATAATACAATTGGTAGAGTTTGAACAGGTTACAGATCAACTTTGGGATATCCCTATGGGGGACAGATGGGCAGTGCTCCAAAATGATACCTAGACCCTGAGTGAATATAAAATTTGTTCTTTGGTGGATGAAATTTAGTTATGCCTAAAGACATAATTAAAAAGCAGAGACATTACTTTGCTGACTAAGGTCCGCCTAGTCAAGGCTATGGTTTTTCCTGTGGTCATGTATGGATGTGAAAGTTGGACTGTGAAGAAAGCTGAGTGCCGAAGAATCGATGCTTTTGAACTGTGGTGTTGGAGAAGACTCTTGAGAGTCCCTTGGACTGCAAAGAGATCCAACCAGTCCATTCTGAAGGAGATCAACCCTGGGATTTCTTTGGAAGGAATGATGCTAAAGCTGAAACTCTAGTACTTTGGCCACCTCATGCGAAGAGTTGACTCATTGGAAAAGACTCTGATGCTGGGAGGGATTGGGGGCAGGAGGAGAAGGGGATGACCGAGGATGAGATAGCTGGATGGCATCACGGACTCAATGGACATGAGTCTGAGTGAACTCCGGGAGATGGTGATGGACAGGGAGGCCTGGTGTGCTGTGATTCATGGGGTCGCAAAGAGTCGGATACGACTGAGCGACGGACAGGGAGGCCTGGTGTGCTGTGATTCATGGGGTCGCAAAGAGTCGGATACGACTGAGCGACTGAACTGAACTGAACTGATGGAGGTTCACTGTTGTTGCTTACTCGCTAAGTTGTGTCCCACTCTTTTGCGACCCCGTGGACTGTAGCCCACCAAGCTCCTCTGTCCATTGGATTTCTGGGACAAGAATACTGGAGTGGGTTGCCATTTCCTTCTCCAATGGAGGCTCATTATAAAACTAAAAGTAGAGTTACCATTGCCTTCCCTGGTGGCTCAGATGGTAAAGAATCTGCCTGCAGTGTGGCAGAGCTGGGTTTAATCTTTGGGTTGGGAAGATCCCCTGTAGGGCATGGCAACCCACTCCAGTATTCTTGCCTGGAGAATCCCCATGGACAGAGGAGCCTGGTGAGCTACAGTCTCTGGGCTCACAAAGAGTTGAACATGACTGAGTAACTAAGCACAGCACAGCACAGTTACCATATGATCCAACAACCCCCCACTCCTGGACATATATCTGGAAAATATACTAATCTAAAAAGACACATGCAACCCAATGTTCATTCAGTTCAGCTCAGTTGCTCACTTGTGTCTGACTCTGCAACCCCATGAACCGCAGCACACTAGGCCTCCCTGTCCATCAGCAGCTCCCAGAGTCCACCCAAACCCATGTCCATTGAGTCAGTGATGCCATCCAACCATCTTATCTTCTGTCATCCCCTTCTCCTCCTGCCTTCAATCTTTCCGAGCATCATGGTCTTTTCAAATGAGTCAGCCCTTCACATCAGGTGGCCAAAGTATTGGAATTTCAGCTTCAACATCAGTCCTTCCAATGAACACCCAGGACTGATCTCCTTTAGGATGGACTGGCTGGATCTCTTTGCAGTCCAAGGGACTCTCAAGAGTCTTCTCCAACTCCACAGTTCAAAAGCATCAATCCTTCTACACTCAGCTTTCTTTATAGTCCAACTCTCACATCCATACATGCTGCTGCTGCTGCTAAGTCGCTTCATTCATGTCCAACTCTGTGCGACCCCACAAAGGGCAGCTCATCAGGCTCCCCCATCCCTGGGATTCTCCAGGCAAGAACACTGGAGTGGGTTGCCATTCCTTCTCCAATGCATGAAAGTGAAAAGTGAAAGTGAATTCTTTCAGTTGTGTCCGACTCTTAGCGACTCATACACTGCAGCCTACCAGGCTCTTCTGTCCCTGCGATTTTCCAGGCAAGAGTACTGGAGTGGTGTGCCATTGCCTTCTCCCCACATCCATACATGACCACTGGAAAAACTGTAGCCTTGCCTAGACGGACCTTTGTTGGCAAAATAATGTCTCTGCTTTTTACTATGCCATCTAGGTTGGTCATAACTTTCCTTCCAAGGAGTAAGCATCTTTTAATTTCATGGCTAGAATCACCGTCTGCAGTGATTTTTGGAGCCCAGAAAAATAAAGTCTGACACTGTTTCCCCATCTATTTGCCATGAAGTGATGGGACCGGATGCCATGATCTTAGTTTTCTGAATGTTGAACTTTAAGCCAACTTTTTCGCTCTCCTCTTTCACTTTCATCAAGAGGCTCTTTAGCCACGCGTTCTGAGAAGCAAACTCACTCAGAAGGACAATACAGATAGCGGAGCAATTTATTACACTGGCAGGCCCAAGGCAGAGTCTCCTCTTAGCCAAGGACCCTGACCAGTTTTTCTGAAAAACTTACATACCCTACGTGTACGTGCCCAAACCCACCTCCCCAACTTCCCCGAAACTAGTCTGAACAAAGGAAAAGAAAGATGCAATCAAAGTTAACCCGTGATTCATATGCCTTAAGCCTAGGTAGTTAACAGTGGACAATTATCAATAGGCCTGTGGTCATACTCCAATAAGCATAATAGAATTTATGATTCTATTCGGTTACACAGATAATTAGGGTATTCTTTGAGGCAACAGAGAGTCTAGGTACGAGCCCTGGGGCTCTTCCATCCTTCCAAAAGCAGGAGCCTGCTTTTCCAGTTGGTATGTCGTGTGTAGATACTGGGCATATAGCTCAAAGTCCACGTCCGGCCTAAGATGGAGTCCTGCTTTCAAGATGGAGCCTGTTCTGTCTGTTTCCTCTTTCATCCCCCGCTCTTGATGCTCTTAACTCATGGAATGAGCATCAGTCGNGAAGACTCTTGAGAGTCCCTTGGACTGCAAGGAGATCCAACCAGTCCATTCTGAAGGAGATCAACCCTGGGATTTCTTTGAAAGGAATGATGCTAAAGCTGAAACTCCAGTACTTTGGCCACCTCATGTGAAGAGTTGACTCATTGGAAAAGACTCTGATGCTGGGAGGGATTGGGGGCAGGAGGAGAAGGGGACGACCGAGGATGAGATGGCTGGATGGCATCACGGACTCGATGGACGTGAGTCTGAGTGAACTCCGGGAGATGGTGATGGACAGGGAGGCCTGGTGTGCTGTGATTCATGGGGTCACAAAGAGTCGGACACAATTGCGTGACTGAACTGAACTGAAAGACTAGATGCAGCCTAGAGTTTACTGAGCCATGACTTTTAGAAATTATACCAATTATGAGAAATAAAAGATATATGAGCAAATGGTATTTTTCTAGGAAAGTTTAAAAAATTAGCCTTGTCATAGCAACCAATGTACATTATATGTATGTGCAAATGATTTATTCTCTCTGCCACAGCTACACAGCATAGTAAAGAATTTTAGACTAAGTTATAAAAATAAATGAAAATGGAAGAAACATAGGTATGAAATTGTTGCAAAGAGGCGGCCAAGGTGGCAGAGGAGACAAACCGTGAACGCACCTCCTCCCATGGACACACTAACATTACAACTACTTACAGAGCAAATGGGCTTCCCAGGTAGCACAGCAGTAAATAATGCTACTACAAATGCAGGAGATGCAAGAGTCGTGGGCTCAGTTCCTGGAACTGAGAAAAAACCTGGAGGAGGAAACGGCAGCCCATGCAGGTATTCTTGCTTGGGAAATCCCGTGGACAGAGGAGCCTGGTATGCTACAGTACGTGGGGCTGCAAACAATTGGACACAATTTAGCAATTGAGCCCACAGAGCAAATATCTATGAGAATGACCTGAAGACTAGCAAAAAAGATTTATCACAACTAAAGACATAAAGGAGGAACCACAATGAGACAGGTAGAAAGGGTGGAGATGCAGTGCAGTTAGGACCCATCCAGCCAGGTCGTGCATGGGTGCATGCTAAGTCGTTTCAGTTGTGTCCAACTCTGTGCAACCCTATGGACTGTAGCCCTCCAGGCTCCTCTGTCCATGGGATTCTCCAGGCAATAATACTGGGGTAGATTACCAAGCCCTCCTCCAGGGGATCTTCCCGACCCAGGGATTGAACTGGCATCTCTTATGTCTCCTGCTTTGGCAGATGGGTTCTTTAACACTAGCGCCACCCACGTCAGCAATCTGCAAATTAGAGAAATACCACAGTTGCAGAGATCATCCCCCAAGAGCAAGGTGTCTGAACTTCACGGCAGGCTGCCCAGCAGGAGGTCCTGCACTAGGAAGATGGGCTCCTAGAATATGCAGCTTTGAAAACCATCAGGACTATATTTAGAAGAGCTACACTGCTGCTGCTGCTGCTGCTAAGTCACTTCAGTCGTGCCCGACTCTGTGTGACCCCATAGACGGCAGCCCACCAGGCTCCCCCATCCCTGGGATTCTCCAGGCAAGAATACTGGAGTGGGTTGCCATTTCCTTCTCCACTGCACGTAAGTGAAAGGGAAGTCGCTCAGTCGTGTCTGACCCTCAGTGACCCCATGGACTGTAGCCTTCCAGGCTCCTCTGTCCATGGGATTCTCCAGGCAATAATACTGGGGTAGATTACCAAGCCCTCCTCCAGGGGATCTTCCCGACCCAGGGATTGAACTGGCATCTCTTATGTCTCCTGCTTTGGCAGATGGGTTCTTTAACACTAGCGCCACCCACGTCAGCAATCTGCAAATTAGAGGAATACCACAGTTGCAGAGATCATCCCCCAAGAGCAAGGTGTCTGAACTTCACGGCAGGCTGCCCAGCAGGAGGTCCTGCACTAGGAAGATGGGCTCCTAGAATATGCAGCTTTGAAAACCATCAGGACTATATTTAGAAGAGCTACACTGCTGCTGCTGCTGCTGCTAAGTCACTTCAGTCGTGCCCGACTCTGTGTGACCCCATAGACGGCAGCCCACCAGGCTCCCCCATCCCTGGGATTCTCCAGGCAAGAATACTGGAGTGGGTTGCCATTTCCTTCTCCAGTGCATGAAAGAGAAAAGTGAAAGTGAAGTTGCTCAGTCTGTCCAACTGTTAGCGACCCCATGGACTGCAGCCCACCTATTAATACTAAAAAGAGAGATTCTACTCTTAATGAGCATCTACAAAATCTCACATGATGCAAATCCAGTACAAAGGAAGTAGTTTGAAAGTGGCCTGGTTCAGATCCGCATTGGTGTTGGAGTGACTTCTAGAGAGGCAAGGGACGACCAGGACTCCCCTTAGGGGTGGAGATGATAGTGGCAGCCATTTTTGAGCTTGTTCTACAATAACACCTGCACTACTGGCAAGTGCCATCTTGGAATTCGCCTTCTATTAGTGCCCAGTACTTGGCTGCACATACCAAAGGCCAGACCAGTCCCAAGCCCCACCCTCCCCCAGGCCCAATCCATGTCAGGCAGCCAGCTGCACAGAAACCCGGCCCCATCCACCAGCAGGCAGGCACCAGCCCCTAGCCCCTGGTCTACAGTCAACTGTGCAAGAAGGCTATCCCACCCGCCAGTGGGTCCACAGCCATCAAACAAGTGAGTCACAGTCACACAGACAAGTAGCAATCATCCTAGGGATGCAAGGATGGTTTAATACCCACAGATTTGTTAAACTGACTCATCACATTAACAAAATGAAGAATAAAAACCTTACAATCATCTCAATAGATCTATAAAAGTTATTTACAAATTTCCACATCTGTTTTTAGTTTTAAAAAGCTCTAAGGTTTCCTTGGAAGCTCAGTGGTAAAGAATCCACCTGCCAATGCAGGAGACACGAGTTCAATCCCTGATTCAGGAAGATCCCACATGCCGTGTGCCACAACTATTGAACATGCACTCTAGCGCCTGGGAGCTGCAACTACTGAGACCCTGTTCCTGAAGCCCGCATGCCCTAGAGCCCACGTTCCACAACAAGAGAAATGATGGCGATGAGAAGCCTCTGCATGCACAGCCATGAAAGAGTAGCCCCACGTGCACAACTAGAGAAAAGCCCGGGGAGGCCATGAAGACCTAGCACAGCGAAAAACAAGATAAACTTAAAAAATAAATCTCAAGTAAGTCAGTCTTAAGAGAACTTACCTCAACATATTAAAGGCCATATAGAGCAAGTGAAGTCGCTCAGTCGTGTCCGACTCTTTGCGACCCCATGGACTGTAGCCTACTAGGCTCTTCTGTCCATGGGATTTTCCAGGCAATAGCCCTGGAGTGGATTGCCATTTCCTTAATAGAGTTTTGCCAAGAAAATGCACTGGTCATAGCAAACACCCTCTTCCAGCAACACAAGAGAAGACTCTACACATGGACATCACCAGATGGTCAACACCAAAATCAGATTGATTATTTTCTTTGCAGCCAAAGATGGAGAAGCTCTACACAGTCAACAAAAACAAGACCAGGAGCTGACTGTGGCTCAGATCATGAACTCCTTATTTCCAAATTCAGGCTTAAATTGAAGAAAGTAGGGAAAACTGCTAGACCATTCAGGTATGACCTAAATCGAATCCCTTATGATTATACAGTGGAAGTGAGAAATAGATTTAGGGGACTAGATCTGATAGACAGAGTTCCTGATGAACTATGGAATGAGGTTCGTGACATTGTACAGGAGACAGGGATCAAGACCATCCCCATGGAAAAGAAATGCAAAAAGGCAAAATGGCTGTCTGGAGAAGCCTTACAAATAGCACTGAAAAGAAGAGAG
>SJYX01023843.1:332306-359050 GCA_006410675.1 Oreotragus oreotragus | reverse complement strand
GCGACTGAACTGAACTGAACTGAACTCTCCAGATATAGAGCAAACCCACAGCCAATATAAGACTCAGTGATGAAACGCTGAAGGCATGTCCTTCAAGATCAGGAACAAGACAAAGATGCCCACTCTTGCCACTTTTAATCAGCATAATATTGGAAGTCTTAGCCACCACAGTCAGAAGAGGAAAAAAAAAAAATAAAATGAATCCAGATTAGAAAGGAAAAAATTTGCAGATGACATAATGGTATATATAGAAAATCCTAAAGATACTGTCAAAAAGCTATTAGAATTAATAAATGAATTCATTAAAGTTGCAAAATACAACATTATGTGCAGAAATTTGTTACATTTTCATATACTAAAGATGAAATATCAGAAAGATAAATTAAGAAAACAATCCCATTTACAACTGTATCAAAAAGAATAAAATATCTAGGAATAAATCAAATCCAATAGTTAAAAGACTTATATTCTGAAAACTGTAAAACACTTATGAAAGAAATTGAAGACAACATGAATAAATGGGAAGATATACCATGCATGTGTATTGCAAGAATTGATATTGTTAAAATGACCATACTACCCAGGACAATCTTTAGATCCAATGCAATCTCTATCAACATACCACAGGCATTTTTCACAGAACTAGAATAAAAGGTCTTAAACTTTGTTCAGAGACACAAAAGATTCCGAATAACGAAAGCCTTGATGAAAAGGAACAAAACTAGAGGTAACACACTCTCCCATTTTAAATTATGCTGCGGTGCAACAGTGATCAAAATAGTATGGTACTCACACAAAAATTATTCAGTGGGGCAGAACAGAAGCCCAGAAATACAGCCACACTTACATGGACAATTAATCTATGAGAAAGGAGGCCATGGGGAAGGGGGACTTCTGAGATGCTAGTAAGAGTTCAGCCGTGGTTAAGTCCCTGTTTTCATCTTGCGATTACTCAACTCTCTTGGGACTTGTATAATTTTCTATATATGTGTCATGCTTCCACAAAATATTTTTAAATCAATCCATAAACTATGTACAAACCAATAAATTATTTTGAAAGTATTGAAATGATTTGACAAGCTACTTGGCTTTCAGCTTGTAATGATTTACTTTTGTTAAGCAATTCTATAATATTTGGCAGAGTTCAGCAAATGTTTTGAGAAAGCCCCAAATAGTAAATGCTTTGCAGGCCATACAATCTCGGTCATAACTATTCAATTCCCTGTCATAGTGCAGAAACAGTCATAGATGATATGTTAGTGGATGAGTGTATTATGTTCAATAAAACTTTTTATTTAAATAATGTAAATGTATTATATAACAAAAATGGGTGGTGGGCTTGTTTTCATAGCAGGCCATAGTTTACGGACCCTTGGTGTTTACAGTTTAGTTTTAGACACTAAATAAAAATCTATTTTTTAAATTTATCAATTAATTTACATTAGTAAGGAAGGAAGTGGAAATGTTAGTCTCTCGGTCATGTCCTACTTATTGTGACCCCACTGACTGTAGCCCGCTGGGCTCCTCTGTCCATGGCATTCTCCAGGCAAGAATGGAGGGTAACTGGAATGGGTAACCATTCCCTTCTCCAGGGGATCTTCTCAACCCAGGGATCAACCCTGGGTCTCCCACATTGCAGGCAGATTCTTTACCATCTGAGCCACATTAGTGTGCCAGTTGGTCAACATTCTTAACATCAGTGTTGTCTATAGGAACTGAAACAATATTCTGTGGGAGGAAGAAGTTACAGAACAATATAAACAGCATAGTTTCATTTGTGCTTCTACTTTGTACACAAAATGGAAGAGTTCTTTGGGACTGGGAGGTGAAGGCTTTCATTTTTACTAACTGAACATCTGAATTATTTGAATATTTGGCAATGAACATACACTACTTCTGAAATTTAAACACGGAACTACAGAAGGGAAGTTCCAGGCTTAAATGATCGTGGCCCTGCTCTCTGGCATGAAAAATTAGTGGCCCTGAGTATTGTGTTAGAACAGACATCAGATTTCTCCTCTATGGGACGCTTGGATATCACGGGAACTTTACAGACTCACAATCTAAGCAAAAGTAAGTTAACTTCCTAAGCAGGTAAGAGTGTATTGTCCCATTCCACAGAATACCAGTATCATTAACTAGAATGAGCAAAGGCCCCATCCTCATTCTGCTAAGGCGCTTCAGTTGTGTCTGACTCTGTGCAACCATATGGACTGTAGCCTGCCTGGCTCTTCTGTCCATGGAATTTTCCTGTCAAGAATACTGGAGTGGGTTGCCTTTTCCTTCTCCAGGGGATCTTCCCGACAACTCCTCAATCTCCCAGCAAGATCTCAGCCATATGCTTTCATGACTGACGTGTGCTCTAAGGCCATGTGCATGGGCGTGCCAAGTCATTTCAGTTGTGTCTGACTCTTTGTGACCCTATGGACTGTAGCCCACCAGGCTCTTCTGTCCATGGGATTCTCCAGGAAAGAAAACTGAAGTGGGTTGCCATGCCCTTCTCCTGAGGATCTTCCCAACCCAGGAATGGAGCCCAAGTCTCTTACATCTCCTGCACTGGCAGGCAGGTTTTTTACCACTAGCGCCACCGGGGACAGTGAAAGCTAATTGTCCAACCCTTACTAGACATGCAGGATTTCTAAGTGGGGCTAGTGGTAAAGATTCCACCTGCCAATTCAGGAGATGCAAGAAATGTTGGATCGAAATCCTGAAATCGGGAAGATCCCCTGGAGTAGGAAATGGCAACCCACTCCAGTATTCTTGCCCCAAAATTTCCGTGGACAGAGGAGCCTGGTGCTATGGAATTACAAAGAGTTGGACGTGACTGAACACACTTTCACAGACATGCAGAGGAGTGGCCTCTGCACACCCGCTAATACAGGACTCATCACCACTAACACAATTATTAAAACCTAACAGAGGGACTTCCCTGGTGGTCCAGGGGTTAAAAATTCGCCTTGCAATGCAGTGGACCCAGATTTGATTTCTGGTCAGGGAACTGAGGAGCCTGTGTGCAGAAATTAAAGATTCCACATGGTGCAGTGGAAAATGAAGATCCCCATGCTGCAACTAAGACCAGGTGCAGCTAAATAAATGACAAATACCTAATGAAGATAAGTTATATTCATGGAGGGCTTCAGCCCTCTGCATAGATGGCTCAATCTATTTTAGGCCAAGGATCATTGTGAGCATCTGATGATAATAATGTACATCATCCCGGAGGGAGAGAGTAGGAAACACATTTCTACATACATACAAAAGGCACATGCCATGTCGGTGGGCACATAGTCTTATGTAGCCCAGCTAACAATTTTCTTGGAGAGTCAGAGGCGTTTCTAAATTGAGAACCACTGCCCTTAAGTAAAGACTAATGTTGAAATAAGCCAGACCATCAGAGGGATGAATACCTGCAAATACTATGAACCCCGTTAAGATCACTGCCACTAAATTAGATCTTGGCAGATTGCCCCCTAGGTCCCACTGAGGACCTTTAGAAGAATTCAGAAGAATGTTTCCTCTAAGGATCTTGTTGAAAAGGCTTAGCTTTGCATTGCACAGTAGTCGCTTCATGAAAATTCATGGGACACAGCTCTCTTAAATCACAGAGCCAGAATTGGTAATGCATGTCCTAAATAATCTGCTTGTTTTTATCTCTTGCTGCTGCTGCTGCTGCTAAGTCACTTCAGTCGTGTCCAACTCTGTGTGACCCCATAGACGGCAGCCCACCAGGCTCCCCTATCCCTGGGATTCTCCAGGCAAGAATACTGGAGTGGGTTGCCATTTCCTTCTCCAATGCATGAAAGAGAAAAGTGAAAGTGAAGTCGCTCAGTCTGTCCGACTGTTAGCGACCCCATGGACTGCAGCCCACCAGGCTACTCCATCCATTGGATTTTCCAGGCAAGAGTACTGGGGTGGGGTGCCATTGCCTTCCCCAGTTTTTATCTCTTAGATACTAAGAATCATTTAAATCATCTTCTCACCTTTTTCACATTGGTCATTGGTGAGTTTAGAGTCAATTGAACTTCTAAAAAAATTATCAGAACTTCTTTCTGAGTTTGTACATTCATTTTACACTCGTTCAGTCATTCAGTCATGTCCGACTCTTTGCGACCCCATGGACTGTAGCNGATACTAAGAATCATTTAAATCATCTTCTCACCTTTTTCACATTGGTCATTGGTGAGTTTAGAGTCAATTGAACTTCTAAAAAAATTATCAGAACTTCTTTCTGAGTTTGTACATTCATTTTACACTCGTTCAGTCATTCAGTCATGTCCGACTCTTTGCGACCCCATGGACTGTAGCACGCCAGGCTTGCCTCTCCTTCACTGTTTGCTCAAAATCATACCCACTGATGCCATCCAATCATCTCATCCTCTGTCGCCCCCTTCTCTTCCTGCCTTTATTCTTTCCCAGCATCAGGGTCTTTTCCAATGAGTAGGCTCTTCACATCGGGTGGGCAAAGTATTGGAACTTCAGCTTCAGCGTCAGTCCTTCCAATGAATATTCAAGGTTGATCTTTTTCTTACACTTTGCTTTTTTTGAAGATTTGTTTATGTGGACCATTTTTAAAGTATTTTTTCAAATATGTTACAGTATTACTTCTGTTTTATGTTTTGGTTTTTTGGCCACAAGGCACGTGGGATATTAGCTCACAGACTGGGGTCAAACCTGCATCCCCTACAGTGGAAGTCTCAACCACTGGACCGACAGGGGAGTCCCATCCTCCACTTTTACTTTTTTTCCTTCTTGTCCCTCTGTTATTTTTTACGTTTTTGCTTGCTGTATCTACCTTTCTAAAAAATCCCGTTCTTTTTAGAAGTAAATACAGTGGGGAAAAAAATAAAAGAAACAAAAGGAAGAAAAAGGAAAGAGCAAATGAAAAAAAAAGAAAGAAAAGAGGATTGGGAGGAAGAAATCCAGCCAGACACATACTTGGTTAGTTTCTTTTCTTGTGAACCTGGGGTATTTCAAAGTATGACTTAGTGAACCCCAAGATGTAAATGGACAGAAAGTCAGGTCTCTCTCCTGAACGTGACCCCAGCTCCTGTGATATGCAGAGAAGCTCTTGAGGATGCTTCCCAGAATTCAAAGGACCAGGCCTACATCCTTCTCCTTGGCTCGGGAGCCAGAGGTATTCCCTGGAGACCAATGACTCCACATCAGCTAACAGATAACTGGAAAGAGCTGTTTGGTCGATACTGCAGTTGAAACTGAAACAGTTAATGCTAAGAGCCATCCCAATTTATAAATCATGTAAAACATTATTGTAACCATACTGAAACTCTGAGGGGCACCTGACACCAAGATGTCTAGAACCCAAAGAAGCTGATGGTACTTCATAAACTAACCTGGAATTCTATTCTACCTTCATCGCTTGTCTGTGGATGAGCACACACACACACAAACACACACACATCACACACTTTTTCATCACCTGAAGCCTACTGTTCTCCCATGTTACTTCAAGGCAAGTAGATGGGGAAGCAATAGAAACAGTGACAAACTTTATTTTGGGGGCCCCAAAATCACTGTGGTCAGTGACTGCAACCATGAAATTGAAAGATGCTTGCTTCTTGGAAGGAAAACAATGACGAACCTAGACTGCATATTAAAAAGCAGAGACATTACTTTGCCTCCAAAGGTCCAGAGGTAGAGTCAAAGCTATGGTTTTTTCAGTAGTCGTGTACAGATGTGAGAGCTGAACTATAAAAAAAGGCTGAGCGCCAAAGAATTGGTGCCTTCGATCTGTGGTGCTGGAGAAGACTCTTGAGAGTCCCTTGGACACAAAGGAGATCAAACCAGTCAATCCTAAAGGAAATCAACCCTGAATATTCATTGGAAGGACTGATGCTGAAACTGAAGCTCCAATACTTTGGCCACCTGATGTGAAGAGCCGACTCATTGGAAAAGACCCTGATGCTGGAAAAGATGGAGGGCAGGACGAGAAGGGGGAGACAGAGGATGAGATGGCTGGATAACATCATCAACTCAATGGACACGAGTTTGAGCAAACCCCGGGAGATGGTGCAGGACAGAGAAGCCTGGCATGATGCAGTCCATGGGGTCACAAATAGCTGGACACGACTGAGCAACTGAACAAAACATGCAACTCTATCCCCTATCTTTTAAAACAAATCCCTATTTTCCAGAATACCCACCACTGATCCTCAGTCCTAGTGGTCCCTGTGAGTCATGACCACGAATCCAGGAGGCTCCTGGAATATTCTCAACACTAAGCGGAAGGCACCTGACATTCTCCATCCCCCTTGGGCTGTGTTTTGCTGCCAAAACTTGGAGAAGGCATACAGCAGAGTTCCCTGGGGTCTAGCAGGAAGAGAAAACACCCTCTCGCTCAGAGATAAGGAGCTCCAAAGAGGCCAGGCAAAAGGATGCTAAGCTGTTACGGGCTGGGAGGATCCTCAGCTCAATGATTCTGGGGAGCTCTGTCTTCTGAAAAGAAGAGTCAGGATGGAGCTGGGCACCAGAGGTGGGGAAAGAGAAAGGATTTGAAGCAGTGTTTGGAAACCCATCACTCTTATTGACCATGTTCTCCGTGGTTTCCGTTAACAGGGGTTGGGGAGGAGGGGGAGGAGGCTGGGACCTTCAGCTGAAGTGTGGGTTCTGAATAAACTTGCCAGCATGGCATGGAAAAGGCCTCCACATCTGGAGAGACAGCTGTGGGAGAGAAAACATCTGGACTCAGGAAACAACTAGGACTAAACAATCCACACTGACCGGGCACGCCTTCCTCCCTGCCCGCCATCTGAAATCAGTGAGTCCCAGAATGGCCATGAATCAAACCCTGTCAAAAAACTTGAATGTTTTGATGTCAGTGAATCAGGAAAATGGCATCCTTGTGTTATTGTCAAAATTAACCCAGTGAAATCGAGTGCTATCTATGTGTACACAAAGGAATGGGTGACCCCTGTGAGTAAGCCTCTGGTTTTCATATGTTGGGTTACCTAATTGCAAACCAGGCAGACTTCCAACATTTAACCATGACTGGTTGCTTACTTGATCAAAATATTTTTCTCTGCCTCGTAGTATAAGCAGCTAACTTTGGGGGTGGAGGTGCTGACGTTAAGTGTTGTGCTTTGACGTTAGTTCGCTGAGTCCTCCCAAACACTCTATGAGATAGGGCCTCCCATTATCCCCACTTTAAGGGTGGAGAAACTGTGCACCAGAGAGGTTAAGTAACTTGCCCTAGACCATTTACCTGATGAGGACAGGACCTCAGACCTAGAAAGGGGGCCAGAGCCCGAGCTCTTAGCCTCTCTGCATCCATAACAGGCAAAGCATAACCTAAGCTTCAGGGAGGAGCCCAGTTGCCTGTGTTGCAGTCCCGGTTCTAACAATTAAAATGTCATGATAATAAGGTCCTCTCACCCCCCATGCCTTCATTTCCCCCTTCTTTAAGACAAGCGAATTGGAGTACAGTCTTCCCTGGTGGCTCAGTGATAAAGAACCCACCTGCCAATGCAAGAGATGCAGGTTTGATCCCTGGGTCAGGAAGATCCCCTGGAGAAAGAAATGGAAACCCACTCCAGTATTCTTGCCTGAGAATTCCCATGCACAGAGGATCCTGGCAGGCTACAGCCCACAGGATCACAAAGAGCCAGACTGGATTTGGCAACTGAGCACCCACAAATTAGACTACATGATCTCTAAGGGTTTCTCTGGCTCAGAGCTTCACTGTGTGTGCTTTAAAGCTGAAGCAATGAGAAATCAAGAGGCACCTTCCAGGAGAGCAGGCTCGAGCTATTCCTGCCTGGGCTCTGCCCCAACCGCATGCGGTGAATGAAATGGAATGCTGCTCTTAAGATTGCGACTTGAGATCTGCCGCAACTCTTCCTTCCATCTGTTCAGACTCCTAAATGACCATCCAGGCATGCTTTCATTTTACAAATATTTATCAAGGGATTTTAATGTCCCAGGCACAGCGCCAGAGTGGATGGTGTAACGAAGAACCAGACACAATCCTCATTCTTGTGCAGCTTAAGTAGGGAAGACAGCCTTGTAAGTACTGAGATTCAGTTCTGTGCTATGTGTGCCAATGGGGCACCTCACTGAGGTGCCCATCCAGGAAGAAGGGCAGGCCAGGCTTCAGAAAGGATGGGGTATCCATTCTGAGTGACCATCAGCCACCAGGGCTAACAAACGGGGCAAGGGGAACATTTCAAACAGATGGAACAGTAAGTCCCCAAGGCAAGAAGAAGCAGGAAATGCTGGCATGAAAGAGAATAGAGAGGGAGGTAAGAGCCCAGCAGGAGACACATCATAGGATGCACTGTAAGCTCAGGAAGGAGTTGGCCTTTAGTCTGTGGGTAACAGGGAGGCTGGGGGCTTCCCAGTTAGCTCTAATGGTAAAGAACCTGCCTGTCAATGCCAGTACAGGAAACATAAGAGATGCTGGTTCGATCCCTGAGTCAGGAAGATCCCCTGAAGAAGGAAATGGCAACCCACCCCACTATTCTTCCCTGGAGAATCCTATGGACAGAGGAGCCTGTGGACAGGTGGGCTACAGTTCATAAGGTCGCAAAGAGCTGGACACGACTGAAGCAACTTAGCAACAAGGAGTCTTCTGCAGTAGAAAAGTGACTGTTGTGGGTTGAATTGTGTCCCCCCCCAAAAAAGATATATTGGAGCCCTAATCCCAAGAACCGCAGATTGTGACCTTATTCATAAACAGGATCTTTAAGATCCTGAAGTTACTTTTTTAATATTTATTTATGTTTGGCTGCATCTGGTCTTAGTTGCAGCTCATGGGATCTTTGTTGCAGCGAAAGGGCTTTTCTCTAGTGGTGGCTTGGGGGCTCGAGAGCACATGGGCTCTGTAGTGGGTGGCATGTGGGATCTTGGTTCCCTGATCAGGGATCAAACTTGCATCCCCTGCCTTGGAAGGCAGATTCTTAACCACTGGACCACCAAGGAAGTCCCCTGGAGGTAGGGTCTTTTCAGAGGTAATCAAGTTAAAATGAGGTTATCAGAGTGGATCCTAATCTAACATGACTGGCTTCCTCATTAAAAGGGGAAATTTGGACACAGAAACACACATGCAAAATGGAAGAGAATGAGAAGAGACACAGGGAGAAGACCCCATCTGTAAGTCAAGTGCAGAGGCGTGGAACAGACACTTCCTCACAGCCCTCAGAAGGAACCAACCATGCTGACCCTTTGTGGACTTTCCCGACAACTGTGAGACAGTACATTTCCATTGTTTACGCCTCTCAGTGCACGGTACTTTGTTTGAACAGCCCCAGAAAACTAATATAGCGAGTTAGTCAAATTTGCACTTTAGAAAAACTGACCTGCCTACAGTGCTGAGAGGAAATTGAAAGACAAATATGGCTGCCAGGAGGCTATTCTGGAAGCTGGAGATGATAAAGGTCTCCATTTGAGCAGTGCTGGCAGAGACCAAGAGAGGTGGGCAGGCCACATCGTTAGGATGTGATCATCAGTGGGATGTGGGAAATGAGAGAAAATGCAGAATCGAGAGCAGTGTCTGGGCTGGGTTCGTAGTTCAGGCAACGTGTTGCCAGAGCCAAGTCTAGTCAACCAGCCCATCAAGAATCACAGACACAAATTCTACACAGACAGGCAACTTGAGGACACAAGGCATCATCGCCTCCCTCATCGTACCACCCAACTCTGACTTTCGTCTCGTGGTGCCCCAGCCTCAGTGCCAGGTGTGGCTTCATTTCCTCCACAAACACTGTGCTAAACTCTGGGGATAGAATGGTGAGGGAAAGGAAACTGGATTCCTGTGTTTGGTCAAGACAAACATCACTCACATAAACAAATGAATAATTACAGACTGTGATATGTGCCGTAAAGGAAGGGAAAGGAGTTCCATGAGAGCATAAAACAGGGTGACTTGACCCAGAAAAAGTATCGGCTGAGTTGATACCCAAAGGACGATAGAGAGGAAAAGCATGCGGGGCGAGGGGCAAGGACCATCCAGATAGGAATGTGTTTGAAGACCAGGAGGAAGTCCCAGGGGAAACAGGAATGTGAAGGGACTGGAGGGGAATAGGAACTCAATTCATATTAAATGAAGAGGGGCTTGAGCAGTGTTCCCCCCACCACCAAATTTATATTCACCAAAAACTCCAAAAAGTGACCTAATTTTTTTATTTTCAGCGCCTTAAATTTATTCCTAAAAATATTCTTAAAACGTATGCTGTTTCCTTTTTAACAAAGTATAATACCAGGATACTTGACATTTACAATTCAAAATCAAATTAGCAGACTATTAAATATTTACAAAATTATATCTTTCAAAATATGTATAAAGTAACAGGCAATTGTGTAGAACTGACATAAAAGGATGGTTCAAAAATGGGAGTATTTTCCTTCATTCCTAAAAAGGAATTATGTCAATTATGTCTCTAACAGAAGCTGTGAAGATTCTTAAGTACACTGTTTTCAGGTAGGATTTGGTATGGAAACAGAATGAGACCTAATTGACAGTGGGGTCTTTGTACACATAATCAAGTTAAGGTGAGGTTACAGTGGAGTCAGGTGGGCCCAGAGAGGGAGAGGGCCGTGTAAAGAAACGGAGCAAAAGATAGCCATGTGAAGACAGAGGCAGAGACTGCAGTGTGTAGAAGGAACCACTTCTGCCACAAGCTTGACTGTACTTCTAGCCTCTGGAGCCATGAGAAAAGACGTTTTGATTGTTTTAAGTCAGGCCTTGAGCAACACTATTTGCATGATTCTGTGACATGAGGAGATCTAAACCAGAAGGTCATGCCCTCTGATCCCAGCAATCTGAGGTGACTTCTTGGGCTCCTCACGCCCGTTGCTACACTCTTGACCCCCTATAATCATATGCATGAAGAGTCAGAGCTTCCTGCCACATTGGCTCTGAGCCCAGAGAAGGAAGCATGTTTGCAGGAGGGACCTGGCATTTTCTGCATAAAACTCGGATAGGGGCCAGTGTCAGGTGCCAGGCGCCCTGGGTCTGCAGGAGGCCGGACTCTGTCCCATGGTCTTGGCCAAGTCGCCACCTCTCCCTGAGACTTCGTGTCCCTCACTGAGCCCTGAATGAGCACCAAGCAAGCTCCAAGGAGTCTCTGACCTTGCTGTTGGATAATCACTGAAGCTGTGTTGGGGAGACCCAGGTAAGATACAAGGAGGGACTCCCTGGAGGCCCATTCTCCAAGGATTCTGGAGCAAGGGTGATGCCAGAGCTCCACTCTGGAGAGAGTTTTCCAACCACATCTCTCCGATGTGATAACTCGTTACAGTAGCCCTAGGAAACAAACAGACTTCAACCTCAAAAGTTAGGTGATCACATTTATTGTCAAAAGATCACTGTGGCTTCAGGGCAGAGAATGATCGGGGAGGGGCTGTCAAGAGAGGACAGGGGAACCAAATACATCATTTAGATGAGGCTGCAACAATCTAAATGGGAAATGATGGCTTTCGACAGCGTGCTGACCAGGGAGAGGAAGAGTTGCAAGATTCGAGAGATACCTAGTAGGAGAAACTATGGAGATCCTTAAAGAAACAAAGCCCACGCTGACGGGTACTACACGGAATGGAATAAAATAGGAAAATCACTGATTCCAGTAACATCCATCTACCATGCTTCTAGACTCAGCCTGGTCTGTTCTCATAGCCAAACTCCTTTCCTGTGTCTGCATTCCATCTAGCTCCACCTCGCCTTCCCCTGATGCTACTTTCTTCTTTATCAGACATTTCCCAGTCATCCTGCTGACATATACCGTGTTTGTGGTTTTCACACCCATGTTCCTTGTTTGTCTCTTGAGAGCAGGTTTTATCTTAAGGATTAGGAAAGTGATACTCAGAGTGATGAAGGGATTTTGCCAGACACATTGTGAGTAGACAGTGGAGCCCAGATCTGAACCCACGTCTCCGGGCTCTGTCTCCTGAATGTTTCCCTCCACCCTGGCACAGATCCACAGAACCACAGCTCTCAGTCCACACAAGGCTTGGGAGAGGTCCTGTCTCTAGCACTTACAGTAAGAGACTACACGCAACACTGATTTTGCAAGCCTGTCGTCACTGGAATAGAGATGTTACGGTGGAAAATTCCACAGTGGAAAACAACTCCCCTGCACGTTTGCTTCTAGCATAAACTCTGAAGCTTTATGAAAGCATTTTGTGCTTAAGACGATCCTGTTTGGGATCTAGGCTCTGGCCCTTCTAGGTTGTGTGATCTTGAGGAAAGCGCTCAACATCTAACCTCAATGTTCTCGTCTATTGAAAGGGACTGTTGCTGAGAACCAGGTTAGAGAGTTGTTGTCTGTAACATACACAAAGCATTTAGCTCACTGCCTAATACACAGTAAGGCTTAATAGGTCTTGAAAGTGCAAGTAAAGTTGCTCAGTCGTGTCCGACTCTTTGTGACCCCATGGACTGTAGCCTATCAGGCTCCTCCGTCCATGACAGGCAAGAGTGCTGGAGTGGATTGCCATTTCCTTCTCCAGGGGATTTTCCCAACCCAGGAATCGAACCCGGGTCTCCCGCATTGCGGGCAGACGCTTTACAGTCTGAGCCACCAGGGAAGCCTAGGTCTTAAGCATGACTATTGTTTCTTTTAATTGTGCACTCATTTTCAAATCATACAAAACACAAATAAATGTTTCTCCCACTAAGTCTCATAAACTTGGGTGAAGCACAGTCAAACAATGAAAAATATGAAAGCTATGAGGTTTTGCAAAGAAGTACAGAATAACTGTTTTCAAGAGTATCCAGGTACACCTGACAAAGGAGAGGATTTGGGCAGGAACTAAAGGAAGAAGTGAAGACAATGGTGGAGCAGGAGAAGAGGAAGCTGAGAAGGGAGGTATTTACTATCCCAGATTACAGAGAAAGACACAAGGAAACAGAGATGTTAGGTAATCAGCCCAAAGCCACACAGCCAGAAAGTGAAGGAGCTGATTTCAAAATACACGCTCTTCTCAAAGACACCGCATGATGCTTGCTGCTTTTCAGTGTGTCTATCACCATACCTGTAGAATTTTGTGGCAGTTATTTGTGTGAAAGTTTGCCTTTCCTGCTAGACTATAACCACCTTAAGAATAGGAACTGAGAATCATTCATCTTTTTAATTTCAGTGTTGGGTTCCTAGTGAGTGTTTAAAACAGTGATACTGAATAATTGTGAGACTATAAATCCTCAATGTTTATGAATGTTCTAATGCATAGGTTCAAATATTGGGCTGACCAAAAAGTTCATTCGGGTTTTTCCATACCATCTTATGGAAAACCCCAAATGAAATTTTGGCCAACTCTATAATACAGCTTTTTTTTTTCCCCTCAAACCAGGTTTAAATTAAAATATTGGCTCTGAAAGGGTGACTATTGACACTGTGTGCCTATGTCAGCAGTTTTCTTATTTACCTGATTCACTGTTTGGTTTTTTGTTCGTTTTGTTTGCAAGGATGGTAGAGAGATGAATTTCAACAAATCTAATAAATATTTGTGGGGAAATAAGAATTGTGCATTGCTGAAGTCTATCTGGGATTCTTCCTGAAAGGAAATTCACTCTCTGATGTCCTTGCACTTAACACAGGTTCGATTTTATGACTCAACTTACTTTTGTGGACTGTGGAAAGGATGACAAAATCATGGACTTTTTTATAAGAACCCTAGGAAAGAGAGGAATGAATTGAAATTTGTTGAATTAAAAAATTTTTTTTACCATATATTTGAATATATGTATTGGCCTATGCAGGACCAAGGAGAGAGTTAACGAAACCAGCAGTGTCTCCGAGTTCATCCTCCTGGGACTCTCCTCCCGAGGACCAGAAGCCTCTCTTTGCCCTCTTCTTCACCATGTACGTAGTCACCATCATGGGAAACGTGCTTATCATCCTGGCCATCCGCTCTGACACTCAGCTCCAGACACCCATGTATTTTTTCCTTAGCATTTTATCCTTTCTTGATGTTTGCTACACAACCACCATAGTTCCCAAGATGCTGGTGAACTTTCTGTCAGAGAAGAAGTCCATCTCCTATGCTGAGTGTATGACCCCGATGTATTTCTTCTTGGCTTTTGCCGACACAGAGAGCTGCCTCCTGGCGGCCATGGCCATTGAGCGCTATGTGGCCATCTGTGACCCCTCCCACTACGTCACCACCATGAGCCGCCACCGTTGTGTCCTGCTGGTGACCTTCTCCTGCTCCATCTCTCACCTCCATTCCCTCCTACTGGTTCTCCTGATACATCGTCTTCTCTTTTGTGACTCCAATATCATCCACCACTTCCTCTGTGACGTCAACCCTCTACTGAAACTGTCCTGCTCCTCCACACTTGTCAATGAAATTGTAATTAACCCCGAAGGCCTGGTAACCCTGGTGAGCCCTTTCATATGTGTCATCATCTCTTACCTACGAATCCTCACTGTTGTTATTAAGATCCCTTCGGCTGCTGGGAAACATAAAGCTTTCTCTACCTGTGGTTCCCATGTCACCATGGTGACCCTCTTTTATGGAAGCATTATTTATGTTTATTTCCGACCCCTGTCTACCTACACCATAAAGGACCGAGAGGCAACAGTCATCTACACCATTCTGTCCTCCATGCTGAACCCTTTTATCTACAGCCTGAGGAACAAAGATATGAAGAGAGGCTTGAGGAAGCTGATGAGCAGGAGGACGTCCTAGGCAGCACTCCTGTGGGCATGCTCAGGGGTGAGCCTTCTCCTGAGGCCCCTCACTTCTGATGATTCCTGGTGTGTACATCAAGCTACTGAAGGTTAGCACTCCTAAGCCAAGAGTCCATTAAAAATGGTGTAGATGACTGACGAGACTAGAACCTACAGCCTTATTTATAGTATAATTATATAAGTATACAATATATTCATATATATCAACGCCACCTTATTGCAGCTCCTCAACTGGCCAGAGTCTCCATACCCAGTCCTCAATCTCCCCCTCCCATTCTTTTTTGTCATTCACTCCTTTCAAGTGCAGCTGAAAATGAATATCCTGCGTTAATTTGTGACCCCGTGGACAGTAGCCCGCCAGGCTCCTCCTTATTCTATCAGTCATGGGCACAGAATGGCTGATTACATGAGGATCTGGAACCTAGAAACAGGTAAGGGGAAACCCTTCTCTTTTCAGGGCTCTTGAGAAGCACTTGAGCTCTGATTGTGATAGGTGTTGAGAAGACCTCCACGTCTAGGGACAGGAAATGCCTTTGTCCACTTGGAGACAGGCTAGCAGCCGGCCTGATGATTTGTTAGGAGAAGTTAGGGCCTATTGTTATACTTGAAAGTAGTTTCTACGGTGTCCTTCTCTTTTCTATCGTGTAATTCGTCAATAAAATATTATCAATAGGCATTTGTTATTGCTCAGTCTCTCAGTCGTGTCTGACTCTTTGCAACCCCATGGACGGCAGCCAGGCCTCCCTGTCCTTCTCTATCTCCCAGAGTTGGCTCAAACTCATGTCCTTTGAGTCAGTGATGCCATCCAACCATCTCATCCTCTGTCATCCCCTTCTCCTCCTGCCTTCAATCCTTCTCAACATCAATGTCATTTCCAATAAGTCAGCTCTTCCCATCAGGTGGCCAAAGTTTTGGAGCTTCAGCTTCAATATCAGTCCTTCCAATGATTATTCAGGACTGATTTCTTTTAGAATTAACTGGTTTGATATCCTTGCAGTCCAAGGGACTCTCAAGAGTCTTCTCCTGCACCACAGTTTGAAAGCATCAATCCTTTGATGGTCAGCCTTCTTTAAGGTCCAGCTCTCATATCCGTACATAACTACTGGAAAAATCATAGCTCTGACTAGATGGACCTGTGCCAGAAAAGTGATGTCTGCTTTTTAATATGCTGTCTAGGTTTGTCAACAGATATAGCCTTATGAAATTAAAAGACGCTTGCTCCTTGGAAGGAAAGTTATGACCAACCTGGACAGCATATTAAAAAGCAGAGACATTACTTTGTCAACAAAGGTCCTTCTAGTCAAGGCTATGGTTTTTCCAGTGGTCATGTATAGATGTGAGAGTTGGACTATAAAGAAAGCTGAGTGCTGAAGAATTGATGCTTTTGAACTGTGGTGTTTGAGAAGACTCTTGAGAGTCCCTTGGACTGCAAAGAGATCCAACCAGTCCATCCTAAAGGAGATCAGTCCTGGGTGTTCCTTGGAAGGACTGATGCAGAGGCTGAAACTCCAATAATTTGGCCATCTGATGTGAAGAACTGACTCATTTGAAAAGACCGTGATGCTGGGAAAGATTGAGGGCAGAAGGAGAAGGGGATGACAGAGGATGAGATGGTTGGATGGCATCACCAACTCAATGGACATGGGTTTGGGTGGACTCTGGGAGTTGGTGATGGACAGGGAGGCCTGGCGTGCTGCGGTTCATGGGTTCGCAAAGAGTCAGACATGACCGAGCAACTGAACTGAACGGAACTGAACTTACTGTACTCTGGCCACCTGGGGAAGACTCTATGTCTATGCCTAACAAAATGGAGCAGGGTACAGCAGTGTTTTCTTCCTTCTGGGCAGATTGGGATGTCTGCAAAAGCTTCTGGCCACTTCAGAGTCTGGCAGCAAAAACACAAGGATCAGCTCCTGATTCTCTGAGGTGAGTTCTGGGAAAACACTCAGAAAAATCTGGGAAATGGGGAGATGTAGCCTTCTATGTCCCGTTCTAGACTAGGTGAATCAGAATCTACAGAGGGGGGAATTCCCTGGTGGTCCAGTGGCTAAGACTCTGGACTCACATTACAGGGGGCCTGGGTTCCATTCCTGGTGAGGGAACTAGATCCCATATGCTGCAACTAAGACCCAGTACAGTCAGATAAGCATTTTTTTAAATAAAATTAGTTAACAAAATTTTTTTAAAAGAATTTACAGAAGAGAGGCTCAGGGATTTTTCATAAGCATCTCAGATGTTCTGAGGCAACTGGCATTACACCATGTACTGGAACTGCATTTACATACGACAACTCTACACCAGAACTTCTACAGCTACCTGGACAAAAGAAGGTGCTCTGCAAGACACAGAAGATAGAAAGTTATCAGAACTCAGTAGCTAGAACTCCACTTTAATTGTCCCTGTACATGTGCGATCAGCTTCTCAAACGTGTCTGACACTTTTGTGACCCCGTGGACAGTAGCCCGCCAGGCTCCTCTGTCCATGGAATTTTCCAGGCAAGAATATTGGAGTGAGTAGTCATTTCCTCCTCCAAGGCATCTTCCCCATCCAGGGATCGAACCTTCATCTTGCATCTCCTGCACTGGCAGGCAGATTCTTTACTATCAGTTCTTTACTATTGTGCCATCATTTGTGGCTGCAGTAGAAAAGCAGCCTGTCAGCAGCCTAGTGGGCAGCTCTGCTGTCCTCCCATTTGCCTTCCCAAACCCACTGCCTCTGTTATGATTCTTCTCTTAGATCCACTTTTTACTTCTCTGCCCAACCTCCCCTGGAGCCACCTGTTTCAAGTGCTACACACCTGAAGACCACTCTCCATTATGCTCTGAAGAAAGATGGGCATTTAGACTCATCAGAGCAGTCAAATTACATGCCATATCCACTCTTTCAGAAGAAAGAAAACATCATCATTTAGAAAGATTGTTTATAAAAAGATGGTTTGTGCTCACCCTCAGGAGTGATTGGGAAAACTTACAGCCAGGGTGAGATATTATTTTACACACAGCAGATGAACAAGAAGAAAATGCTTCTGGCAATTCTGAACATCGGTGAGTGCAGGGAACAGTGGAAGTCTATGACAGTGCACAAAGGAGTATAATTTGGTTTAGTCACTTGGAGAACAATTGCTCTCATTTTTCAACACTAACATTGAATACAGTGTAGTGAGATGACAATTTGAGCTCTATGAGGTATATAATAGGCTAGTTTCACTACCTTAAAAGTGCTCTCTATTTCACCTATTCATTTCCTCCCACTGGGAAAGACAAAAAACCCTCCAGGATTTCCCTGGTGATGCAGTAGTAAAGAATCCACCTGCCAGTGCAAGAAACACGAATTCAGTCCCTGGTCCGGGGAGATTCCACATGCCTTGGAGCAACTAAGCCCATGAGCTGCAGCTACTGTGTCCTAGAGCCCACGAGCTGAAACTGCTGAGCCGCTGTGCACAGCTACTGAAGCACACAGGCCTAGAGCATGTGCTCAACAAGAGAAGCCACCACATGAATCTGCCACGGGTGTACACGTGTTCCCAATCCTGAACCCCCCTTCTACTTCCCTCCCCATACCATCCCTCTGGGTCATCCCAGTGCACCAGCCCCAAGCATCCTGTATCATGCATCAAACCTGGACTGGCGATTCATTTCACATATGATATTTACATGTTTCAATGCCATTCTCCCAAATCATCCCACCCTCGCCCTCTCCCACAGAGTCCAATAGCCTGTTCTATACATCTGTGTCTCTTTTGCTGTCTCGCATACAGGGCTATCGTTACCATCTTTCTAAATTCCATATATATGCGTTAGCATCACTCCATGGGAAACAGATGGGGAAACAGTGGAAACAGTGTCAGACTTTATTTTGGGGGCTCCAAAATCACTGCAGATGGTGATTGCAGCCATGAAATTAAAAGACGTTTATTCCTTGGAAGAAAAGTTATGACCAACCTAGATAGCATATTAAAAAGCAGAGACATTACTTTGCCAACAAAGGTCCATCTAGTCAAGGCTATGGTTTTTCCAGGAGTCATGTATGGATGTGAGAGTTGGACTGTGAAGAAGGCTGAGCGCCGAAGAATTGATGCTTTTGAACTGTGGTGTTGGAGAAGACTCTTGAGAGTCCCTTGGACTGCAAGGAGATCCAACCAGTCCACCCTAAAGGAAATCAGTCCTGAATATTCATTGGAAGGACTGATGCTGAAGCTGAAGCTCCAATACTTTGGCCACCTCATGCGAAGAGCTGACTCATTGGAAAAGACTTTGATGCTGGGAGGGATTGGGGGCAGGAGAAGCAGAGGATGACCGAGGATGAGATGGCTGAATGGCATCACTGAGTCAATGGACACGAGTCTGAGTGAACCCTTGGAGTTGGTGATGGACAGGGAGGCCTAGCGTGCTGCATTTCATGGAGTCGCAGAGTCGGACACAACTGAGTGACTGAACTGAACAAATACTGTATTGGTGTTTTTCTTTCTGGCTTACTCCACTCTGTATAATAGGCTCCAGTTTCATCCACCTCATTAGAACTGATTCAAATGTATTATTTTTAATGGCTGAGTAATACTCCATTGTGTATATGTACTACAGCTTTCTTATCCGTTCATCTGCTGATGGACATCTAGGTTGTTTCCATGTCCTGGCTATTATAAACAGTGCTGCGATGAACATTGGGATACACATGTCTCTTTCAATTCTGGTTTCCTCAGTGTGTATGCCCAGCAGTGGGATTGCTGGGTCGTATGGCAGTTCTATTTCAAGTTTTTTAAGGAATCTCCACGCTGTTCTCCATAGTAGAGCTCACTGACACTTGATGTTTATCAAAAGTTTAACTGAAGGAAAAATTATCTGGAGAAGATTGCCCAAATGACGTGTATAACATCCATACTTTCTCACGGATCTGATATCCAGCATATTGTCAACGCAGATCACTGGAGACATAAACATCTGTGTGTTCAGCCACTCAGTCATGTCCAACTCTTTGCAACTCCATTGACTGTAGCCCAGCAGGCTCCCCTGTCCATGGGATTTACCAGGCAAGAATATTTGCCATCTCCTACTCCAAGAGTTCTTCTTGGCCCGGGGATTGAACCCACAATTCTCGTGTCTTCTGCCTTGGCAGGTGGAGTCTTTACCACTAGTCCCATCTAGACAGTGTGATTTTTGCCTCCAAACCATTACAAATATTAATTTTGATGCACCAATGGGTTTTCCAAAAGCCTCTAACTGAAGCTGATTAAAAGAAAGCTCATGCATTGTGTCTGTTCTTAGAACACAGATGTTAGTATTTCATCTAAGCAACTGTTTATTTTTATCTCTGGTTGTGAATTCTGTGGCTGATCAGAAAGCTTGGAGCCAAATCTAAGGCTCACCCGTAACAAGGGTCATTACCATCTGCATTTTCAGTCATTCCTGGCTCAATTTTATGTCCCCACCCTTGTTTACTGCTTCTTTTGTGCTTGTCTAACCTTATTTTCAGTTTACCCATCTTGTAGCTTATGTGTTCCTCCAAGCTGCCTTAAACTCTTCAGAAGTAAGATCTACTATAAAGATAAATAATTTTTAAGTCAGAGAAGAAAACCCACCAAACTGGAAAAACAATGGTCATCTCTGGGTAGCAGAAGTTTAGTTGTTTTTTTTTTTAATTTACTTCCCCATAAGGGATACCAAAATAAGATAAAAATATTAAAAACCAAAAGTTTCTTTAATTCTACCAGTTTTTTTTTTCAGAAATTAAAAAATGTATTCTAAAATTTATACAGAAATGCCAAAGAATCTAGAAGGATCAAAATAAATTTGAGAAAAAATAAGAAGGAGGGGACTCACACTGCCTAGCTTCAAGACTTATTAAGCTACAATAATTGACAGTGTGCTACTGTTTTGTTTTTTTTTTTTTTTCATTTTTACTTTGGATGATTTCTTTTATTTTGTGTTTCATATATTATCCAGTTTCACATTCTCACAAGACCAGCAATTACAACAGCCACCTCATCCTCTAAGTCTGAAAATGGCAAGACAGCCACAGCGGCAGCCAACAGCGAAGCACTGATGTGCTCACAAAACAAAAAATTGCACAATTTTTCCTTCATTTTTCTTAAACTAAGAAAACACTAAGGCTCACTGCTGAAGAAAGGAAACCATTTTCTTCTTCATGCCTCAAAAGAAAACGTTAAACTTATCTGACAAGGCAGACAAGGGTTCTTCAATAATTAACTGCACACACACACGAAGCTTTCAGTTCAGTTCAGTTCATTCAGTCACAGTTGTGTCCGACTCTTTGTGACCCCATGGACTGCAGCACCACCAGAATTCCTGTCCATCACCAACTCCTGGAGCTGCCTCAAACTCACATCCATTGAGTCAGTGATGCCATCCAAACATCTCATCCTCTGTCATGCCCTTCTCCTCCTGCTTTTAATCCTTCCCAGCATCAGGGTCTTTTCCCAATGAGTCGGTTCTTCGCATCAGGTGACCAAAGTATTGGAGCTTTAGCTTCAGCATCAGTCCTCCCAATGAATATTCAAGACTGATTTCCTTTAGGATTGACTGGTTTGATCTCCTTGCAGTCAAAGGGACTCTCAAGAGTCTTCTCCAACACCACAGTTCAAAAGCATCAGTTCTTTGGCACTCAGCTTTCCTTACAGTCCAACTCTTGCCTCCATACATGACTACTGGAAAAACCATAGCTTTGACTTGATGGACCTTTGTCAGCAAAGTAATGTCTCTGCTTTTTAATACGCTGTCTAGGTTGGTCATGAAGGAAATGGCACCCCACTCCAGTACTCCTGCCTGGAAAATCTCGTGGATGGAGGAGGCTAGTAGTCTACATTCCATGGGGTTGCAAAGAGTCAGACACGACTGAGCGACTAAACTTTCACTTTCAAACTTAGGTTGGTCATAGCAAGCAGCAAGGGTCTTTTACTTTCATATCTGCAGTGATTTTGGAGCCCCAAAAAATAAAGTCTGTCACTGTTTCCATTGTTTCCCCATCTATTTGCCATGAAGTGATCNAACATTGGGATACACATGTCTCTTTCAATTCTGGTTTCCTCAGTGTGTATGCCCAGCAGTGGGATTGCTGGGTCGTATGGCAGTTCTATTTCAAGTTTTTTAAGGAATCTCCACGCTGTTCTCCATAGTAGAGCTCACTGACACTTGATGTTTATCAAAAGTTTAACTGAAGGAAAAATTATCTGGAGAAGATTGCCCAAATGACGTGTATAACATCCATACTTTCTCACGGATCTGATATCCAGCATATTGTCAACGCAGATCACTGGAGACATAAACATCTGTGTGTTCAGCCACTCAGTCATGTCCAACTCTTTGCAACTCCATTGACTGTAGCCCAGCAGGCTCCCCTGTCCATGGGATTTACCAGGCAAGAATATTTGCCATCTCCTACTCCAAGAGTTCTTCTTGGCCCGGGGATTGAACCCACAATTCCCGTGTCTTCTGCCTTGGCAGGTGGAGTCTTTACCACTAGTCCCATCTAGACAGTGTGATTTTTGCCTCCAAACCATTACAAATATTAATTTTGATGCACCAATGGGTTTTCCAAAAGCCTCTAACTGAAGCTGATTAAAAGAAAGCTCATGCATTGTGTCTGTTCTTAGAACACAGATGTTAGTATTTCATCTAAGCAACTGTTTATTTTTATCTCTGGTTGTGAATTCTGTGGCTGATCAGAAAGCTTGGAGCCAAATCTAAGGCTCACCCGTAACAAGGGTCATTACCATCTGCATTTTCAGAGTCATTCCTGGCTCAATTTTATGTCCCCACCCTTGTTTACTGCTTCTTTTGTGCTTGTCTAACCTTATTTTCAGTGTACCCATCTTGTAGCTTATATGTTCCTCCAAGCTGCCTTAAACTCTTCAGAAGTAAGATCTACTATAAAGATAAATAATTTTTAAGTCAGAGAAGAAAACCCACCAAACTGGAAAAACAATGGTCATCTCTGGGTAGCAGAAGTATAGTTTGTTTTTTTTTTTTTAATTTACTTCCCCATAAGGGATACCAAAATAAGATAAAAATATTAAAAACCAAAAGTTTCTTTAATTCTACCAGTTTTTTTTCAGAAATTAAAAAATGTATTCTAAAATTTATACAGAAATGCCAAAGAACCTAGAAGGATCAAAATAAATTTGAGAAAAAATAAGAAGGAGGGGACTCACACTGCCTAGCTTCAAGACTTATTAAGCTACAATAATCGACAGTGTGCTACTGTTTGTTTTTTTTTTTTCATTTTTACTTTGGATGATTTCTTTTATTTTGTGTTTCATATATTATCCAGTTTCACATTCTCACAAGACCAGCAATTACAACAGCCACCTCATCCTCTAAGTCTGAAAATGGCAAGACAGCCACAGCGGCAGCCAACAGCGAAGCACTGATGTGCTCACAAAACAAAAAATTGCACAATTTTTCCTTCATTTTTCTTAAACTAAGAAAACACTAAGGCTCACTGCTGAAGAAAGGAAACCATTTTCTTCTTCATGCCTCAAAAGAAAACGTTAAACTTATCTGACAAGGCAGACAAGGGTTCTTCAATAATTAACTGCACACACACACGAAGCTTTCAGTTCAGTTCAGTTCATTCAGTCACAGTTGTGTCCGACTCTTTGTGACCCCATGGACTGCAGCACCACCAGAATTCCTGTCCATCACCAACTCCTGGAGCTGCCTCAAACTCACATCCATTGAGTCAGTGATGCCATCCAAACATCTCATCCTCTGTCATGCCCTTCTCCTCCTGCTTTTAATCCTTCCCAGCATCAGGGTCTTTTCCCAATGAGTCGGTTCTTCGCATCAGGTGACCAAAGTATTGGAGCTTTAGCTTCAGCATCAGTCCTCCCAATGAATATTCAAGACTGATTTCCTTTAGGATTGACTGGTTTGATCTCCTTGCAGTCAAAGGGACTCTCAAGAGTCTTCTCCAACACCACAGTTCAAAAGCATCAGTTCTTTGGCACTCAGCTTTCCTTACAGTCCAACTCTTGCCTCCATACATGACTACTGGAAAAACCATAGCTTTGACTTGATGGACCTTTGTCAGCAAAGTAATGTCTCTGCTTTTTAATACGCTGTCTAGGTTGGTCATGAAGGAAATGGCACCCCACTCCAGTACTCCTGCCTGGAAAATCTCGTGGATGGAGGAGGCTAGTAGTCTACATTCCATGGGGTTGCAAAGAGTCAGACACGACTGAGCGACTAAACTTTCACTTTCAAACTTAGGTTGGTCATAGCAAGCAGCAAGGGTCTTTTACTTTCATATCTGCAGTGATTTTGGAGCCCCAAAAAATAAAGTCCATCACTGTTTCCATTGTTTCCCCATCTATTTGCCATGAAGTGATGGGATGGTACGGGATGTCATAATCTTAGTTTTTTGAATGTTGAGCTTTAAGCCAGCATTTTCACTCTCCTCCTTCATGTTGCATAAACATTTTGTTACACATGGTACAAAAATATTTTCACTTTTTTGTCTGGTTTCAAAGTTTGGAAAGACTGAGGAGCCATGGCAGGGGTGGGGTGTGCCAGGGTACACTGGGGAGAGGTAAGCAAAATGAGCAGAGAAAGGATCTTCTTAATGGTTGTTGGCCCATCTGAGGAGGAGGAAGCAGAGGCCCCTGATTTGAAATGACCAGGAAAACGCTCTGTCTTGGCTGGGTGGTCCTTCCTGTTCAGTCTGGAAGTGAGTAGGGGGATGGTGGTGGTGGAGTGCCAGCCACCGAGCAGAACTGGCTACAGGGCTTGGTCCTCGATGAAGCCAGGTGGGTGCAGGGAAGAGGGGTAGGGAGAGGGACCCAGAATGATGATGAGCCCTTAGTGGCCAGGCCTTGTTGCCATGGTGAAGCAAAGTGAGAACAAACTGTACACTCGTGTACTCATAGTTTTAAGTGTCTTAATTCATACCAGAAAGCATTCAAAACTAAATGCCTCTGTGTCTTGAGGTGGGATTACGGAAGCAGATTTGGGAGGTTGGGACTTGCTCAGTCCCCAAGGAGCCCTGAATCCAGCAAGAAAGGCCCTGAATCCAGCCCTGAGGCCTTGGAGACAGGCTGTGGGGCAGGACAGGGCTGAGGAGGAAGAGGGGAAGTAAAAGAGTCCACTGAGTCAGGCTTAAAATTTACAGTCTTTGGAGGGCAGCAGCTCTGCAGGGCCAACCAGGGGCACGGGGCACTCAGAGTGGCTTCCTCCCCTGTGGGGCAGGGGCCTTGAGCTGTGGTGACAAGGGTGAAGAGCGAACAGAAGTCCCAATATTTCCATCCTGGCTGGGTGGTATCAGAGGAAGTGTACCAGCGCACCTGGTGCTTCTGATCTGTGGTGCTGGAGAAGACTCTTGAGAGTCCCTTGGACTGCAAGGAGATTCAACCAGTCCATCCTAAAGGAAATCAGTCTTGAATATTCATTAGAAGGACTGATCCTGAAGCTGAAGCTCCAATACTTTGGCCACTTGATGCAAAGAACTGACTCATTGGGAAAAGACCCTGATGCTAGGAAAGATTGAAGGTGAGAGGAGAAGGGGATGACAGAGGATGAGCTGTTTGGATGGCATCACCAGCTCAATGGATGTGAGTCTGAGGCAGCTCCAGGAGTTGGGATGGACAGGGAAGCCTGGAGTGCTGCAGTCCATGGGGTTGCAAAAAGTCAGACGCGACTGAGCAACTGAACTGAGCTGAACTGAACCAGCGCACCTGAGCATGCAGGGCGGCAGCAGCAGCGGTGGCGGCTGGGTAGGTGAACGGGCGGTATGTGAGATAGCTGGGATCAGCTCCAGAGTGTACAGAGGGTAGGGGGCCAAGGCCTCTGGGGATGCGGGGATCAGAGCGGCCGCCATTGGGTTATAGGTGTCCCCTGCGATGAAGTGTGCTCCAAGGGTGGGGTGGGCATTGGTAGGATTTGGTGTAGTCATTCACTTGTTCTTCCCTGTAGCTCTTCGGCTTCCCTTGTGGTTCTGCTGGTAAAGAATCCGCCTGCAATGCCGGAGACCTGGGTCCGATCCCAAGGTTGGGAAGATCCCCTGGAAAAGGGAACAGCTCCCCACTCCAGTATTCTGGCCTGGAGAATTCCATGGACTGTATAGTCCATGGGGTCGCAAAGTCGGACACGACTGAGCGACTTTCACTTCAGCTTGTTCTTGGCCATCTTGGTGTTGGCTTTGGCAAACTCTAGCCTCAAAGACTGCGGGTTTTCAGCATCAAAGCAAACACCATTCAATGCATTCTTGGCAGCTGCTGCTCCTGCCCAACAGTCAAAGACCACAAAACCAGCAGGCTGTCTTGATGTGAGCATGATCAGGGACGCTTCATACCCCTTGAAAGGCCTGAAGAGCAGGTAGAGTTGTCTGGGTTTAATGTCCACAGGGAGCCCACTGACCCACAGCGTCCTGACCTCCTCCTCCAGGGAGCCTCCGGAGCCTGCGCCGTGCCAGTGCTCTGCTCGCCGTCAGGCTTCACGCTGCGCATGGTGCTGCCTGAGGGCTAGCTTGGCGCAGCCCGGAGAGGAAATTTTAAAGACTGACAATACCAAGTCCTGAGCATCTGGATTTGATTTAGGTCATACCTGAATGGTCTAGCGGTTTTCCCTACTTTCTTCAATTTAAGTCTGAATTTGGAAATAAGGAGTTCATGATCTGAGCCACAGTCAGCTCCTGGTCTTGTTTTTGTTGACTGTATAGAGCTTCTCCATCTTTGGCTGCAAAGAATATAATCAATCTGATTTCAGTGTTGACCATCTGGTGATGTCCATGTGTAGAGTCTTCTCTTGTGTTGCTGGAAGAGGGTGTTTGCTATGACCAGTGCATTTTCTTGGTAAAACTCTATTAGTCTTTGCCCTGCTTCATTCCGCATTCCAAGGCCAAATTTGCCTGTTACTCCTGGTGTTTCTTGACTTCCTACTTTAGCATTCCAGTCCCCTATAATGAAAAGGACATCTTTTTTGGGTGTTAGTTCTACAAGGTCTTGTAGGTCTTCATAAAACCGTTCAACTTCAGCTTCTTCAGCATTACTGGTTGGGGCATAGACTTGGATAACTGTGATATTGAATGGTTTGCCTTGGAAACGAACAGAGATCATTCTGTCGTTTTTGAGATTGCATCCAAGTACTGCATTTC
>SJYX01023843.1:305293-327545 GCA_006410675.1 Oreotragus oreotragus | reverse complement strand
GATGCTTTTCAACTGTGGTGTGGGGGAAGACTCTTGAAAGTCCCTTGGACTGCAAGGAGATCCAACCAGTCCATTCTGAAGGAGATCAACCCTGGGATTTCTTTGGAAGGAATGATGCTAAAGCTGAAACTCCAGTACTTTGGCCACCTCATGCAAAGAGTTGACTCATTGGAAAAGACTCTGATGCTGGGAGGGATTGGGGGCAGGAGGAGAAGGGGACGACCGAGGATGAGATGGCTGGATGGCATCACGGACTCGATGTCTGAGTGAACTCCGGGAGATGGTGATGGATAGGGAGGCCTGGCGTGCCGCGATTCATGGGGTCGCAAAGAGTCGGACACGACTGAGCGACTGAACTGAACTGAGCATCTGGAAGTCTCATTCATTGCAAACTGACACAGTTGCTTAAAATGATTTGACAGTTTCTTAAAAGGTTTAACATACCCCTACCATGTAAGCCAGAAATCCCACTCCTAGATATTCCAAAAGAAATGAAAATTGTGCTCACACAAAGAAATGTATGCCAGTGTTTTGTAGCATCTTTATTCATACTAGCCAAAATCTAAGACAGTCTAGGAACTGATGGATGGATCAACAAATAATGGTATATCTATACAATGACACTGAACTAAAAAGGCAAGAACTATGATGATACAACTTGGATGAAACTCAAAAGCAGTACGCAAAGTGAAAGAAGCTAAATAAACAAACTAAAAAGCTACATACTGTGTGATCCTATTTATATGACATTTTTTCTGGAGGTGGGGGAGACAGGAAATCAGATCAGTGTTTGCCTGGAGCTGGGAGTGGGAGAAAAAAAATTACTAGAGGGGCAAGAGAAATGTCCAGGGTGCTGAAAATGTTCTCTGTCTTGACTGTAATTGCTACAAAACAGAAGACAATTGTCAAAACTCATCAACAAAATACTTAACATGGATAAATTTTATTGCATATAAATTGTACTTTATGTGTAATAAGACTTCATCTTAAAAATAAAACATTGTAGAAAATATAGATAGTCATATTTTAGGCCTTGGGCCTAGAGAAACATTTCTTAAGTAAAATGAAAATGCATTGACAACAAAATACTGGCAAGGTCTACAAGGTCCTACATGAACTGGTTCTCTGATCAGTTTGGACTCATCTCCTGCCTCTTTCTGCTCATTCAGTCCAGTCCATTTGCCCTTTTATTATTCCTCACACACACCAGACACACTTCTGCCTCAGGGCTTTCACCAATCCTGTCTTATAATTGTACGTCTCCTTCAACACAAAGGAAATTACAAGGGATGTCTACAGCCATGCCAGACCCATCCTCCAACCTGGTGCCTCAGTTCCAAGTATAATTCCAGAACAGACCCAGATAGGCCCAACTTATCTGATTGGGAAGTGAGGCAGATAGATGAGCCTGAGAAAGCACCTCTGTCCCTGTGGTGCTTTGAGTTGGTGATGGCCAAAAGCTACGTTTCCATGGAGAAACCCTGCTTGATTCCTAATCACCGTTCAGTTAGGAGAAGCCAAACTTTTAACTATAGATGTTTCTTAATTAAACCACAAACTTCCCTGAGTGGCTAATTAGGACAAAGCAGGGTAGCTAGGGAATTCTCAAACAGAATTTCTCCCGGGCCTTGTTAACAAGGCCATAGACTAGAGCAGGCCCACAGAGGCAGTTCCCAGAACACTGAAACTTTTCTGATATTTCACATTCGAAGCACAGGAACTTTTCTTTTTCCCCAAGAGATTATAATCACCACTTCCATCATCAAAAGAAATTTCCCAGCCTGGCTCCTGGCTAACTAACTCCCCAGCCTCAATTACTCTTCATGACATCTCATTCTCGCATCCCCAGAACAACAAATAGGTTTCACCTCTTATGCCACTACCAGTTAATTAAGAGTAGCTGCCTAGTATGTTAATTTGAGAATGGTTCAAGGCCTCTGCTCAGTCCCAGTGAGGAAAATGCTCTGTGATAGTTGAGCTATGTCTGCCACGGATATGGAATGGGAGGAGATTGCAGCAAGTCAGCTATGTATTCACCATCCATGTGTGTGTGCCAAGTTGCTTCAGTCATGTCTGACTCTTTGTGACCTCATGGACTGTAGCCCTCCAGGCTCCTCTGTCCATGGGATTCTCCAGACAAGAATTCTAGGGTGGGTTGCTATGCCCTCCTCCAGGGCATCTTCCCGACCCAGGGATTGAATCCCCATCTCTTGCATCTCCTGCACTGGCAGGTGGGTTCTTTACCACCAGCACCACCTGGGAAGCCCAATTCACCATCAGTACCCTGTATCAAATTCTGAACTATGCTGTGTTCCCAAAACACTTCTTTTTACACACCTTCATGTTTTCATACAGGCTTCCCTGGTGGTGCAGAGGTTAAAGTGTCTGCCTGCAATGTGAGAGACCTGGGTTCGATCCCTGGGTCGGGAAGATCCCCTGGAGAAGGAAATGGCAACCCACTCTAGAATTCTTGTCTGGGTCGCAATTCTTGTCTTCCACTGGTTGCAAAGAGTTGGACACGACTGAGCGACTTCACTTTCATGTTTTCGTGTGGGATTGTAATATCTTTGCCTCTTTTCCACTTAGCTGTGTGTGCTTAGTCATGCAGTCATGTCCGACTCTTTTTGACCACGTGGACTATAGCTTGCCAGGCACCTCTGTCCATGGGGATCCTCCAGGGAAGAATACTGAAATAGGTTGCCATGCCCTCCTCCAGGAGATCTTCCCAACCCAGGGATCAAACCCAGGTCTCCCACATTGCAAGTGGATTCTTTATCATCTGTACCACCAGGGAAGCCCTTTCCATTTGGTTAATGGCTAGTTACCATCCCTTAAGGCCTGATATCACCTCTATGGCTTTCTCTGAGCATTTTTCTTATCCTTGGGTCCAAATGGGATTTATAACTCTCTCTATTGTGCTTTTAGTATTGGATTATCATTGCAAGTACCATACTGATCTGGGTAATTGGGATGCTGTGCAAGAATAAACTAGAGAGAAGTTCTTGGTGGATGGGCTAAAAAGACAGACCAGAACAGAGACTGGTAGTAACACTCATGGAAAAAGGAAAACAAAAAAGAGCAGAGACGTTTGTGGTGGGGGAATAGGAGACAAAAAAAACAGAACCTAAAAGGAATCTGTTGTTAATGTCGTTTAGTTGCTAAGTCACGTCTGACTCTTTGCCACCCCATGGGCTGTAGCCCACCAGGCTCCTCTGTCCTTAGAATTTTCCAGCAAGAATACTGGAGTGGGTTGCCATTTCCTTCTTCATGAGATCCTCTTGACCCAGGGATCAAACCCGAGTCTCCTGCACCTCCTGCGTTGGCAGGCAGATTCTTCACCACTGAGCCATCAGGCAAGCCCATATTATAATGCTACTTAAACATAAATAACAACAGAGCTATGTATAAATAAATGTCTTAGGCTAACAGTACTTATACAAGATGAGGTCTCATCCCCACCTTTTAGGAGATTACAAATAAGAAGAATGAAAACATGCAAAAACCAATTACTTAACTCAAATAAATAAATACATTTGGTAATTTTAAAAAATAATAATAATAAACAGCAAAACTAATAAATTAACAGCATTAATTTAATGTTATGCCTTATACCATTTTGCTGAAACTAAATTGCATTTCATAACATGAAGTGACTCTTCAATGGCATAGTGAGCATAACACCTTATTGTATGCTGCGGGATGACTCATTTCTCCCACCACTGTATTCCGACTACCAAGAAATTGTATTATGAACAGCACACCTGGTATAGGACCAAATCACATAGTTTACAAAGTCTGACTTCGTTTCACATCAACCTGAAGCAACTAAAGCAGTACTATCTGAGGTTGACGTGCTTGTAAATACAAATACAAATGTGATGTGAATAGTCAAAACAAAAAGTCAAGAGACTCTCCTATTTAAAGCCATTGAGGGTGTAGCTACTGAGCATTCAGAAGAGAGTGAGTAATTGGTGGGGAAAAAAAAGTATAATTTTATATTACTAGAAGTCTCACAAAAGGACACACTAAAGGATGAAGGAAAATGACCCCAGAGGGAAACACAAAATGCAGAAAGAAATGAAGCACTGCGTAAAGAGCAAAAATACAGGTAAATGAATATTAATGAATTAATATTCATTAAAAGTGAATATTACCTGTTTAACCAAAAGTAAGGGTTTTCTTACGAAGTTTAAAATATATTACCACTATAGCATAGAAGTCAAGAAGAAGGGAAATGGAGTTCAAATATCCTAGAGTTCTTGAATTTACCAGGACATGGTAAAAAAAAAAAATTATATATGTGGGACTTTAATAAGTAAATGATATTCATTATAATGTCTAAGGTAAGCACTAAGAGAATAGTTTAAAATATACAACTAATAAGCTAATCTTAAAAAGTAAAAGAAAGTTGGAGAATTGCAGTGAACAATTTCAAGACTCACTGATGTGTGCACCCTGCCATGCGTAAACTAGCTAGCTGGAAGACTCCTGCTGTATCGCACAGGAAGCTCAGCTCAGTGCTCTGTGGTGACCTAGATGGGAGGGTAGGAGGGAGGTCGAAGAAGAAGGGCATGTGTATACATATATATAGCTGATCCACTTCACTATTCGGCGGAAACTAACGCAACATTGTAAAGCGATTATCACTATCTGGCCCAGTCTCAGTCACGTCCCACTTTTTGTGATGCCATGGACTATAGTCTGCCAGTTTCCTCTGTCCTTGGAATTTTTCAGGCAAGAATACTGGAGTGGGTTGCCATTTCCTCCTCCAAAGGATCTTCCCAACCCAGGGATGGAAACTGTCTCTTGTATTTCTTGCACTGGCAGGTGGATTCTTTACCATTGCACCACCTGGGAGGCCCATAGAGCAATTATATCCCAACTGAAACAAACAAACCAAAAAAAAAAAAAAAAGAAAGCCTTACTATAAAGCTAAAAGTCAGTGTGGTCTTGTCATAAGGATAAACAAATCAGTGAAATATAGCAGAGTCCAGAAATAGACCCACACACATGGAGTGGCTTAATTATTTACAAAGGTGCCAGAGCACCGTTGGGGTGGCAAAGAGTTGGACACAGCTTATTGACTCGTTATGAACAACAAGTGAACTAAAACCCACCTCAAAATACATGTAGACTATACATATGGAAAGTATATTAGCTGTGGCATATGGATGCATTTTTAATCTGTTTGGTAGGGGGTAGGATGAAGTGTTCAGAAAAGATTAGCCTTAACAGCAAGGAGGTTTTCTATTAGCCTTAATAGCAACATTTTCCAAGAAAATGTTGATGACATATCGATTGTAACTTTTCTATTAAATCTCTGTGCAAAAGGAGATTGCAATTGCTTCTTCCATTTCTGGAACCACAAGGGAAGTCAGTCTACACAGTCTGGGAACCAGGAGCTTAAGCTCTTGAAGAGAGAGTCCAGATGACCAGCCCACAAGACCTAGGCATCTGGTACTCATTAGAGTCTTCCCCTTCATGAGACCCCCCTCAGCCTGAGGCACATTTGGAATCACTCCATTTCTTCTTATTCTGCAGCCTTGCGTGCGGTTCCAAGATTTGAAAAGGCGACCGACAGTGTCTTGGGTCACATTATCTGGGATCTTGCCACCAAGCTACTTCCCTCAAGCCAGCATCCCAGATCCTGGAAAATTCCAAAAGCCTAAATCATTTGAACATGTGCTAACTGCATTTTTTTTGTGACCACTGACCTTCAGAATGGAAAGAATATGGAGCTTAGGCGCCACTCAGACGTATGCCATGTTCATCATGGGAAAGGCCTCTTAGATCTGGGTCATCAGTGAGCACAGTTGGGACATAGCGCTTGGCATAGCTTCTCTTCCTGGTTCTGCCATTTACAGGCTTTATGATCTCTCAGAAGTCTCTCTTTTCTGAGCCTCAGGCATCTAATCTGGAAATACAAGGAAGAACCCCAATTTCACAGAGCTGCTTTCATGATAATTAATAAGATATTGTATATGATGAGATCAGCATAATACAATGCTATCAAACAGGGAGCAGATGAACAGCTGGGGGGTAGGGGAAGAGTAGGAAATGGAGAATGACTATTCAGTGGGTGCAGGGTTTCTTTTTGGAATGATGAAAATGTTCTGGAACTAAACACTGCACCATAGTGAATGCACGAAATACCACTCAATAGTATACTTTAAAATGGTTAAAGTGGTCAACTTTATGTTCAAAAAACAAACAAACAAGAAAAGCCTTGCTATACCTCCCGCCTCTCTACCTCACAGGGTGCGTGGGGAGGAGGTAGAAACCAGGCTCTGTCCCGAGTAGGAGTATAGAGATGAGAACTGAGAACTAAGACAAGAGCAGGCACTCGAGGATCCCTGTGGTGAGGGAAGGGGGGGCTCCGCGCCAGAGCTTCACCCAAAGTGGCCAGAAGGGAGGCGGGGAGGGGAAGTTAGCCACAGATGGGAGGCTTTTTGGTGAACATTATCACGGCGTGCAGAGTGCAAGTCACAGATCAGAAAGAAGATAGCAAGCCTGGAAAAAGTGAGTCACGAGGAGAGGAAAGAAAAAAACGTCAGTCATCTAAAGAGGAAATGAATGACCAAGAGGCAGCCCAGTAGGGTGCATGGTCTCCATCTGAGGCTCATCAACAGAATCATCTGGAGGTATATCACCATCACCAATGCCCAGGGCATCACCGCACCTTCCACCCTTCACCCTCACCCCACGCCCATCCCGACTGCGTCTCTGGTTCTGGAGGTCTTGAGCCTTAGGGCATGTGATGGAAACTGACCCCACGTTGGAATTACACTGCTGCCTCCCACAGCTTTGTAGCTGCACCACTCTGGACAAGTAACCTGATTTTTCTGCATCTTAGTTTCACCTTTATGAAACAGGAAAATCTAGTCATAGGCTGTTGGTAAGAGTTAATGAAATTGGCAGGTAAAGTACATGAGTAGGCTCTTAATAAATATTTAATTCCCTTTCCCCTCATCCAATGGTGCATGTCACACTTTGAATCCACTGGGTCTTTCCATCAGGTCACAAAGCAAAAGAAGGAATACCAAGGGATTTTAAATAGAGAACAGGAACCATTTCCCATAATAAACGTGTTTGAAAGGTGACTTTTTTATTCGTTTATTTTTGCGGAGTATAATTGCTTTACAGTGTTGCGTTGGTGTCTGTTGTACAACAAAATGAATCAGCTGTATGTATACGTATATCCCCTTCCTCTTGAGCCTCCCTGGCACCCCCATCCCACCCAGGTCATCACAGGGCATCACAGGGCAGCAAGCTGAGCTCCCTGTGCCACACAGCAGCTTCCCACCAGCTCTTTATTTTACACCTGGCTGGGTCTGTGTGTCAGCCCAATTTGTCCCACTCTCCCCTTCACTCCCGGGTTCATTCTCTACGTCTGTGAAAAGATGACATTTTTATTTTAGTTTATTTTTCTTTATTTTTAAATTTTCTCTCTTTTTTTAATTCTTTTAGTTTAAAAGATGACTCTTTAAAAGAGAGTCCTTGTTTAAGGGTTAAAATCTGCCCTAGAGGCAGCATTATTCACAATATATATATATATATATTTTAAAGAAAGAAACAACCAAACTGTCTATGGACAATTGACCAGAAAAGATTAAGTCAACTGTGGTATACGTTAAATATTTACATAGCAATAAAGAATATCGGATGGCTGATCCACACAACAACATGGATGTCAACTGATATGCTGACCAAAAATGCCAGACACAGAAGCATACATTCTGTATCACAGTAGTGTTCTGTGCACTGTGCGCTATATCTCTGATCTTCTGCACTTCTGTGATTTCACTTGATAAGTTCTTGGCTGGCAATAACGTTGAGCTGTTGTCAGGTCACCAGTTGTGATGTTCTTTGCAGTGTTCTCAGGGGCAAAACAGAACTTAAAAACTCAGATCCACCAAGGTGGACTCCCTCTGCTTGCCAGCCCCTTTGAACACCCTCCCATGGATGGAGACGATCCCACATTATGAGTCCCTCCTTCCCAATGTTCAAGCCAGAAAGCTCACTTTCCCACCTCCTCTTGGAGCCAGAGTGCAGGCTTGTGAGGTAGGCTCTACCAATCAGACGTGAAGTAAAAGTAACTTGAATCTGAAGTAGAGAAAAGTGGGGAAGCAGGCACTGTGCAGAATGAATGCATTTTCTGGCAAGGGTGGGTAGCAGCAGCCAGGTTTCAGGGGCAGCAGTGGTGGGGTTTGGCCAGCAGAGGTGCAGTTGGAGACGTCTGTGTCCCGTGGCGGCAGCAGAGGTGTCCTCTGGGGCGGCAGCTGCTGTTCCTGGGTGTGAAGCCTCTGAGCCTCGTTCTCTGGTCCCATAGCTGTTTCCATGAGCTACAAAATGTCCTTTAACAAACTCCTTCCTGCTGAAATGGGCTAGAGGAACCCATTTGTTCTACTTCTTTGGAGAACCCTGAATGTTACAGTGGGTGATCCACTCAGGACTCTTAGCAAAATAGGACATATATTTACATCTATATGTATGTATATATGTACATATGTGTGTATGTATATATGTATGTATGTACATGGGGAGAGAGATATATAGAAATGATATAAATATATATGTGTGTGTGTATAGGTATATGTGAGAGATAGATATATAGAGATGATTAGACATAAAAACAGAGATACAAATGGCTTTATTTTGGTGTATTGGCTCCCACCATTGTCAGGGATGGAAAGTCTAACATCCACAGCACGCTCAGTCACTCAGGCATGTCTGACTCTTTGGGACCTCATGGACTGTAGCCCACCAGGATCCTCTGTCCATGGAATTCTCCAGGCAAGAATACTGGAATGTGTTGCCATTTCCTCCTCTAGGGTATCTTCCCCACCCAGGGATCGAACTCCTGTAGCCTGTGACCCCTGCATTGGCAGGCAGATTCTTTACGAGTGAGTCACCTGGGAAGCCCAAATCCCAGAAGGGCAGAATAAAATCCATAGGGCAGGCCAGCAGGCAGGAAACTCAGATAAGAGTTGATATTGTTCTCTTGAAGCAGAATTTAGGAGTTTGGGATTAACCGATACATGCTACTATATATAAAATAGGTAAACAACTTAGGACCTACCACATAGCACAGGGAATTATATTCAAAGTCTTGCATTAACTTACAATGGAAATGAATCTGGAAAAGAATATATACATATAATATGTATATGTAATATATATGTAACTAAATCACTTTGTTGTATACCAGAAACTAATATAATATTTTAAATCCACTCTACTACTATTTTTAAATTAATTTAACATTTTAAATCCACTCTACTACTATTTTTATGTTACAGTGGGTGATCCACTCAGGACTCTTAGCAAAATAGGACATATATTTACATCTATATGTATGTATATATGTACATATGTGTGTATATATGTATGTATGTATGTACATGGGGAGAGAGATATATAGAAATGATATAAATATATATGTGTGTGTGTATAGGTATATGTGAGAGATAGATATATAGAGATGATTAGACATAAAAACAGAGATACAAATGGCTTTATTTTGGTGTATTGGCTCCCACCATTGTCAGGGATGGAAAGTCTAACATCCACAGCACGCTCAGTCACTCAGGCATGTCTGACTCTTTGGGACCTCATGGACTGTAGCCCACCAGGATCCTCTGTCCATGGAATTCTCCAGGCAAGAATACTGGAATGTGTTGCCATTTCCTCCTCTAGGGTATCTTCCCCACCCAGGGATCGAACTCCTGTAGCCTGTGACCCCTGCATTGGCAGGCAGATTCTTTACGAGTGAGTCACCTGGGAAGCCCAAATCCCAGAAGGGCAGAATAAAATCCATAGGGCAGGCCAGCAGGCAGGAAACTCAGATAAGAGTTGATATTGTTCTCTTGAAGCAGAATTTAGGAGTTTGGGATTAACCGATACATGCTACTATATATAAAATAGGTAAACAACTTAGGACCTACCACATAGCACAGGGAATTATATTCAAAGTCTTGCATTAACTTACAATGGAAATGAATCTGGAAAAGAATATATACATAGAATATGTATATGTAATATATATGTAACTAAATCACTTTGTTGTATACCAGAAACTAATATAATATTTTAAATCCACTCTACTACTATTTTTAAATTAATTTAACATTTTAAATCCACTCTACTACTATTTTTATTTTTAGTAGAGTGTATTTAAAATGTTATATTAATTTCAGGTATACAGCAAAATGACTCTGTTACATATATATTACATATATGCATTATATATACAATTCAGTTACATACATATATGTTCTCTTGGAAGCATCAGCTTTTGTTCTTAAGGCTTTTCAAACTAGATGAGGCCCAGCTACATTATCAAGAGACATCTCCTTTCTTAAAATCAACTGATTGCACTATTAAGTAGTATTAAGTAGCCTGCAAAATACCTTGGCAGCCACACCCAGATTAATGTTTGATTAAATAATTGTAGCCCAGCCAAGATGACACAGAAAATGAATCACCACACCCATCAAGTCAAAATTCCAGGAATGAGCATCAGATTATGAACATTAAGATCCTTCACTCAGGAAGGCTTCCCTGGTGGCTCAACAGTAAAGAATCTGCCTGCAATGCAGGAGACGTGGGTTCAGTTCCTGGATCAAGAGGATCCCCTGGAGGAGGAAATGGTAACCCACTCCAGTGTTCTCGCCTTGGAAATGCCATGGACAGAGAAGCCTGGAGGACTACAGTCCATAGGGTCACAAAGGCTGGACACAATTTAGCAATTAAACAACTCCGAGGAGAAATGTCATATGACATCCCTTATATGTGGAATCTAAAAAGAAATGATACAAATGAACTTATTTACAAAACAGAAGAAGATTCACTTTTAGAGAGTGAACTTGTGGTTGCCAGCGGGGAAGGACAGGGGAAAAAGAAAGAAAGTTTGGGATGAACATGTACACACTATGTTTAACATGCATAACCAACAAGGACCTTTGGTATAGCACAAGGAACTCTGCTCAGTGTTATGTGGCAGCCTGGATGGGAGTGGAGTTTGGGGGAGAATGGATACATGTACTTGCATGGCTGAGTCCCTTTAATGTCTACCTGAAACTATCACAAAATTATTAATTGGCTATACTCCAATAAAAAAAAGTTTTTTTAATTTATTTAATTGGAGGCTAATTACAATATTGTATTGCTTTTTGCCATACATTGACGTGAATCAGCCATGGGTGTACATTTAAAGATCCTTCATTCTTTTTTTTTAATTAATTTATTTTAATTGTGGCAGCTAATTACTTTACAATACTGTGGTGATTTTTGCCATTCACTGACTTGAATCAACCACAGGTACACGTGTCCCCACATGCTGAACCCCCCTCCCCACCTCATCCCCCTGGGTTGTCTCAGAGCACTAGCTTTGAGTGCCCTGCTTCATGCATCAAATTTGCACTGATCCTCTATTTTACATATGGTAATGTACATGTTTCAATGCTATCCTCTCAAATCATCCCACCCTCGCCTTCTCCCACAGAGTCCCAAGTCTGTTCTTCACATTTGTGTTTCTTTTGCTGCCTTGCATATAGGGTCATCGTTACCGTCTTTCTAAATTCCATATACATGCGTTAATATACTGCATTGGTGTTTCTCTTTCTGACTTACTTCACTCTATATAATAGGCTCCAGTATCATCCACCTCATTAGAACTGACTCAAATACATTCTTTTTCATAGCTGAGTAATACTCCATTGTGTACATGTACCACAACCTCCTTATCCATTCATCTGCTGATGGACATCTAGGTTGCTTCCATGTCCTAGTTATTGTACACAGTGTTGCAAAGATCCTTCATTCTTAAGAGGTCTTCTTGGTAAGTTTGACAGAGTTTCTATTTACAAAAGTTCCACACACAGTTGTCCATACAAAACAAAGTCCCCCTAATCTAGGAACCTTTATCCAAAAAAAGACTATCTCTAAGATCTATCCCATCCTCCCATCACCACAGCCCTTCACCTGGCACCCAGCTACCATCCTGTCTCAGCTGGACCACAGCCACAGCCTCATTACGTTCTGCCTCCCTGCAGTCCTTCCTGCTCTACTCTGCCATCCACCCTACCCAAGGCTGCTTTTTCTAAATCTCCAGACTGATTGTGTCTCTGCTGATTCAATTCCTTCCAGAGCCATCCTACTGCATCTGTCAGCAGCTATTAATGTTTGATTACAAGCAGCAGACTCCCAACTGTGACCAATTTAAGTGACAGAGGATTTCATGGACCAGCCACCCAGGATGGAAGGAATAGCTAACATTTTGAGAAGGCCAGCAATCCAGGCTTCCCTGGAGATGTTGAAAGCAAGAACAAATCGACAGTGTTTTCAGAGCCCAGCTGTGGAGACTTCTGGGGCAATCCAGTGGTTAAAACTCCATGCTCCCAATGCGGAGATGCATGGGGCGCTGGTTCAATGCCTGGTCAGGGGACTAAGATCCCACATGGTGCTTGGCACAGCCAAAAGCAGAGAGAGAGAGAGGGGAGAGAGAGCCGAGCTTGGGGGGAAAGCCCAGTCTTCTTAGTCTCCACGCAACTCTACACAGGCCCAGTGTATAAAAAGAGGGTGTTTTATCGACCAGGATGGATTCACAGGCCCACCTCTTGGCCAGGAAAGGATGCCGGGCAGAACCACCAAGACTGAAATTAACACAAAGGGAAGGATTCTCAGCGAAGTCAAAGTATTAGCAAAAGAGAGGAAAGGTCCAGCAAGGACAAGACACAGCTCCGCCATGCCCACTTCCAGCACCAGAAGGGTCCTTCCACATCAGAGCAGCTGGGGGAGCAGGCAAGGACTGCATTCTCTCAGTTCAACAGGGCCAGGGGGAAATGATGGAAGCGGTCCCCAGTCAGCTAAGGAGAGACAAGGACTTTTTGGACCACAAGACAGTAGACCCAGCCAGACACCCTCAGCCTGGACCCCGATTTCGGGCATTGTTTCTGTCATCATTTCTCATAAGGAACTCTGAACCCAAAATGGGAGCACGAAGAAGCTTTTACAACCTCTTACCTCATCCCTCTGACCTCTCCTCCCTCGTTGCTGGCTACTGGGGTCTGTGTGGCTGGGCAGAGCCTGAGGGCTCCAGAGTCAAGCAGGCTAGGACAGTGTGAGTTAGGAGGGAGATCACACTCACCTGAGTTCTCTCCTTTCTTTGTTTCCTCCTTATTGTCTGCTCTGCCCTCGCTGGAATGTGAACTCCATGCAGCTGAAGCCTGTCATTTCTTAAGACTTTGAACTTCATGGGAGACATTTTTTTAATTATTATTTTATGATTGAGGTAGAGTTGATTTACTATATTATATTTCAGGTGTACAACATAGTGATTCAATATTTTCATAGATTATACTCCATTTAAAGTGAAAGGGAAGTCACTAGTCATGTCTGACTCTTTGTGACCCCATGGACTGTAGCCTGCCAGGAGCCTCCATCCATGGGATTTTCCAGGCAAGAGTACAGGAGTGGGTTGCCAATTCCTTCTCCAGGGGATCTTCCCAACCCAGGGATCGAACCCAGGTCTCCTGCATTGTAGGCAGATGCTTTACCATCTGAGCCACCATACTCCATTTAAAGTTATTATAAAATAGTGGCTACATTCCATGTGCTGTATAATGTATGAAATAAACGACAATGATGTATTGCACAGCNTCTTCCCAACCCAGGGATCGAACCCAGGTCTCCTGCATTGTAGGCAGATGCTTTACCATCTGAGCCACCATACTCCATTTAAAGTTATTATAAAATAGTGGCTACATTCCATGTGCTGTATAATGTATGAAATAAACGACAATGATGTATTGCACAGCCTTATTTATTGATCACTGACTGCTGTAGCCCCAAGTCTGAGATAGTAACTAGCATGCAATTAGGAATATAAACATTTGTGACTGAACAAATACTCTGCAAGTAAGGTGGACGATACATCCCACCTCTGCCCTTGACCCTAAGCCAGACAAGCAAGATGAGGCCTGGAAGTGAGTCAAACCAGGAAGCAAGAGGAAGCTGGATGGGGGAACGAGCACAGCTTTAGATTCAACCAGTCCTGGGTCGCAATCTGTCTCTGGTATGTTGAGGGCATGTCACTTAACCACCCTAAGTCTCCATCTCCTTGTTTTTTGTTTTTCTCTTTTTAAAATGTTTTTTTTTTGTTTTTTGGCCACATGACATGTGAGATCTTAATTCTCCAACCAGGAATGGAACTCACACCCCTAGCACTGAAGTGCAGAGTCTCAACTACTGGGTCACCAGGGAAGCCCCGGTTTCCTTGGTCTGGAAACAGGGATCATACCACCAACTTCACACTGTTGGGTTGAAAATAACCAAGAAATGAAATATGTGAAACTGGCACAGAGTAAATGCTCTCCTCCCCAAATGGCTTTCAGCTCTGTTGCATACTCAGTAAGAGAGGAAGTTGCTCTAATCAGATTGTGAGGACTGAATGCCACATTTCCTGGGGCTGGGAAGTTGTGTATTTTAGGAGAGCAGCCTGGAAAAGGCGATGCCTAACCCATGTCCGGAGAAGGCAATCGAAACCCACTCCAGTACTCTTGCCTGGAAAATCCCATGGACGGAGGAGCCTGGTAGGCTGCAGTTCATGGGGTCACTAAGAGTCGGGCACGACTGAGCGACTTCACTTTCACTTTCATGCATTGGAGAAGGTAATGGCAACCCACTCCAGTATTCTTGCCTGGAGAATCCCAGGGACAGAGGAGCCTAGTGGGCTGCCGTCTATGGGGTTGCACAGAGTCGGACACGACTGAAGCAACTTGGCAGCAGCAGCAGCAGCAACCCATGTCAGGAGGGTGGGGGTGGGAGGGGCAGGATGAAACATCAGTGATGAAAGATCTAGACAGTGACAGGCCCCCGGGGATCCCAGAGGAAAATCTCCTCCTGCAAACTTCCAGCACATGTAGCCTGTGGTCAGGAGAAAGGTCTCTTCCGTATTATCCCTGCTTCTGGGGATGGGATCAAAAGAGACACAGATAGCAGGCAATTTGGAAAAAGCTTTTTATTAACTTCATGAAAAACAGCTGCCATGAGTTGAGACCTGGATGAGGACAGAGCTCTGGCGGCTTCCAACCAATGGCCTGGAGAAAGCCACCTGCTCTCTCCATATCCAGGGTCTCATTTGGGGTCCCACTGAGAAGACGAACACCCCACTTCCTTGCCCCCTCCATGCAGGCACAGATCCAGGCAATGCGTTCTTGTAGGACATGAGATCCTCCTGCTCCGTGGCTGTCTCACTGAACAGGAAAATGAATTCTCAGTACTCTAGACATTCAGATCAGGACTGATCTAGAATGCCAGCCACTGTTCTGGATCAGCAACTAGGAGCACAACATTCTGGATAACCAGTCAGAAAGTCGACATTCTGGAGGGCCACCCAGAATTCTAGAATGCAAAATAAGAACCCCCTCACTTTCCAGATGATTCCGTCAGGAGTCCCATATTTGAGTGCCTAAATTCCAGATCAACTAGAAATCTGACATTCTAGGTGGTCACCCAGGAACCCAGTGTTCTGGCATGCTGAAGGGATAACCACTCCTAACATTCTCAATGGTTCACCAGGAATTCAGCATTCTAGAATGACAAACAAGAACCACAGTATTCCAGACCATGGGTGAGAGACCTAGAGTTCTAAATGTCCACACTGATGCTCTTGATGCCAAATCAGAAACCCAACATCAAAGATATTCCACCCCTCGGCATTCTGGAATGGCAAGCAGGAAGCTCTACCATCCAGAATGCTGCTGCCGGGCCCCTTCAGAGCTCTGTGGGTGGCCGCTCCACCCCAGGCCTGTCCTCCTGATGGGGGTCTGGCACGTGGAAGGAGACGTAGGGACAAGTCTTGGTGTTGAGGCAAACCAGCTTCTTCAGCGTGGCCGTCTTGACAAGGTTGAAGCCCACCTCACCACCAAATGTGCTTGCCTTCCAGTACTCTGGAGAACAGATGGGGTTTCCTAAGAGGCCCTTAAGGGAAAAAGGAGCCCCTATTTCTATCATACTCTCCCCAAAGATGGAGTTCGGATGGCACTTCTCAAGAAGCAGCCCCGGGTAGAATTCCAAAGCATCGATGTCTCCATACAGCTCCTCCAACTCAGCTGCCATCTCCTTCTCACCTGCAAGAGGGGGCAAGCCAGCATCAGAATCATGATGCCATCCACTAAGGTTCAGGAGGGAACATTCTAGGTCCACCCTCCTCCAGGAAGAAGAAGGGACTTCAGAAGATCAACTTGAGCAAATGAGCAGGTGACCTAAAATCTGGCCTGGCTGACTGACCCTGCTCCAGGGCTGCCTGGAGATCTGCTACCACAGATGGAGTCAAGGGCCTGGGTCTGCAGCCAGACAGTGTGTACCCTGAAACAACTACTCCATATCTCTGTGCCCTGACGACCTGATCCTACAACAGAGAGAAGCTCCCCATCTAGTTTCCTTCATGGGCAGGTTTCAAGGCCTTATCCTGGCCCAAGACCTTTCATGCCACTGGAGCTTCAAGTTCACACTTGGCCAAGTTCACATAAAGATTTAGTGACAGTGTTCTGTCTGTCTCTCTGGACTGTCATGGGAAAGAGATGTAGAGCATCACTACCCATTTCCTCAAGTCCACCCTCCATGGGGCACCAGTACATGTCAGGGGTCAGGTCACACCCTGGCCATAGCCTTTCAGTGGCCCCTCATCATCTGTGACAAGAGTTTCCGAACTTGGCTTCCCAACAACTGGGTATCTTGAGCAACAACAACTATTTATATATATATAAAATATAATACATATGTTATATATGTGAGTGTTATATACATATTTGTGTTTTATATATATACACATATGTATACATGTATATATATATACTATTGTGTCTATATACATATCTATATATACACACACACATATATATTCTTGGGCACCACCTGTGTGCTAAGTCTAGGCCTTATGAATCAGAATCTCTAGAAGAGACATCTCAGATTTGGTATTTTCAATTAGTTTTCTAAGTGAGTTTTAGGAAGCTGATCCATAAATGGGATTTAGGAACCACTAGACAGAGTCCCTGGTGGCTCAGAGGTTAAAGCATCTGTCTGGAATGCAGGAGGCCCGGGTTCAATCCCTGGGTCGGGAAGATGCCTGGTGAAGCCCATGGAAGGAAGAGCCTGGTAGGCTACAGTCCATGGGGTAGCAAAGAGTCAGACACAACTGAGCGACTTCACTTCACTTCACTTCATACAGAATAAAACACAAAATCTTAGCATAGAATCCAAGATTCCACACGGTATGAGCCAGCCTCCTATCACCAACTCCACCCTCTGCCCTCACAAGCCTCTTGCTCCAGCCACACCTAGGACTGTTTTCCTGAATAGGCCAGGATCTTTTCAAGGCTCATTCTTTTTAACCCCTGTGTTTTTGTATTTTCTGTTCCTCCACCTAGAAAGCTCTTCCCTCTGTTCTTCACTGGAAAATCCCTTTTTATCCTTCAAACCAAGATAAGAACCCACCTTCTGTCCCCAGGCTGAGTCATCTGCAACACTCGCCACCCCTGGCACCACGCTCCCACACCCCTCAAATCCCATGGTCACAGGGCTGGCCACATATGACCATGGATTACCCCGTTCTGTTTCCTCGAGGTGTCCTTCACTTCAGCATGAGTCCCTGGAGGGCAGGAATCGTGGTCAGGAAGCAGCTGCTCACCTGTGAGCTCCTGGAAAGACGTGTAGGGCTTCATGCCAAACCTCTTGCGGTACTCATTGAAGGGCTGCAGCCTCAGCTCCCGCGATTCCTTGATGACATCCACGGCCACGTGCAGGATGTGGTGGTCTATGTTCCTACCCCCACCAATCTGCCAAGAGATAAACACAGTGGTGGTCTGAGAGCCAAGCTATGGTGTCCTGGAGAAGAACTTCAGGTCAGGAATCCTTCCTGAGTAGAAAGTAGGGCTCTGTCTAGCAAGCACCAAGCTGTGAGCCCTACCTAGGTCTGTCTGCATGGCCACGCTTCTCAGCTTCCTCGTCTTATTTAGTTATTTATATTTGTATTTTTGGCCACATGGAGTGGCAAGCAGGATGTTAATTCCCCGATTAGGGATGGAACCCACACACCCCTGCACTGGGAGCTTAGAGTCTTAACCACTGGGCCACCAGGGAAGTCAGCAGCTTCCTCATCTTTAGACGGTAGAGTGGGTCAGGAAGACTTCTCTAGCCTCACTGGACACATGGTTCCCCAGCCCTTTGAATTCAGGTGAGGGCCTCCAACATCCTGTTAAGGAAGGCTCTGGAGGTATAAGATACAACAACTAGGACTCTGCAGAGGAGATGGCCAATGTGGCCACAGTCAAGAGCTCAAGCAGAAGGGACTGGCATTTCAGATCTGGGAGTAAAAGGCAGAAAGGTTTCTGAGCTTTTAAGTGATAGGAACTGGCGCATGGACAAACAGTTTGAGGGGCCAAAACTTGACGACTCTCCTGGGATATTTTTTAAACTCTACCTGGCAGAACTGACGTGTCTGTCATTCCCCAAATCAGGTCTTATCACAGAACAAAGATGTTTAGTCTTTTAATGGATCTTGCTGAGGAGCCCGGGGCTTCCCAGGTGGTGCCAGTGGTAAAGAATCTGCCTGCCAATGCAGGAGACACAGGAGATGCGGGTTCAGTCCCTGGGTCGGGAAGATCTCCTGAAGGAGGCCATGGCAACCCACTCTGGTACTCTTGCCTGGAGAACTCCATGGACTGAGGGGGCTGGTGTCCAGCAGAGTCGGACACGACCGAAGCAACTCAGCAGGAACACATACTGAAGAACCTATTTCTATTGTTTTCCACTCTCTGTAGCACAGAATTGAGATTAAACAAAATTTACTGAGTGTCTAGTATTAAAAAGTGAACCCCTAATAAACGGCTGCCACTAGAAAAGAGAAATTGAGCTAGGAGGTAGGAACACAGAGCATCAAGTCACTTCATCCAGACCAGAAAAAGTTGCACACAGGAATGCAGGTGACCCCATCTGCTTCTCCTTCATTTTGCCAAGCCTCCTGGGAAAGGAATTGTTGTAAGTTAGCAGCTGCTAAGTCACTTCCGTCATGTCCGACTCTGTGCGACCCCATAGACAGCAGCCCACTAGGCTCCTCTGTCCCTGGATTCTCTAGGCAAGAATATTGGAGTGGGTTGCCATTTCCTTCTCCAATGCATGAAAGTGAAAAGTAAAAGTGAAGTCGTTCAGTCTCTTAGCGACCCCATGGACTACAGCCTACCAGGCTCCTCCATCCATGGGATTTTCCAGGCGGGGTTTCCCAGGCAAAAACTAAAATCTCACCTTGAAAAGTGTAATATATAAGCACATTTAGTTTAAATAAACAGAACTTTACTCCAAGACCAAGGGACAATATCCTGTGAAGGGATGGAAATGGGGTTCAAAGCCTAGGTAATCTGATGAGATAAAGAAGGTGCTTCAGACGGAATTCCCTGATGGTCCAGTGGTTAGCACTTTCACTTCCCAGGGTTCAGGTTCCATCCCTGGTCAAGGAACTAAGATTCCACAGCCATGCATGCATGCTAAGTCACTGCAGTCCTGTCTCAGTCTCTGGGACCCCTTGGACTGTAGCCCGCCAGGCTCTTCTGCCCATGGGATTCTCCAGGCAAGAATATTGGTGTGGGTTGCCACGCTCTGCTCCACAGGATCTTCCTGATCCAGGGATCAAACCCACATATCTTACGGCTCCCGCACTGGCAGGTGGATTCTTTACCACTAGTACTACCTGGGGAGCCAAGCAACACAGCCCAAAATAAAAAAAAAAAAAAAGGACTCCAGAAAAATCCGATTCATAACTGTTAAGGAGCATAGGTCTAAAGAAAATTCTATTGCTCTGGATGATTTAATAACAGTGCTCAAGAAAGTGTTCAGTTTGGATAAAACAAGGACAATTGGGTAAGAAAGCGGAAAAGCATACTTGGCTAAGAGTATACACCCTGAGATAAAGCCAACAGAAGCTGGTGCCAATCTCAGCTGAACTGGGAGGCTATTGTGTGTTGACTTGGGTGTGTCCCCAAAAGATACATTGACCTTCCAAACCCTCTGCACTTGTGAATGTGACCTTATATGGACATAGATGTGATCAAGGTCATACTCCATTAGGGTGGGCCCTAATCCAACAACTGGTGTCCTGATAAAAAGAGGGAACAGAGACACAAGGAGGACTCCACATTACAGTGATGCTTCTACGAGCCAAGGGACCCCAAGCATTGTCCATTGCCACCAGAAGCCGAGAGAAGGGCAAGGACCAGTTCTCCCCTGGAGACTTCAGCAAGAGTATGACCCTGCCCATACCTTGATGTTGGATTTCTAGCCTCCAGAACTAGAAAGAAAAAATTTATGATTACCATTTGTGGGAGTTAAACTCTAAGGGCTTTCTAGAGAGGTGTTTAAAGATGGATCTCTTCTAATGGCCTAGATATTAGTTATGTGTAATGTTTAATGGAGGTTTGGGTGGATCAATGAATAAAAGGTATTAATTCTCAGGTGCCAGCTGGGAATATTTCTTTCATTTTCTGGATGTTTCTGGCTCAGATGGTAAAGAATCTGCTTGCAGTGTGGGTGACCCAGGTTCAATCCCTGGAAGAAGATCCCTAGAAAAGGGAATGGCTACCCACTCCAGTACTCTTGCCTGGAGAATTCCATGGACAGAGGATCCCGGCGGGCTACAGCCCATGTGTGTGCATGCATGCTCAGTCGTGTCAGACTCTTTGCCACCCCATGGACTATAGCCTGCCAGGCACCTCTGTCCAAGGGATTCTCCAGGCAAGAGTGCCAGAGTGGATTGCCATGCCCTCCTCCCAGGGATCTTTCTGACCCAGGGATCGAACCAGGTCTCCTGCATTACAGGTGGATTCTTTACCGCTAAGCCACCAGGGAAACCCAGTCCCTAGGGTCACACAAAGTCAGACACGATTGAGCAGCTAATGACTTCACTTCACTACTTTGTTTATGGAAACCCCGGTAGCCTAACAGTCTTGCATCTTTTTCCAGCCTCTCCCACTCACTGCTTATCAGAAGAGGAGTGACGTAGTATCACTGGTGAATTTTAGAGCAGTAACTAGGCGTGCATTGTACAAGCAACCCTCGCTACTGCTCTTGAACTCAGTTGACACCAAGGAGTATGCGTCCTCTCACACTCCTTACTCTGGGGGACGAGGAGGAGGCTGGGAGATATTTTCCTTGTTTCGATGCCTCCGTGTCGTGGTAGCCAAATTTGTCTAATTTGAGGGTTTAGTATTTAAAAGCCTGCTTGTCAGCATAGATTATTTAAGTTTTCTAGAATCAGCTTAATCAGTAATAAAGGTGATATTTTAAACCTCCAAAATAGAAAAATAAAAAAGGAAAAGAATAAATGTCTGCAGTTTAAAGCCCCTTGGTTTGTGGTCCTTTTGTAGCCCTGGGCAACAAAAACAGGGCCCATAGGCAAATTACTTATGCTAAGTCTGTTTCCTCCTATGCAAAAATGAGGAAGGTGGAAGCATCTATCTGATATAGCTGTGGTGGAATCGAGATGAATACAAAGCAGCTATCACAGTGTTGGTCACAGTAACCGTGTAGTGCAACCATGTGTGGGAATTCTCAGGGGAAGCCCTGTTTTATCACTTCTCACAATCTCTTTAATACCCTGAGATATCCTGAGAACCTTTGATATGCTGGTCCTTCCGCTGGTGTCAGGAAACAGCAGGGCTCTTTACACACATCACCAGGGTCACTGCTTGAAAAGTCTTTGGAAACCATACAGCCCCCCACGCAAGCAACTGTCTCTGCTCCTTTCTGTGCCCCCACAAAGAACAGAGACCTGAACCCCATTGGTGGCAGCCTATGCTAATTGCAGTCAAATTACCAAGAGGAAACCCAGACCCACATGGTGTCACACCTTCATGGTAGGGCTTAGGGATAAGGAAGACAGAGCAGCAGGTTGGAGGAGATGGGAGCTCCCAAACAAGGGGAAGGGAAGATTGAGGCTGGAGCTGGTTGAACATCCCAGGGGCAGGACTAATAGCTTGCTCGGGCTACCATAACAAAGTGCCACAGACTAAACAGAAACAGACACTTGCCTAGTGGTCCAATGGTTGGGACTCCATGCTTCCACTGTGGGGGACATGGGTTCTATCCCTGGTCAGGGACCTAGGATCCCACACACCAGGCAGCACAGCCAAAAAACAGATAATAAATGAACAAAAACTTAAAATAAAAACCAATAGGACTTTCCTGGTGGTGGGGGGTATTC
>SJYX01023843.1:284242-303221 GCA_006410675.1 Oreotragus oreotragus | reverse complement strand
GGGGGTGGGGTGGGGGTGGGGGGCGCTCAATGCTGGGGACACAGGTTCGATCCCGGGTCTGGGAAGATCTCCCATGCCTTAGAGCAACAAAGCCCGTGTGCTACGACTACTGAGCCTGCTCCCTAGAGACCACAAGCTAAAACTTATGAGCCCTCAAGCTTCCACTACTGAAACCCGCGCGCCAGGGTCTGTGCTCCCCAACGAGAGAAGCCTGCACACCTCAACCAGAGTGAGCCTGCACAGCAACGAAAACCCAGCGCAGCCGAGAATAAATAAATGACTTAAAAAACAAACGAGCAAAAAACTAGAAATATGTTTCCCCACCGTGCTGGAGGCTAGAAGTCCAAGACCAAGGTGTCAGCAGGGTTGGTTTCATCCTCAGCGCTCTCCATGGCTTAGAGATGACCATCTTCTCCCTTTGCTTTCCCTTTGTGCACACCTATATCCTAATCTCCTCTTCTTATAAGGACACCAGCCACAGCAGGACCCCCCCCCACACGCCCCGCCCGGGCAATGACCCCATTTACCCTAATCAGCTCTTTAAAGACCCTGCCTCCGGACACAGTTACATGCTGAGGTCTTGGAAGTGAAGACTTCAACATGTGAATTTGGGGTGAGGGGGACTTCAGCCCAAAACAGAGGCCTACAAGTTAATAAAGATCTCCTCTGTGTAGGCACTTTTGCATACATCACCATACCCTGAATATCTTCTTGGTCCTCAAACTGCCATGCCCTCTGACTCCTGGGCCTTTGCCATGCCACCCCCTCCATCCTAACACAATGACCCCAGATCACAAATGCTACTTCTTGCCCTGGGAGACCCCTATCCATCCTTTGGATCCCCACTCAACTATCACCTCCTTATCCACAACCCCCAACTCTGGGCCTGAAGTCTGTCTCCAAGTTCCCAGAGCATGCGGGCTCCTATAATGTGATTCTTAACCTGCTCGTAGAATTCTGAGAACATCAGGAAAGACCTTGGCACAGCACCTAACCTATAGTAAGTGCTCTAAGGATGCTAGTCACCACACAACTGCTGTTCCTTTCTAGGGTATCCTGTTGTTTACACGCTAACACTCTGCTGCGACTCCAGGGACTGTAGCCCACCAGGCTCCTCTGTCCATGGGATTTCCCAGGCAAGAATACTAGAATGGGTTGCCATTTTCTTCTCCAGGGGATATTCCTGACCTGGGGATCAAACCCAATATCCTGTATAGGCAGGTGGCTTCTTTACCACTGAGCCACCGGAGAAGCCCTTTCTAGGGTAAATGAGTGTGAGTGTTGGTCACTCTGTTGTGATTCCATGAACTATAGCCCACCACGCTCTTCTGTCCATGGGATTCTCCAGGCAAGGATACTGGAGTAGGTTGCCATTCCCTTCGCCAGAAGATCTTCCCAACCCAGGGATGAAACTCAGGTCTTCTGCATTGCAGGCAGATTTTTTTTTTTTTTACTGTTTGAGCCACTAGGGTGGCATGTGCCAAAAAAATACAAGGACCCAAAAACTACATTGACCTTGTTCACCACTGTATCTCCAGTGCCTGGAGTAATGGCTGGTACCATTGAAGGAATGAATGAACAAGAGAATGAACGAGGGAATGGGCCCCACCACCACCCTGGAGGGGCGACACTCTCTCCCTTTTACAGAAAACTGGGGTTTGGATCCAGCTGCCCTCCCCAGTGCTCCCCTGAGGCTCACCCGGCCTGCCGGCTGGCGAGAAAAGGCGTCCACCAGGGCCTCGACCCCGTAGTCCACCAGCATGGAAGTGTTGAACAGAAACTGCTCGTAGCTGTAGTCCTGGGGGCCCACCCGGAAGGAGTCGGGCATGAGCGGGTGCCAGTGGTACAGCTGGTTGAACTCCATGGCGATGCGGTTGCGGTATTGGAACTGGGCCCCAAACAGCAGCTCTGGGTCGAACTTGAGCTGCAGGAAGTAGCCACTCAGCTGCTGCACGTACTCCTCTATCACAATCTTGATGGTCTCCCCTGGGGTGAAGGATGGGGCACGGGGTCAGCAGAGGGCAGGGAGTCAGCCATCGGGTTTGGGAAGCGGGCTGGCTCACGCAAAGGGCTTGGTTTGACTTCTTTCTCATGGTTAAGGTTGGTTTGACTTTGTTGGGCCACTTTCACCTTGTCTTTTGTCACTGGTTGTGAAAACGGAACCTTCTCTTTCAGGCTGGGTAAGACAGGAGCCTGTCCCAAGACAGGAGCCCCCTGCTCGGCCCATGTTCCACGGGGAGGTCACAGGCCTGGCTGAGCATGACACGGAGAGGAAGTATCTGAGAATGGGTTTTGTGACCCATGGTGGCCACCATCCCATTAAAAGAGGCTTAGTGAGGCCACAAAAGGTGGGTCGGTGGAGATTAACTTAGTGAGGGAATCTCAGCAGGCCTGAGCAGGGAGGGTGATGGGAGCTCCCAAGAGACCATTCTAAGAGCTACAGCAACAAACAAGGGACATGGCAGACCTAAGTGAATCTCATCCCAAGTATAATCCCCATATCTTCTTAAGTATCGAATTCTTACGAGCAATTTTCCTCTGCCCTCTCAGGAACCAGCTCAGAGCAAAGAGCCAGGGATGACACAAAACAAATCTTCCATAGCAAAATGAAAACTGGTGAACTAGCTGTTAAAAGAAACACATTTTGGCCGACGAGCCACTAGACAGATGGACTTTTAGCAAACTGAGCTGGAGCCATTGGAATTGCCAGCAGCAGACTCGGGTCTAAACCTTGACATCACCACTTCAGCCACCTGGGCTGGAGCTGTGTGACTTACTCTAAATTCCTTATCTGTAAAATGTGTATTATAGTAACATCAGTATAGGGGCTTCCTTGGCAGGCCAGTGGGTTAAGACTCCATGCTTCCCCTGCAGGGGGAGCAAGGTTGATTGCTGGTGGGGTGGCGGGGCACCGGGGGTAGAACTAAGATTCCCACATGCTGCATGATGCAGCCAAAGAATAAATAAATAAGAAAATAAGTAAGACATGTTCACAAAGGAAATTAAAAATAATAATGATGACATCAGTATAATAATATTCACAGGGTCACTAGAAGGAGTAGACAAGGAACACATCTGTACTGCCTGGCACAGGGCCTGGCGTAATAGGGAGGGTCCACACATGTAGAAGTAAGAATCCCCTCCCCAAACTCACATGTCACAAAAGATCAGACTAAGGCTCGCACTCTCTCCCCACACAGGAGATTGCTCCCTGCATGACATGGTCGAAGCAGCATGAAGTCTGGTGGCAACCAGATCTGGTTCAAGTCTCTCTCTGCTGAAAGGCCTTGGAGAATTCACCTACCCTCTCTGCATCCTAACTTTCATAACAAGGATAATCGCAGCTGAGTCACAAGGCTGGTGGGGAGGGCTGAATGAAGCACTAGAGGTGCCCTGCGTGTGAAGTCCTGCCTTTGGCCACAGCTTCATCACCAGTCGGTGTGCTGGGCAGCCTGTAGACACAGACTTGCCCTCTCTGGTCAAAGTCTCTGCAGTCCTGAGCGAGCCCCTTCTCATTCTTTAGGTCATTCCTATGCCTGATGCGTGGCTCTTCCAGGCTCCATTGACTTGGGTACTAAAATTGGGAACAGCCATGCCCAGAGATGCCCAGAGGCGGAGGCAAGGACTCACTGGTGACTCAGAGCGAATACGGTCTGGACAGGAGTGTTGGGGGCCAAGCTCCCACGCAGGAAACCATCTGACATTTTAGGCTACAGACTCGCCCCCATAGGGGACACAAAAATATCTTGTCCCTGAGTCACCAAGAAGCTACCAGCCTTCAGGAAGGCAGATGCATGCAGGGCAGGAAACCCAAGGATTCTGAAGCCTAGGCAAGCTGGGGTTTGACCTGTGCTTGCTGAGGATGCCCGCAAGTGCTCCTGGATGCAGTACAAAGGGGAAACTGAGACAGGGTGGCTGATTAGATTTGTTGCCAGCCACCCACTGAATAATCAGCTATCACAGCACCCCATTTTCTGAAGGCCTGTTATGTGCCTATTACTTTCCCATTCATCATATCAACTAATCCTTAAAGTCATTATAATTCCCAGGACCCCCCAGCAGCTCAGTGGTGAAGACTCTGCCTTCCAAGGCAGGGGATGTGGGTTCAATCCCTGGTCTGGAAACTAAGATCCCACCTGCCACACCACGTGACCCAAAAAAAAAAAAAGCATCATTATTCCCATTGTACAGATTTGGAAAGTGAGGCTCACCTAGGGGAAGGGTCCTGCTCAGGATTCTAATGTCACTGTCCCCAAACCCTCCACTTCCCGCTTCTCAGGACAGAGGGGGTGACTTTCCAGGGCAGGGCTGGTGGGAGGCCTCACCGATGAGGATGAGGCGGGTCGTCTGGAAGAGCTGCTCGTCGCCCCAGGTGGGGTGCTCAGCCTTCAGCAGGTCACACACGCGGTTGTGCTCACGCAGCCAGATCGTGGCGTAGAGCATGAGCCCAGGAAGCAACCCAAACACCTCCTGGCCCACAGCCATCTGGCTCTGGGGCGGGATGCCCCGGGGGTAGTGCATCAGCACCGGTGCCTCTTCCACCGATGGCGGGTACACCTCTCCATTGAGCATCTGCGGGATGGAGTCACCTGGTAACCTGGGGAGGGGGCGGGGCGCCGGCACCTGCACAGCTGACATCCACCCACTCCTACTGATAGCTGCCCATAACACGCAGGGCAGCTGTCCAGCCTTCCTAACCAAGGCCTGTGGATTCTATCTCCTAAAGCTCTCCTAACATGTGTCCCTTTCTCTCTCCCCATGGCCACCATGCTCTTCCAGGCCACCCTCATCTTCCACCCTGACTCCCCTTGTACGTGACTCTATCCTCTAGATGTTGTTCTCAGCTCTGCAGCCAGAGCAATGCTTTAAAAGAGGGATCCCCAACCTCCACGATCCAATGCCTGATGAGCTGAGGTGGAGCTGATGTAATAATAACAGAAATAAAGTGTAGAGTAAATATAAGGCACTCACATCATCCTGAAACCATCCCTTCTCCCACCTGTCCATGGGAAAATAGTCTTCCCTGAAACTGGTCCCTGGTACCAAAAAGGTAGGGGACCCTTGCTTTAAAACATCCAAATCGAGCATCACACCCTGACTTAGAAACTTTTCAAGTCTTCTCTCTGCTCTTGGCAGAAATCAGAAATCCTTAATACGACCCACGCTCATCAGATGTCCAGCAGCATCTCCCTTGTTTCACTGCCTCAAATTCACTCAAGCGACTGCCCCTCTCCAGCCTTGATACCTGAGAATCTGGACAGCCCTGGGCCCTTCTTGGCCTCCTTGCCTCCTCCTTATCCTTCATGCAACTCTTGGTTTATTCATAATTCCTAAAGAAGCCTTCCCCAGCCTCTGCACACTCTCCTGGTTTCTCCCTGTGGCAGCTATCACAGGTGTAATTAATTACATGGCAGTTTCCTCATTCACTCAGTAAATAAACATAGAGGACCTACTATATGCCAGATACTGTTCTTAGCTCGAAAGATTCAGCAGTGAACTTTCCATCTTGGATTTTGTTTGTTTCGATTTGCATGGTCCAGCGTGGAAGCCACTAGCCACGTGCAGCTACTGAGGACTAGAAATGTGGCTGATGTGAATAAAGAGCTCGATTTTTAATTTCATTTACTTCAGATTTACATTATTAAGTTGAGACCCCAGCTATCGGAAAGTCTTTATGCTTAGAACAACTTGGACATGGATATCTACTTTCTCAACTGCAAATTTTATGAAATCTAAATGCTGACCAGAATCGCCAATGAAAACTTGGCACCCGAATTGAGATGTGCTGTAAGATATGGGTCAGAAGGTGAAGATTTAGCACAAATAGTGAGATATTTCATTGACAATTTTTGTGTTGATTACATGTTGAAATGAGGATATCATGGATATATTGGGTTAAATTCAAAATATATTGTTAAAATCAATATTGCTTGTTGTTTTTTACATTTTTTTAATGTGGCCACTAGAAAAGTTTTAATAACTTGGATGTGGCTCACATCTATAAAGGAGGGCAAATGGTACCTAGTTTATGCAGTAGATCTGAGGCATGCATGAGATAGTCACCTATGTGGCCCTCACATTCCTGGACAGTACGTGTTCCTCGTGGCACAAGTACCCTAGGGTTTGTGTCTGTGGGCTTGAGGGCAGGGCTTGCGACTACCATGGCCACTGCTCACCTGCCCGGCACGCCACGGTGCCCAGCTAATACTGTGGAATGATTAAATGAATAAGCGCAGACTGGAACTGTCCGGTTTCTGTGGAGCCCCAAAATCCACCTCCCGAGGGAACACGAGAGCCCACGTCTGCTCCTTGTCTCCCTCTCTTGCCTGGCACCTTCTCCCAGGGCTTATTGTCGCTTCTCCTCCCACGCACCTACAGCTTCCCCCACAGGACACCACCAAGGGCCCCACCAACACCCTCTGCCAGACCGTGGAAGGCCCTTCCCAACACCCCAGCCCCAGGCCCAGTGCTACCTGGTACTTGAGTTTCCCATCCTTAAAGAGCCGCAGCTGATACTGACGTTCCAGATTGTCTCCATAGATGTGGCCGAGGTCTACCTAAAGACAGAGACAGAGTCTACTCAGATCCTTGGGTCCTGCCCCAACCAGCCACAGCCTACCTGTGCCACATGCGGCCCAGAGACGCCCAGAGCCCCTCGCAGGTACTCACCCCGTGGCCCAGCGCCTTGGTGAAGCCAGGACCCATCTTGCCAGAAGTTTTGAAGAACTGATGGGTGAAGTGTTGGGCGAAGAAGGCAAACATGAGGTTGGTGCCTTGAGGGTCGGGAATGAACTTCCTCCTGAGCAGGAAGCGACGGCTCAGGAACTCCGCATCTGGCAACTGCTTCTTCCCTGATTGGGGAGGTAGGAAAGAGCAGTAGCTGCTTCCTGTCTGGATCTTTGTGCCCCAGAGCTTTCTGGGCTCGCCAGACCAAACTGATTCACACAGGAATCCCAGAGGGGACCCCACAGGACCACCTTCCTCTCACCAGACTGCCCCTTGCACCTTCTCTACCAAAAGACCCTAGGAAATGGAAGGATGTTTGGAATATGCTTCTAAAACTGAAATATATACATTACCATATGTAAAATAGATAGCTAATGGGAAGTTGCTATATAACACAGGGAGCTCAACCCGCTCTGTGACATCCTAGTCTGTGACATCCTAGAGGGGTGAGATGGGGTGGAGGAGTAGAGAGGTTCAAAAGGGAGGAGATGTNGGGGGCTCTGCTCACGGCTGGTGCAGTTGGGGCCGGAATAGCCCGTGCGGGTGCAGTCACATTGGTAGCGGTCAAGGCCGAAGCGAACACAGATGCCCTGGTGCTGGCATGGATAGTGACAGCAGGGGTTCACTGCGGGGGAGAAACAGAGACCAGGGACCCCTCTCGTTGGGGCCAGAGGCATGGAGTCCAGTCACAGCTCTGTTCTAACTTACCCGATGTCTGTGTTCCCCTCAGGGCCCACTCTGTCCCCACAGCTATGAACAGAAAGCCCCTGGCCCTTCTGTTTCCAGACCTCGCTCTGGGCTTTCAGTCTTGCCCACGTTAGGCCGCCAAAGGAAGTCCCCCTTCCCTCCCAGCTGCCACCAAAGTGGTGCAGATGCGTCCAGGCCTCGGGCTGGGGCACTGAAGGCTAGGCACACAGCTGATAAGTGCCGCGGCCACAGGCTTCTAGAGCATTCACTTTCTGCCAAGTCAGAGCCAAGGGCAGAATTTATGGGGTTCAGAAAAGGGACAAGGATTGGAATTCTCAGGCCAGCCCCTAGCCTCTGGGCACCTGAATACCTAGAAGATGAGGTCACCCACCATCCCTCTATTTATGCAGAAGGGAAGGAAGAGCAGGTGTCCCAACAGATGAGGAAATTGAGGCTGGACAAGGGGAAGCCCAGAGGGGTCCCCCAGCAAGTAGTACCAGACACTTGCCCATCCCTTCCCTTCCACCCCCACCCTCATGGACTCAGCAGTCAAGTCCGAGGAAAGACATTTCCCAGAACTCCATGGACAGGCAATGGGTTTGAGGGGAGTCACAGCTCCCGTTCCTGATGGATCCAGCCCTGGCCCACATCAGGGTGGGGTCTCGACTCTAGGACCTTGAGGGAGGTCAGGGACCATGGGAACAGGAGACATGGGGCCAGAAAACTCTCCCCAGAGGGCGAGTGGAGCTCTGGCATCACCCCTCCCCCCAACCCCCTGGAGAATGGACCTCCAGGAAGTCCCTGCTGCTGCTGCTGCTGCTGCTAAGTCGCTTCAGTCGTGTCCGACTCTGTACGACCCCATAGACGGCAGCCCACCAGGCTCCTCTGTCCCTGGGATTCTCCAGGCAAGAACACTGGAGTGGGTTGCCATTTCCTTCTCCAATGCATGAAAGTGAAAAGTGAAAGTGAAGTCACTCAGTCGTGTCCGACCCTCAGCAGTCTCATGGACTGCAGCCTTCCAGGCTCCTCTGTTCATAGGATTTTCCAGGGAAGAGTACTGGAGTGGGGTGTCATTGCCTTCTCCACCAGGAAGTCCCTTCTTGTGTCTAATCTGGGTCTCCCCCCACCACAGCTTCAGTGATCGTTCAATAGCCAGGTCAGAGACTTCTTGGAGCTCGCTCGGTGCTCATTCAGGGCTCAGCGAGAGACACAGAGGCTCAGGGAGAGGTGGCGACTTGGCCAAGACCATGGAACAGAGTCAGGCCTCCTGCAGACCCAGGGCGCCCAGCTCCTGGCAGCAGCTCCTTCCCCAGCCTTACACAGAAAGTGCCAGGTCCCTCCTACAAACATGCTTCCTTCTCTGGGCTCAGAGCCAACATGACAGGGAATTCCAATTCTTTGTGCATCTAATTATCGTGGGGCAAGAGGGCAGCAACGGGCATGAGGAGCCCAATGGGATGCTGGGATCAGAGGGCACGACCCTCTGGTTTAGGTCTCCTCACATCACAGGATCATGCAAATAGTTTTGCTTAAGCCCTGGAAACTCCCCATGGCCCCACAATAGCATCTCTGTGGCCCCTGCAGGGTGTAAAAGCAAGGAACCAATTGGAAGAAGTCTGGACAAAGAGGCCTTATCAGACCAACACAGGCAAACAGGCAGGTGCAGGGGGAAGGCAAGGCAGGGGCCTGGTAGGACCCACCTCCCCCTCCCATAGCCTCAGGCCCAGAAATGCCAAGGAGCTCTGGGTCAGCCCTGCAGCAGGTTCAGAGATCCTGAACTTATCTCTCCCTCCTGCTCAGAACAGTCTGCTGTTCTGCCCTGCCTCCACACTGCCCAGCTCCCAACCCTGGTGCGCAGATCATCCTAGCACTCAGCTGGCACAGGGGCTGAGGCCTAGCCCTTTCTGGGCTGTTTCCCCATCCCTCCGCCAGTAGGGATCCCAAACCCAACTCAAGAAGTCCTTCCAGCTGGTCCTGGGGCAGCCCATCTTGCAACCCCAAAGCCAAAAGCTCTGTTCCTCCCTGACCCAGGCTGCGGTTCCTCCCAAGTAAATTCCCTCCTAATCTACCTGACCCAGCCCACTGTGCATGCACCAGAAAGCCTCCCCAAACATTCACACTCCACTCTTCTTGGCCCCAGGTCCCAACCCAACCTGCTCTGCTCCACCACAAGCCTCCAAGAGAAAGGGCTTTCCTGAGCTTTCTCCCCTCTCCCAGAGGCCGTGCGCACAGCTGGGACTCAACCCCAGGTCCTGGAGAGATCTAGCCATCCAGGAAATCCAGATGCTGTGGCCAGAGCTTAACAAATGTTTGTGGAATTTAAAATGAAGCGAGGAGACCGGCCACTCCAGGCTTGGTCAAAGAGACTCTCTCATCTCCCTATCCACTTCCCTCAACTCCCACCCCCAAACACACACGCACACAGCTGGTTCTGAACTCTTGCCTGAGAGCTTCCTGCCAGGGGCCCAGCAGCAGCAGAGCCGTGCCCCCCAGACTCAGAAGCTCCTGCCCAGGGCATCCCTCTCCTGCCAGGAGAGGCCCCGCCCCCTGGACCGGCTGCCCAACTTTCCCTCCCTCCCTCCTCCTCCTCCTCCTCCTCCTCCTCCGAGATCTTTCCATAAACAGCAGTGGCCCCAGGGCAGGAAAAGTCCCCCCTCAACCTGTCTCTTATACACATCTGGCGGGGGTCTTTGGAGGACAAGCCCAGGGGAGAAGGAGCAGGGGCGGGGGTCTTTGGAGGACAAGCCCAGGGGAGAAGGAGCAGGGGCGGGGGTCTTTGGAGGACAAGCCCAGGGGAGAAGGAGCAGGGGCGGGGGCTCTGCTCACGGCTGGTGCAGTTGGGGCCGGAATAGCCCGTGCGGGTGCAGTCACATTGGTAGCGGTCAAGGCCGAAGCGAACACAGATGCCCTGGTGCTGGCATGGATAGTGACAGCAGGGGTTCACTGCGGGGGAGAAACAGAGACCAGGGACCCCTCTCGTTGGGGCCAGAGGCATGGAGTCCAGTCACAGCTCTGTTCTAACTTACCCGATGTCTGTGTTCCCCTCAGGGCCCACTCTGTCCCCACAGCTATGAACAGAAAGCCCCTGGCCCTTCTGTTTCCAGACCTCGCTCTGGGCTTTCAGTCTTGCCCACGTTAGGCCGCCAAAGGAAGTCCCCCTTCCCTCCCAGCTGCCACCAAAGTGGTGCAGATGCGTCCAGGCCTCGGGCTGGGGCACTGAAGGCTAGGCACACAGCTGATAAGTGCCGCGGCCACAGGCTTCTAGAGCATTCACTTTCTGCCAAGTCAGAGCCAAGGGCAGAATTTATGGGGTTCAGAAAAGGGACAAGGATTGGAATTCTCAGGCCAGCCCCTAGCCTCTGGGCACCTGAATACCTAGAAGATGAGGTCACCCACCATCCCTCTATTTATGCAGAAGGGAAGGAAGAGCAGGTGTCCCAACAGATGAGGAAATTGAGGCTGGACAAGGGGAAGCCCAGAGGGGTCCCCCAGCAAGTAGTACCAGACACTTGCCCATCCCTTCCCTTCCACCCCCACCCTCATGGACTCAGCAGTCAAGTCCGAGGAAAGACATTTCCCAGAACTCCATGGACAGGCAATGGGTTTGAGGGGAGTCACAGCTCCCGTTCCTGATGGATCCAGCCCTGGCCCACATCAGGGTGGGGTCTCGACTCTAGGACCTTGAGGGAGGTCAGGGACCATGGGAACAGGAGACATGGGGCCAGAAAACTCTCCCCAGAGGGCGAGTGGAGCTCTGGCATCACCCCTCCCCCCAACCCCCTGGAGAATGGACCTCCAGGAAGTCCCTGCTGCTGCTGCTGCTGCTGCTAAGTCGCTTCAGTCGTGTCCGACTCTGTACGACCCCATAGACGGCAGCCCACCAGGCTCCTCTGTCCCTGGGATTCTCCAGGCAAGAACACTGGAGTGGGTTGCCATTTCCTTCTCCAATGCATGAAAGTGAAAAGTGAAAGTGAAGTCACTCAGTCGTGTCTGACCCTCAGCAGTCTCATGGACTGCAGCCTTCCAGGCTCCTCTGTTCATAGGATTTTCCAGGGAAGAGTACTGGAGTGGGGTGTCATTGCCTTCTCCACCAGGAAGTCCCTTCTTGTGTCTAATCTGGGTCTCCCCCCACCACAGCTTCAGTGATCGTTCAATAGCCAGGTCAGAGACTTCTTGGAGCTCGCTCGGTGCTCATTCAGGGCTCAGCGAGAGACACAGAGGCTCAGGGAGAGGTGGCGACTTGGCCAAGACCATGGAACAGAGTCAGGCCTCCTGCAGACCCAGGGCGCCCAGCTCCTGGCAGCAGCTCCTTCCCCAGCCTTACACAGAAAGTGCCAGGTCCCTCCTACAAACATGCTTCCTTCTCTGGGCTCAGAGCCAACATGACAGGGAATTCCAATTCTTTGTGCATCTAATTATCGTGGGGCAAGAGGGCAGCAACGGGCATGAGGAGCCCAATGGGATGCTGGGATCAGAGGGCACGACCCTCTGGTTTAGGTCTCCTCACATCACAGGATCATGCAAATAGTTTTGCTTAAGCCCTGGAAACTCCCCATGGCCCCACAATAGCATCTCTGTGGCCCCTGCAGGGTGTAAAAGCAAGGAACCAATTGGAAGAAGTCTGGACAAAGAGGCCTTATCAGACCAACACAGGCAAACAGGCAGGTGCAGGGGGAAGCCAAGGCAGGGGCCTGGTAGGACCCACCTCCCCCTCCCATAGCCTCAGGCCCAGAAATGCCAAGGAGCTCTGGGTCAGCCCTGCAGCAGGTTCAGAGATCCTGAACTTATCTCTCCCTCCTGCTCAGAACAGTCTGCTGTTCTGCCCTGCCTCCACACTGCCCAGCTCCCAACCCTGGTGCGCAGATCATCCTAGCACTCAGCTGGCACAGGGGCTGAGGCCTAGCCCTTTCTGGGCTGTTTCCCCATCCCTCCGCCAGTAGGGATCCCAAACCCAACTCAAGAAGTCCTTCCAGCTGGTCCTGGGGCAGCCCATCTTGCAACCCCAAAGCCAAAAGCTCTGTTCCTCCCTGACCCAGGCTGCGGTTCCTCCCAAGTAAATTCCCTCCTAATCTACCTGACCCAGCCCACTGTGCATGCACCAGAAAGCCTCCCCAAACATTCACACTCCACTCTTCTTGGCCCCAGGTCCCAACCCAACCTGCTCTGCTCCACCACAAGCCTCCAAGAGAAAGGGCTTTCCTGAGCTTTCTCCCCTCTCCCAGAGGCCGTGCGCACAGCTGGGACTCAACCCCAGGTCCTGGAGAGATCTAGCCATCCAGGAAATCCAGATGCTGTGGCCAGAGCTTAACAAATGTTTGTGGAATTTAAAATGAAGCGAGGAGACCGGCCACTCCAGGCTTGGTCAAAGAGACTCTCTCATCTCCCTATCCACTTCCCTCAACTCCCACCCCCAAACACACACGCACACAGCTGGTTCTGAACTCTTGCCTGAGAGCTTCCTGCCAGGGGCCCAGCAGCAGCAGAGCCGTGCCCCCCAGACTCAGAAGCTCCTGCCCAGGGCATCCCTCTCCTGCCAGGAGAGGCCCCGCCCCCTGGACCGGCTGCCCAACTTTCCCTCCCTCCCTCCTCCTCCTCCTCCTCCTCCGAGATCTTTCCATAAACAGCAGTGGCCCCAGGGCAGGAAAAGTCCCCCCTCAACAAGGACTGCAGCTGTCGCTGGGGGCCCCAGGGTGTCAGGGTGGGCAGAGAAGAGAACGGGTGTCACTTTCCACCCTCTTCCAGGCTGACCACAGCTGGACTGTCTTGACAGGCCGGAAGTCAGGGCTCTTGTTGACTCTCCGACCTTGTGTATCCACCTCACTTGTCTGCTCCTGGGGATGGGTGAGACCCCCCCACCGAACCCCCGCCACCACCACAGATGAGGGGCTCGTCCAAGCCCCACTGTTTCAAAGTTGCAAGAGGCAAGACCTGAACTCGCTTCCCTTCCNTGACTGCCCCTCTCCAGCCTTGATACCTGAGAATCTGGACAGCCCTGGGCCCTTCTTGGCCTCCTTGCCTCCTCCTTATCCTTCATGCAACTCTTGGTTTATTCATAATTCCTAAAGAAGCCTTCCCCAGCCTCTGCACACTCTCCTGGTTTCTCCCTGTGGCAGCTATCACAGGTGTAATTAATTATATGGCAGTTTCCTCATTCACTCAGTAAATAAACATAGAGGACCTACTATATGCCAGATACTGTTCTTAGCTCGAAAGATTCAGCAGTGAACTTTCCATCTTGGTTTTTGTTTGTTTCGATTTGCATGGTCCAGCGTGGAAGCCACTAGCCACGTGCAGCTACTGAGGACTAGAAATGTGGCTGATGTGAATAAAGAGCTCGATTTTTAATTTCATTTACTTCAGATTTACATTATTAAGTTGAGACCCCAGCTATCGGAAAGTCTTTATGCTTAGAACAACTTGGACATGGATATCTACTTTCTCAACTGCAAATTTTATGAAATCTAAATGCTGACCAGAATCGCCAATGAAAACTTGGCACCCGAATTGAGATGTGCTGTAAGATATGGGTCAGAAGGTGAAGATTTAGCACAAATAGTGAGATATTTCATTGACAATTTTTGTGTTGATTACATGTTGAAATGAGGATATCATGGATATATTGGGTTAAATTCAAAATATATTGTTAAAATCAATATTGCTTGTTGTTTTTTACATTTTTTTAATGTGGCCACTAGAAAAGTTTTAATAACTTGGATGTGGCTCACATCTATAAAGGAGGGCAAATGGTACCTAGTTTATGCAGTAGATCTGAGGCATGCATGAGATAGTCACCTATGTGGCCCTCACATTCCTGGACAGTATGCGTTCAGACAAAAAGTCCTCGTGGTACAAGTACCCTAGGGTTTGTGTCTGTGGGCTTGAGGGCAGGGCTTGCGACTACCACGGCCGCTGCTCACCTGCCCGGCACGCCACGGTGCCCAGCTAATACTGTGGAATGATTAAATGAATAAGCGCAGACTGGAACTGTCCGGTTTCTGTGGAGCCCCAAAATCCACCTCCCGAGGGAACACGAGAGCCCACGTCTGCTCCTTGTCTCCCTCTCTTGCCTGGCACCTTCTCCCAGGGCTTATTGTCGCTTCTCCTCCCACGCACCTACAGCTTCCCCCACAGGACACCACCAAGGGCCCCACCAACACCCTCTGCCAGACCGTGGAAGGCCCTTCCCAACACCCCAGCCCCAGGCCCAGTGCTACCTGGTACTTGAGTTTCCCATCCTTAAAGAGCCGCAGCTGATACTGACGTTCCAGATTGTCTCCATAGATGTGGCCGAGGTCTACCTAAAGACAGAGACAGAGTCTACTCAGATCCTTGGGTCCTGCCCCAACCAGCCACAGCCTACCTGTGCCACATGCGGCCCAGAGACGCCCAGAGCCCCTCGCAGGTACTCACCCCGTGGCCCAGCGCCTTGGTGAAGCCGGGACCCATCTTGCCAGAAGTTTTGAAGAACTGATGGGTGAAGTGTTGGGCGAAGAAGGCAAACATGAGGTTGGTGCCTTGAGGGTCGGGAATGAACTTCCTCCTGAGCAGGAAGCGACGGCTCAGGAACTCCGCATCTGGCAACTGCTTCTTCCCTGATTGGGGAGGTAGGAAAGAGCAGTAGCTGCTTCCTGTCTGGATCTTTGTGCCCCAGAGCTTTCTGGGCTCGCCAGACCAAACTGATTCACACAGGAATCCCAGAGGGGACCCCACAGGACCACCTTCCTCTCACTAGACTGCCCCTTGCACCTTCTCTACCAAAAGACCCTAGGAAATGGAAGGATGTTTGGAATATGCTTCTAAAACTGAAATATATACATTACCATATGTAAAATAGATAGCTAATGGGAAGTTGCTATATAACACAGGGAGCTCAACCCGCTCTGTGACATCCTAGTCTGTGACATCCTAGAGGGGTGAGATGGGGTGGAGGAGTAGAGAGGTTCAAAAGGGAGGAGATGTGTGTATACTTATGGCTGATTTATGTATGGTGCTATATGGCAGAACCAATGCAACATTGTAAAGAAACTATTCTCCAACTAAAAAGAAAATAAGGTGAAGGGGATAGATGAAGTAACATTGGCAAATTGTGGACAAAACTTGAAATCTGGAGATGAATGCATAGGACTTCATTATCCTTTTCTCTCAACTTTTGTGTGTGTATGCTGCTTTGTACAAGCTAACCCTTCCCCACCTCCAAAAAGAAAAAGGGAAAAAAAAAAAAGAAAAAAAAACTTGGACTCCCCAACCCTGGAACAAGGTTGCTGTGTTCGAAATGGGTTGTGCTGTTTACTAAGTGTGTGAACATGGAGAAGTCATTCCATCTTTCTGCGCCTCAATTTCTTCATCTATAAAAAAGGACAAATGATATCTCTCTTATGCAATGGATTTGAGGAGTGCTCGTGTAAGCATGACAGAAAACCAGTGAGATGGAATCTCTTAAATCAAAAGTCAGCAAACTTTTCCGTACAAGTCCAGATAGTCAATATTTGAGGCTTTGTTGACATTTGGTCTCTGTTACATCTACTCAAGATTTGCTGGTGCTGCAGGAAGGCAGATAATACCTAAGGAACATGACTGTGATTCAACAAGGCTTTATTTGCAAAATAGGAGGTGGGGTGGATTTGGCCTTCAGGCTGGAGTTCGCCAATCTGTTTTAAAAGATGCCAGAACTTTCTATGTCTGGGGTAAAGACAAGTCACCTTAAAGCATATGTCTGTCACCATGAGAACAAGCATTAAGAAGCCTTTCTTAAGTAAGTCAGTGTCAGACGACTTGGTACCCAAGACTGCCTTGCAGAAAAGGCAATCTTTCACAATACATCTATGAGGCCCAATGTCACTAGAATAACTCTTTAGATTGAAATGACTGACTGATTTCCTGTAGCAGGAAAGGTCACCAAGTACCTCAAAGGGAACTCACCCAAAGGGAAGTTAGAGGGAATAGTCTGCACACTGTAGCCTGGATCTATCACTCAGATTACCACTGAGCATCATCGCTTCAATGGACATGAGTTTGGGCAAACTCTGGGAGATAGTGACGAGCAGGGAGGCCTGGCATGCTGCAGTGCATGGGGTCACAAACACTCAGGCATGACTGAGCGACTGAGTAACAACACAGGAATGGTGCCAGCTCTGAGAGGCCCAGCTCTCCTGCCAGAATGAGCATGCTTTGGGAACAGTAGCTACATGGATAGTAACTATCAGAGTAGTGCCCTTGAGACCCAAATAAGGACACTGATACATATGTAAGGTTCTGAACCTGCATATTCAAAAGCAGAGACATTACTTTGCCGACCAAGGTCCGTCTAGTCAAGGCTGTGGTTTTTCCTGTGGTCATGTATGGATATGAGAGTTGGACTGTGAAGAGGCTGAGTGCAAAAGAATTGATGCTTTTGAACTGTGGTGTTGGAGAAGACTCTTGAGAGTCCCTTGGACTGCAGGGAGATCCAACCAGTCCATTCTGAAGGAGATCAGCCCTGGGAGTTCTTTGGAAGGGATGATGCTAAAGCTGAAGCTCCAGTACTTTGGCCACCTCATGCGAAGAGTTGACTCTGGAGAAGACTCTGATGCTGGGAGGGATTGGGGGCAGGACGAGAAGGGGACGACCGAGGATGAGATGGCTGGATGGCATCACGGACTAGATGAACATAAGTCTGAGTGAACTCTGAGAGATGGTGATGGACAGGGAGGCCTGGCGTGCTGCGATTCATGGGGTCGCAAAGAGTTGGACACGACTGAGCGACTGAACTGAATTGAACTCAACCTGCAAAGCACAAAGCATACGAGGCTGCGCAGGACCAATGCTCAACAGCGACACCATGTGGTGGGAACTGAAGCAGCAGCAGTGGTGGATTAACATCTCTTTCGCCCTTTGTGTACTTGAAGCTGAACTGATGGCTCTAAATTGAGTAAACCCCCAGGTTTGGGGACAATCAGGAGTGGATGAGGAAGAAGGTCTTGGGAGGAAGACTCCTGCCAATGAGACCAAGTACAACAACTAAAAGAAACCTTTGATTTTATGTGTAAACTGCACTGATGAATCACGTAAGACTGTTCACATTAGTAATGAACCAAACTCAGAGTTGGCACCCAGTAGAAAGCTCACTATTCTTTCTTTTCTCCATTCCAACTTTTAAGTCACCCTTATCGCAGCACGATCCCACCCACTTAGTGGACAAAGTTTGGGTGAAGAGGCACCCTGGAAATACGGGAGCATCAGTTCAACTCTGCCACTGACCTCAGACAAGACCCTCCCACAGCCTCTTTCTGTCCTCTTTCCCCAGCCCTGGCCTCATCCCTGGGTCTGGATATGCACGTCTTGCCTTGGTGCACCCATGTGTGAAAAGGGTCAGTCATTACTCTTCTGCTTGCTTTTTCCCAAAGGGAACGGAGCATCTCCTGTGACCCACCCCAGGCTCAGCCCCCTCACCCCATCACCATTACCTTTGGTGCCCATGGGCGTGGGACAGTCTCGGGGCACGGAGGGCAGAATGCGAGTATAATAACTCACATTGGAGAAGGACTCCCAGCTGATGTAGTCATGCGCTATGTTGTAGGTGGGAGGGCTGGGGATAAGGTTGGAACGCACTGCAGAGGGCGAAAACGATGGTGACGAGGGATTCCTGCCTCCAGTTACACCCCTCTTCCCAGCTTCTCTGGGGTTGTTTTCTTGCTTGTTTTTGGCTACCCTGCACAGCAGCTTGTGGGACCTTAGTTCCCTGACCAGAGGCTGAACCAGCGCCCTCGGCAGTCAAAGCACAGGGTCCTACTCACTGGACGGTCAGGGAATTCCCTGGGTTCTTTTTTTTTTTTTTTAACTTGGCACCCAACCCCTCCCCTTACCCCCAACCACTGCCCTGGTCAGATGCCAAGAATTGCAGCAAGTGGCAGGATTTCTTGCTCCTCTAGATTAGAGGGACCCTGCCACCCCCCCCTCCACCGCCACCCACCTGTGAGTACCAGACGCATGAGCGTGTCCCGGATGAAGGTGGCATTGACAAAATCCCACAGCCAGCGCCCGTGCGTCAGCAGAAAGTGGATGAAAGAGGGGCTGGGCCGCAAAGTCGTCCGGAGCCAGGTCCATATCTCAGCTGTGGGGGCAGGGGAGCCACTCAGACGGGCCCTCCTAGCAAGACAGGAAGCAGCCAGAGGGGAAGGTGGGAACTGGGGACAGGGTCCAGTATGGACAAGGGTGGAATTTAGGAGTCAGGGGTAAACCATAGGACCTTGGGAGTGTTGGCACATGACAGAGCCAGAAGCAGACGGGGGTCAGGAGACAGGACCAGGGTTGGAGGCCATTAAGGCCAGAGGTGAGCAGTGAAGACTCACTACAGAGCCCATAAGCAGGGAGTGAGACGTGTCAAGAGTAAGGGCTTGTGCTGGAGCCAGGTCAGGGGCAGTGTCAGAGGTCAAAAGTAGGTAAGGAAAGAGGGCCGTGGCCAGAGACAAGGGTAGGAAGTGGGGGTCTTTGGAGGACAAGCCCAGGAGAGAAGGAGCAGGGGCGGGGGTCTTTGGAGAACAAGCCCAGGGGAGAAGGAGCAGGGGCGGGGGTCTTTGGAGGACAAGCC
>SJYX01023843.1:261946-273679 GCA_006410675.1 Oreotragus oreotragus | reverse complement strand
GGGGTGCGGGGTGCCGGGCCAGGGACGCAGGACCCGGGCTCTTCGGGGACAGGAAAGAGGCCGCCTACCTGGAGCAGGCGCCCCGGGGTCCGCTGAGAAGACGGGGGATGGCGACAGCAGCAGGAGAAGCAGCGGGAATCGGAGCGAGATACTCTGCCCTGCGAAGGGAGAGAGTTGAAGGGCTGAGCCTGGCATTCAAAGCCCCACGGGGAGGCCACAGAGAAAACGGTGGCACCGGGGCCGGACTTACGGCTCATGGTGCAGGGTGGCCGTTGCGTGCTGGAGACAGACTCAGGCTCCTGGAGTGCGTCTCTAACTCTGCCCGGGAGCCCCGGCCCCTCAGGCCCGCCTCCTCCCTCCCATTCCCTGGCTCCACCTCTCCAGCCAGCTGTCACCTCCGCCGCCTCCCACTTACTTCCTCGGCTCTGTGTCCAGCCCAGACATTTTATTAATTACTCTGTGACGGGCCAGGCCACTAAGGTGGGTTTTTCACCCGCGATCTTTGAGACACTTGAGCTTTTAAAAACCCAGTAGCCCCAGAATTGTGTCCATTTGGTAAGATACAAAACTGAGGACCAGAAGTGATGTGCAGTGCTGAGACCACCTGAGGCTTCAGGGCAGACCTGGGGGTATCTCAAACTAGAATCTGCTGCTGAGAACCACATACCCTTCCCCTACCCCCATCCCAAGTGGAAGGAGGCTGGGAAAAGAGCAGTCCAGGCTGGTCTTCACGTAATGTCCTGGATGAGAAACGCACTATCCTCAGATCCAACCAGGAGACTGGCATCCCCTGCAGGCTGAAAGCACGTTGCTCCAAGGCAACCTGCCTCTGCCTGAATCTCTCCTGCCAGAAGGAAGAACACAGGTTGCAAATCCAGGAGACCTAATTCAAATCGAGACGCTACCGCTGACTAGCTGAGCCACCTTGGACCGGGCACTTAACCTCTCTGGTCCTCAGTATTCTCATTTCTAAGGCAAGGATGCTATTACAATAAAACTCAACCCAGAGGACGGTTTTAAGTTTCTATGAAGTCATGCACACAAACTTCCTGATGCAGTGCGTAGCACAGAGAAGGTGACCCGTGACCAGGAAGCATTCTTTCCAAAGATCTCCTGACTCAGGCTCCAGGGTGGACGCTCCACCAGTCGCACACCCACTGCAGAGTCCCAGCATCCAGCTCCTCTTTTTTGTAGCTGGGGGCACCGATCTTAGAAGAGGGGGCTGCACCCTGGGTCCCACAGTCTTCTGGTCCCCATGTCCACAGATTTTCTCCCTCAGTTTCCCCACCACACCCAGCCATCCCATGAGCCCCAGATCCTGGAAGGCCAGGAGGGAGGGCTCAAAGGTCTATATGCAGGCTCCCACACATCTCTGGGTGCAGAGAAAGAAGCATGGGAGAAGTGAGGCCTGCTCCAGAGGCCACCCCTTGCTCCAGTGGGACAAAATCCAGCTGCCCCGGAGAGACAGAGCAAGCAAATGCCAGGGCAAAGGCCAGAGGGAGTGGAGCCAGTAGAGGGCCTGGGGCCTGGGGTGCTGGAGCATCTGGATCCCCCAGCCAAATCCAGAGCCCCCAGTAACTACCCGGACGGGGCGAGGAGACATGAAACTTGGGCTATCAGCCAGAGGAATGGGATTAGGGTGAGATTTGGGGGTCCAGTTGCCCAAAGAAAGGGGGGTTTCTGTGATGAAGAAAGAAGAGCTTGGATGAAGCCCCATCTCCACTCGGGTCCTCCCTCCCTTCAGGCCAGGAGCACAGCCAGTTCCCCGGCCTGAACCTCCTGTTGACTCCTCACTCCCAAGCCACCCTCCAGAACTCAGAGGAACAGCGCCTGTGTGGCCCTGGCACTGAGAGAAAGAACCTGGGAGTCAGAGACCCGAGTTCAAGTTCTCTTTCCCTGGTTTGACCTCAGACAAGTGTCGGCACCTCTCCGAGCCTCTGGTTCCCCATTTGAACGATGTAAAGTAGATGGTTTCTGAGAAGAGGCGTGGAGGGATTCCGCCCTCACTGTGGCCAGGCTGTGTGACCGGAGCTGGAGGTCTTGAGAAGGATGCAGTGAAGGAGACACCATAGGGAGGATGGCAGATGGGTGCCCAGGCAGCCCCCCAGGGACAGGACCACACCGAAAGTGAGTGTGGGGGCGAGGAAGATGAGAGAGAAGGCAGCAAGAGCATGGTGATTGATTGGCACCGGCACTTCAGGGAAAGAGAGATGTGAAGGAGAAGGCCTAGGTGCCTGGCATGATGCTGGTGATAACACCCAGGGAGGGAACCAGGACTGGGGAGCAGGCTCTGGTAGGTGGCCTTCACGTTCAAATCTGGACTCGCTGTTTGATGCATGTCTGTAACAGAGCCTGCAGGCAGCTAGATACGGGGTGGGGGGAGGGGACGTCCCAGGCAGTCCTCACCCCAACCCTGGAAAGGTCATAGCTCTTTTCCTCCAGAGCCTGTAACCTCCACATCTAGGGGGTTTCCTTAACCCTCAACGATGGTGAACGTCTGTTCGCTGTGCAAGGACCGGCTCTGTGTCCCAGGGAAGCATCTTCTGACACACCTCCTCCTCTTTCTGTCCTCTGAGGACTCTCCAGGGCAGCCTCTGGTCAGAACAGGCAGCACGCTGGCTCATGTGGTCCCTTTCTGTCCCTTATTAGGCTGCGGGCATCTTGGTCACACTCACATCCCCAGAGCTAAACACAAGATCTGGGGCAGAGAAGGCGTCCACCAACGCAGGTTTATGAATGAGCGTCTGAGTGGTTGAATCTGTGAAAAAATATGGACCTTCTGTGAATGAGTAAGGGTCCAGGGCTAGCCTCATTGAGGTGACTGCCACCCCATCCGTCTGCTGTGACAGCGACCAGAAGTCTCAGTACTCTGCCTCAGTTTCTCTGACTCCCCCAGCTGAGCCCACAGCAGGCACCCTCAACAGCCTCACAGGCCCAGCTCCACCCCAGGCCCAAATGAGTAAGGGTCCAGGGCTAGCCTCACTGAGGTGACTGCCACCCCATCCGTCTGCTGTGACAGCGACCAGAAGTCTCAGTACTCTGCCTCAGTTTCTCTGACTCCCCCAGCTGAGCCCACAGCAGGCACCCTCAACAGCCTCACAGGCCCAGCTCCACCCCAGGCCCTGAGACCCTCCCAGCTTAGGTGACAAGGACCTCTTTCCCTATTCCCCACCTCGGACATGGGGTGGGGCTTCCCTCTGCTTAGCCCCACCCCAGGCTCCACCCCGATCACACACTCTTCCTGGAGACTCTACTGGAATCCCTAAGTGACGACCTGGATTTTAAAGCTCCTGGAGGGGTCTCACCCCAGATGGGTCCCACCCACTATTTGGAAATCCAGAGCTGACTCTTACCTGAATCAGTCAGGGGCCCAGCCTAGCCCCACCTCCGGAGTCAGCTTCTCAGTCAGGTGGAAAAGCTCTGGAATCAACCCAACATCTCTTCAGATCCCCCTCCCCATTCCTCACGAGCTTTCAGGGTGACCCAAGACAGACAGCTGCCCTTCTTGGGTGTCAGGTTCCCCATCTGGTTCATAATTCCATTCTTGTAAGAGTTATTGTACCTTACAAGACTCTTGCTCCTTGGAAGGAAAAAGAGCCTGGCCACATTAAAAAGCAGAGATGTCACTTTGCCAACAAAGATCCGTCTAGTCACAGCTATGGTTTTTCCAGTGGTCATGTATGGATGTGAGAGCTGGACCATAAAGAAGGCTGACCGTCAAAGAACTGATGCTTTTGAACTGTGGTGCTAGAAGACTCTTGAGAGCCCCTTGGACTGCAAGGTGATCCAACCAATCAGTCCTAAAGAAAGTCCACCCTGAATATTCGTTGGAAGGACTGATGCTGAAGCTCCAATACTTTGGCCACCTGATGGAAAGAGCCAACTCATTGGAAAAGACCCTGGTGCTGGGAAAGATTGAAGGCAGGAGGAGAAGAGGGCAACAGAGCATGAGATGGTTAGATAGCATCGCCGACTCAATGGACATGAATTTGAGTAAACTGCAGGAGATAGTTTACTCCTATAAAGGTGGACAGGAAAGCCTGGCGTGCTGTAGTCAATGAGGTCACAGAGACAGACACAATTCAGTAACTGAACAACAAAGAGTTACTGTGAAGACAAGACACGCTGATGTGCGTGACTCTGAGCAATACTATAGGCATGACCAGCCTCCAGCAGGAACCTTCATTACCTGCAGGAATTCATGATCTGCTCTCCCTAACATTCCCTACCTGAGCAGGAGGGTTTCATGCAAAACCCTCTGCCTCCTCTTTACCTGCTCAGTGCCAGCCTGGGCTTGGGCATCAGTGGTAATAATAACGATTGTTAATATCTCAAGTCCCTCCTGCGGGCCAGGCAGAGTACCACATATTTCGCATGGGCTATCATGTGTCAATTTCCCAACAGCCCTACAAAAAATGATGACCTTCGTTTTACAGGGAAAGAAACCGAGGCCCAAAAAGCTGACATGGTTTACCCAAGGTTGCACAACTCTTAAGGGTTAGGTTTCAAGACCCAATCCCACCCAGTGTTAGGAGTCAGTTAAAAGAAGACAGAAATTGGATGGCATAGAGGCAAGGGGAGGCTAGGCGGTCCAATATAAGCAGCCGAGTCCAGCTGAAAAGCTAAGAACTGCGAATCACAAAATGTTTTCACATTCCTCTCATCCAAATTCTCACAGCTGCTCCGAAAGTAAAATAGCATTATCCCCATGATGCAAAAGAGGAAACCGAGATGCAAAGATTTCCCTCGATTGTGCGGTGAAGCAGGCATGCTAAGGGGTTTTGGTGTAATGTCCCCTTCATAATTATGACGTCTCCCTAAGATCGATTCTCTACTTGTCCCCATGTTCATAAACAGGAAAACTGACCGCTAAAGGCCACAGAATAGTAGCTGGCAGAGCTGGAATCGAAGCCTCCCTGGTCTGTTTGCTGTCAAGCTGACAAGGTAACTCCCTGCTGCACCCCATCCCTGGCTCTCTTGGATCCCAAGTCCTGACTCTTTAAAACAAACATCCCCATCCAGGCAGAGGCAGGGCCAAGAAGGCAGATAAACAAGCAGGAGGTTGGTGAGTGGAGAGTCCTCAGGCTCGTCTGGGGAGTTTCCACTGCAGAGTCCCCTGTCCTACAGACCTCACTACTAGGCAGCTGGCGCCACCTGATGAGTAATCTTTGAGGATCAGACGTCAGCTCCTGGGATCTGGGGGCCCAACCACCTGTGACGGAAGAGCTGGAGGGGCTGGGAAAGAGCCATTGTCTTGTGAAGATATAATAAATGCTCCAGACGTTGCTGGGCTGCAAAGTGTCAGTCTCTGCATCCCCCCTCCTTCTCCATCAAAACTGAAGAAGGAGGAGCAGTTTCCATGATCCTGCTGTGGCAGTGAAATGCTCTCCTAACTGCTCAGCACCTTCAGTAGTTCTCACGGCCCCAGCCCTTGACCTGGCCAGCAAGTCTCAGCTGAGCAGCAGGATATCATAGAAAGAGCCCTGGAGTGGAGGCCCAGAAGGTGCGGTCCCCAGGCAAGTCACTCTTCTCCCTCCTGGACCTCAGTTTCCCAACCTACTAAATAACCTTCCCTGGTTGTCCAGTGGTTAAGACTTCGCCTTCCAAGGCAGGAGGTGCAAGTTCAAACCCCAGTTTGGGAGCTGGGACTGCACATACTTCACCACCAAAAAGCCAAAACATAAGACAGAAGCAATATTGGAACAAATTCAATAGAGACTTTTTAAAAATGGTCCACATTTGATCCACAATGGTTCAAGAAAATATTTTTAAAATAAATAACTAAGCCTGTTGAATTAGATGTGCTGAAGGAGGGAAATGGGGTCTCAGAGTCAGGCGGCACTGGATATGGAATCCGGCTTCCATATTCAATATTGCAGCCAGCCATGTGTCATTTCTGAGGCTCGGTTTCCTCATCTGGAAATAAGGGCCGTAACAATACCTATTTCCTGGGAGCACTGTGAAGATAAGACTGCTCAGCTCAATCCCTTGCACTTGAGAGATATTTGGTAAATGATCGTTACTGGTTGAATTATTATTGTTGTCATTCATTACTGTTCAGTTGCACAGTGTACGACTCTTTGTGATCCCATGGACTGCCACAGGCCAGACTTCCCTATCCTTCACCATCTCCCAGTCTTTGCTCAAACTCATGTCCACTGAGTCAGTGATGCCATCCAACCGTCTCATCCTCTGTCGTCCCCTTCTCCTCCTGCCCTCACTCTTTCCCAACATCAGGGTCTTTTCCAATGAGTCGGCTCTTTGCATCAGGTGGCCAAAGTATTGGAGCTTCAGCGATATTAGTATTGGTATGAAATAATTAATATTAATTAATAATTAACAATAATTAGTTTGATTCAATCAGTGTGGTCCTGCATGTGAAGAAAGCTTGTTCTGGACACCTGAAAGAATTTAAAGAATGGTTGCAGGCAGGTGCTCACCTAGGGTACTAGGAATGCATTTGGCTACCTACAGCAAAGCCTCAAACATGGAAGCTTAAACAAACAAAAACAGGAAAAAAAAAAGAGGATTCTTCTGGAATCTTCTGGTGTAGAGGTGACGTTGCCCAGACCCCTTGGCTGCTGGGGAAGGCCAGGCTCTTTCCATCTTTCTGCTCCATCACTCTCAGAATGTGTGGTGTCCTCCAGTCTGAGTTCCAGCTGAGCTCCTCTAGCACTTCCTTCCCCAGAACTGTGCCAAAAAAAAAAAAGAGGATTCTTCTGGAATCTTCTAGTGTAGAGGTGACGTTGCCCAGGCCCCTTGGCTGCTGGGGAAGGCCAGGCTCTTTCCATCTTTCTGCTCCATCACTCTCAGAATGTGTGGTGTCCTCCAGTCTGAGTTCCAGCTGAGCTCCTCTAGCACTTCCTTCCCCAGAACTGTGCCACATGACCTCACTTGCTGGCAAAGGAGATGGGGAACTTGAGTTTGGGGGATTAGGCAGGAAGGGACCCCGAGCTGGAAATGGAGATTGGGCCCACTGTGTCTGCCAGATTCAGAGGAGTCTCTTTCCAGTGTGGGTTGTGGTTTCTGATGTGTGACTGCTCTGGAGAACCCAGGAACGGCTGTGTGCTGCTGACTCCAGAGGTGAGAAGACCTTGCTAGTCCCAGGAGAGGGGCAGAGAATTGCAGAACCACAGCCGGTCAGAGCCCGGAGCTGCCTGAGAGAAGGTCCAACCCAGCCCAGCTCAGTGTCAGACTCGCAGGCTCAGAGCAAGGCAAGGGCTTGCCCAAACAGGCCGGGTCTCCTTCCTCTGTGTCCCACGGATTCGCGTAAAATGAGCAACCTGGGAACAAGTCATCTATGAAAGAAGTGCCCCAGTGCGAAGACACCTCCTCCTCTGAAGGTCTGCCTCCAATAAGCTGCAAGTGCAGGGAACAAGAATTCACACTTCCAAACAGCTCTTCAGGACTGATTCATCACTGGTGTGGAATGTTTGTTCCTGCCTTAACACCTCGGTTAATAACTCACGGTCATTCGGCCACGTGCAGTTTAGAAAAACATTTTCAGTTACATCATCTTCTCTTTTGATCCACACATAAACCTTTTGACATAGATGGTTTAGCCCCTGAATAAATCAGGATTATTTCTATGACACGTGACCCACACTCAACTCCAACTGATTTTGGCAAAAGAAGAAGTGTTGCTCCCCAAGCTGAGAAACTGGGGACAGCTATGGCTGCATCCACGTGCCAAGTTTCTCCTCTCTCTCTGTATATCCCTATCTCCACCTCTCTCTCTGTATATCCCTGTCTCCACCTCTCTCTCTTTCTAATCTGTTTTTCCCCCCTCTAGTTGACTTCACTCTCAGGCAGATGCTCCCCAAGCTCTGGGGCAGCTCCAGGCTTACACGGTCCTAGTGACCCGATCCCAAATGAAAAGAGGATGTCTCTTTCCTGGATACTTCTGGTTGCTCCAGCATAGCTCCCATGCCCATCCCTGAACCAAGTGCTGTGGGCAGGAGGATGGGATGTCCTGATTCTTACTAGCCAGTCCTAGAGCAGGTACCCATGTAAACTGAGAAGGAGAGAGGGACGCTCCCCCAAAGAAAACTGAGTACAAAAGCGGGAAGGGACACAGGACAGGCAGAGGCAACTGATAGCCACCAGCATCCACTTCCCTATCTGCCAAACGAGGAAACCAAGGCTCAGAGCAGTAAGTGGGTTTTACCTGAAACCTCAGAGCTGGTAGGAAGAAAGGCTCTCTTGCCTTTGGCCATGAGCCTGGATGGAGAGAAGAAGGAAAGGTGATGGGGATGAAAAGTCCCCTGCCTTTCTGGAGCCTGGATGGAGAGAAGAAGGAAAGGTTATGGGGATGAAAAGTCCCCTGCCTTTCTGGAGCCTGGCAGGCTTCAGAGCCGCCCAGAGTGGGAGGGAAAAGGATATGGATGGGATGCTGGAATCCAAAGCTGCTTCTCCTCGGTACTTCCTGATGTGTTCTTGAACAGGAAAGGATATTTGTGTTTGCTGAACAACCAGAGCATGCCAGATACATCTGGGCACTTCACAGACCATGTTTGCCAGAGTTGAGGCTCCCAGCGATGAAGCAACTTCGGTCGAAGTGACAAAGTCTTGGAATCGCAGCGCTGGGACTCAATCCAGGTCAGGAATGACTCCAAAGCCAGTCCTGTTTTCTTGAGTGGTTTCTCAATGGGGTTCTATTGACCTTTTGTGTAGGATTTCCCCACACACAGGGCAGGAAGTTTAGCTGGCTAATAGTAAGCTCAGTCACGGCAGCAACCAAAAATTGTTCAGTCCATTTCTAACCTCCCCTCTCCCTCCAGGAGATTACATCTGCCTCTGGCTGAGAACCAGAACACCACACTGACCAAGCCTGGGGCTCTTCTGTCGCCTCAGGACCGGACACCATCTGATGAATGAATGAATGAAATATTCTGGAGTCAAATGAGAGTAGGTGCGAAACCCAGCTCTACCACTTCCTAGCCGTAAGGTGTTAAGCCAGTGACTTAACCCTTCTGTGCCTCAGAAGATCCCCTGGAGAAGGAAATGGCAACCCACTCCAGTATTCTTGCCTGGAGAATCCCATGGACGGAGGAGCCTAGTAGGTTACAGTCCACGGGGTCGCAAAGAGTCGGACACGACTGAGCGACTAAAGCAAAGCAAGATGGGGAGAACACCAGCACCACCTTTATCGGGTTGTTATGAGGATTCAACGAGTTAATTCTTAGAAAATGCTTAGGTCATTGCCTGACATTTAAGCTCTGTAATCAGTGTTTCTTAAATAAATGAACCCGATAAATGTATCGGTGAATGAATGACTACTGCTTATACGCACACACACAATCAGGAGGATACAATGTGCAAACACTTGCATATTTGTTATCGCATTTGATTATCTCCCTTACCCTTAAAGGAAGGTTATGCACATTTTACAGATGAAAAACCTCGCTCAAGAGTTGGGGTGATTTGGCTAGAGTCTCCTAGTTGTTAACCGCAGCTCCAGAATTTCAAACTCTGGCTTCTCTGACTTTTCCATCCCCTGCAAATACGTGGCATTTTGACGCCACAAATGATGCGTGAGGGCTCTTCCAAGGGCCTGGACAGGGAGGGGCCATCCTGATTCCCCAGCAATAAAGAACCGGTTTCTCATCCATCCCACCTAGGCCTCTCTCACGGGGCTTCCCTTGCTCTGTGGGGTGTGTGGATATGTGTGTGTGCACACGTATGTCAGTCACCAAGGGGTTGGGGATTGAGCAGGCCCAGCCCTGCGGCCAGGACCACAGGACCACAAGAAAGAGCTCAGCAGTGAGTGGGAACTGGCCAGCCGTCTGCCCACAGGGCCCCACTCCGAGGGGAGAAGCCCTGGCTCTGGAGACACCTCAGAGCCCCCAAGCCTAAGCTCTGAGGACAAGAACCAGGTGTCTCCCAGGGCGCCTGGGACCCAGCACACGGGGCCAGACTCCCTGCTCTGTGATTCCCTTCAGTTGCGCTGCATCCATCCCACAAACCCTCATGAGACGGCATCTTGGCAAACCTCCAGACGGTCTGCTGGAGACTTCCACTTTTTAGGGAGCTCTCAGATGATGGGTGAGCCTCAGAGGAGCAGAAGACAGAGGATGTGGTACTCCTGGGGACGCACACACATTCACACAATGAGAGTCCCTTCTTCCCAGGCCAAGATTTAAGTCACAGCTGTAGTGAGCCTCCACAACAGTGGAAGCGTAGAGCAGCAGAAACACGGAGAAACACGGATGGCCCACACCTCAGCCCCTCCCCTCAGCAGCTCTCTCCTTGCTGGAATCTCAGTCCGCCTCCTTTCCCTGGAAGCGTAATTTAGGTTATGCTGGATCTAGACTCCTGCTCATTCCTGTCCACTTGGACTCTTCAACTTTCTTATCCAGACCAACCCAACCTATTGCAGCTCAACCCACCTCAGTTCTCCTAAATTCAACTCATCCACCCAACTCAACTTCTTTCCACCCAACCCACCCAAATCTGGCCCTGCCAAATGCAACCAAACTCTGCTCCACTCAGCCACAAGCAACCCATCGCCACACAACCCAACTCAGCTTAACTCGACTAAATTCCATTCAAGGAACATCGGCTCAACTCAGGGCCACTCAGCCAAATTGTGCTCCATTCAATCCAACCAAACTAAATTTTGTTCAACTAACTCACCCCAGCACAACATAGCACAGCTCTATTCCACCCAAACCAAACTCAATACACTCAACCCAACTCAACTCAGCTCAACTAAACCCTTCCCTACCCGGCTCTGTTCTTCTTGTCTTGCTTTTCTTCCTTCTGCCAGACACTAAATACTTGCTTCCCAATCCTGCCCCTTTGGCAGATTCCCTATCCTTCCCCAAATAGTGAGACACCAAGTCAATACCTGACCTAAAAAGAAGATGGGGAACGTTTCCTTTGGATTTTCCACCTCCTTTCTTTCCTCCCAACACTAACCACGTCCCTTCACTGATAACAAGCTTCATTCATCTCTGACTTCCCACCACTTGCCATTATCCTTTCGTGAAAGCCCAAGAGAGTTCCAGAAAAAACATCTATTTCTGCTTTATTGCCTATGCCAAAGCCTTTGATTGTGTGGATCACAATAAACTGTGGAAAATTCTGAAAGAGATGGGAATACCAGACCACCTAACCTGCCTCTTGAGAAATCTGTATGCAGGTCAGGAAGCAACAGTTAGACCTGGACACGGAACAACAGACTGGTTCCAAATAGGACAAGGAGTACGTCAAGGCTGTATATTGTCACCCTGCTTATTTAACTTCTATGCAGAGTACATCATGAGAAACGCTGGGCTGGAAGAAACACAAGCTGGAATCAAGATTGCCGGGAGAAATATCAATAACCTCAGATATGCAGATGACACCACCCTTATGGCAGAAAGTGAAGAAGAGCTAAAGAGCCTCTTGATGAAAGTGAAAGAGGAGAGTGAAAAAGTTGGCTTAAAGCTCAACATTCAGAAAACAAAGATCATGGCATCCGGTCCCATCACTTCTTGGGATATAGATGGGGAAACAGCAGAAACAGTGTCAGACTTTATTTTTGGGGGCTCCAAAATCACTGCAGATGGTGACTGCAGCCATGAAATTAAAAGACGCTTACTCCTTGGAAGAAAAGTTATGACCAACGTAGATAGCATATTCAAAAGCAGAGACATTACTTTGCCGACTAAGGTCCATCTAGTCAAGGCTATGGTTTTTCCTGTGGTCATGTATGGATGTGAAAGTTGGACTGTGAAGAAGGCTGAGCAC